>JAIFAC010000063.1:0-211339 GCA_026545765.1 Plantago major
GAGTTAAATAACACAATTAAAAGGAGTGGGATAATTACAAATCTAATTTTGAGATTTAACAAACACTACTTGAGCAACAAATAACACACTTTGAGACGATAACAAATTATCACAACTAAGAACAATTACCGGTAATTAATTCAACATACATAAGGAGTGGGATAAACAACAAATTTAAAATACTACTCGAGAGTTAAGCAACACACTAAAGGAGTGGGATAATTACAAACGGAGAAGGCAATTTGAGATTTATACAACACACAGGAGGAGTGGGATAATGTCAAACAAAAAAGTCTATTCGAGATTTAAACAATACAGAGAAGGAGTAAGAGTATCACAAACGAAGAATACTACTTAAGAGTTGGAGAACACACATAAGGAGTAGGATAAACAACAAATGTAAAATTCTATTCAAGAGTTAAACAGCACAATAAAGGAGTGGGATAATTACAAACGGAGAAGGCCATTTGAGATTTGAACAACACACAGGAGGAGTAATAAAATAACGAACGAAGAACTCTACTTGAGAGTTAAAGAAAACACAAAAGGTGTTGAATAAACAACAAACGAAAAACTCTAATTGAGAGATAAAAACAACACACTTTGGAGGCGGATGAACAACAAACGAATAACTCTGCTCGAGAGTTAAACAACACAATAAAGGAGTGGGATAATGTCAAACAAAGAAGTCTATTCGATATTTAAACAATACACAGAAGGAGTAAGAGTATCACAAACGAAGAACACTACTGAAGAGTTAAAGAACATACATAAGGAGTGGGATAAAGAACAAATGTAAAATACTACTCGAGAGTTAAGCAACACACTAAAGGAGTGGGATAATTACAAACGGAGAAGGCAATTTGAGATTTAAACTACTCATAGGAGGAGTGGGATAATGTTTAACAAAGAAGTCTATTCGAGATTTAAACAATACAGAGAAGGAGTAAGAGTATCACAAACGAAGAACACTACTTGAGAATTCATCAACACACATATGGATTGGGATAAACAACATGTATAAAAATCTACTCGGGAGTTAAATAAATCAATAATGGGAGAGATATAATTACAAACGGAGAAGTCAATTTGAGATTCAAACAACACAGAAACGGAGTAATAAAATAACGAACGAAGAACTCTACTTGAGAGTTAAACAAAACACAAAAGGTGTTGAATAAACAACAAACGAACAACTCTAATTGAGAGTTAAACAACACACTAAAGGAGTAGGATAATGTCAAAAAATGAAGTCTATTCGAGATTTAAACAATACACGGAAGGAGTAAGAGTATCACAAACGAAGAACACTACTTGATAATTGATCAACGCACATATGGATTGGGATAAACAACAAGTATAAAATTCTACACGGGAGTTAAATAAAACAATAATGGGAGAGTGATAATTACAAATGGAGAAATCAACTTGAGATTTAAACAACACACAAGCGGAGTAATAATGTCAAACAAAGAAGTCTATTCGAGATTTAAACAATACACAGAAGAAGTAAGAGTATCACAAACGAAGAACACTACTGAAGAGTTAAAGAACATACATAAGGAGTGGGATAAACAACAAATGTAAAATACTACTCGAGAGTTAAGCAACACACTAAAGGAGTGGGATAATTACAAACGGAGAAGGCAATTTGAGATTTAAACAACACAGAGGAGGAGTGGGATAATGTCAAACAAAGAAGTCTATTAGAGATTTAAACAATACAGAGAAGGAGTAAGAGTATCACAAACGAAGAACACTACTTAAGAGTTGATCAACACACATATGGATTGGGATAAAAAACATGTATAAAATTCTACTCGGGAGTTAAATAAAACAATAAAGGGAGAGTGATAATTACAAACGGAGAAGTCAATTTGAGATTTAAACAACACACAAGCGGAGTAATAAAATAACGAACGAAGAACTCTACTTGAGAGTTAAGGAATACACAAAAGGTGTTGAATAACCAACAACGAACAAATCTACTTGAGAGATATAAACAACACAATTTGGAGACGGATGAACAACAAATGAATGGTTTGTGAACAACTACAAACGGCAGAACTCTCTCGAGTAGTCAAAATGCAAACCCTAAATATTAGCCGGTTTTCCTCCGGCCACCGCCTCCGTGGTTGTACTTACGTTAGGCACGCCTACTTATATTCCTTGTTTCGATCTTTCCATGCATTCAAGATCGATTATTTTGGAGCACGGACGCCTCTACACATCCTTTCCGAGCTTGCGCTTTTTATCCGAATTTTAGCCGGTTTTCTCCGCCACCAGTCTCGGTGGTTGTACCACAGTAGTCACGCCGCCTACTACTTCTCTTCCTTGTTTTCGATCTTTCCAGCGCATTTCAAGATCGATTATTTTGGACAACGGACGCGCTTCTACACAATCTTTCCAAGCTTATACTGCTTCGCTCCAATTTTAGGTTTCGATGGATGTCAAATTTTTTCCGAACTTTCGTGATTCAACTCAGCCCGCCGTCAGCCATGTTGCAAGATCTTCGTCACGAGGTGGTGTCTCTCCATGGAACCATACCGCCAAGGTGAAGCTACTACGGCTCTTCATTCTCTTCCGAACTGCCATTGTGGCATCTTCCGCCCGACTTCGAGCCGGTTCAGAAGGTACGCTTCATCTGCTAAACTTAATGATGATTTTTATTCGAGCATTGCTAATTGCTCATCTTCTTCTTTATCTGACGATTGATTCTCGCCATGGTTCCTCACCATGGAAATTTCATGACCTACGTGAGACGTTGAAAAGATTCGCATACGGAGGCTTCGTCCATGCTTTCGATCGTCCGGGATACTTTGTCTTTCGCCTATTCCAAGCAAACGAGATTCAATTTTTCGCTCGAGCTTATGGAAGCTATCAACAGTAATCTCTACCTACAAATTTGGGTTCCTAATTTCGCCTGCAAAATAAAGATCCACACGGGTGCGGTTCGTTCGCTTATATGGTTTTATGAACACCATCATCGATCGCTGATTACGGCACTTATGCTGCTCTGGAACACCGATTAGATTGATACGCCTTCTTTAGATCATTGCTTTGGTAACTACGCTAAGGTCCCGTAGTTGATCTTTCTCAAGCTTTAGAATCAAAGATTCAACTAGAAACTCGCTTGATATTTGATTGAAGCTTATTATGAGGATTTACCGTTTTTTGCCATTCTCGCTTGTTGTTGGTCATAAATGGAGAATTGCAGCAGAACAAAGATAAGGAGATGTCTAGCCCACCACCTCCTAGGGTAAAATCTAATGCTAACTTAGCACAATCAACTTTGTTGTTATTCCGCCAAAGGGTTATAAACGCACAACTGAACGCTACCACCGGCGGTCCATCATGCATTTCATCGCTGTGGTTTCAAATCCACCGATGCTACGGATTCGTGAAGTTTCTCCCGACGTAATGTTAATTTGTTTTAAACGGCTCAAGCACGCCGATTCCGTTGTCGGAGTCGAACCGGTTTGCCTTGTCGATTCAACATGGTGGAGGATGAGAACTGGTGGTGAGTCCGAGATTTCGCTGGTAAGATTCATGACGTTGCCTCACGCAACCTTCAACTCCTATCATGCATGCCCTAACACATCTTCATTGACGATTCTATGGAGGCTAATATGCTAATAAAAGATTCATGAGATTATGCGGAACGCATTAACAACCCATCTAATGCCACTAAGGTCGCTTTCATCCCCATTCCCCTCGCCGCTATTAATGCCATGGGATTGCGGCAGTAAGATGGGCGACTTAGTAGACGGTGATATAAATGATGATAATTCTTTGCCTGATATTACAACTCTTACATCTGCTACTTGCCATGCGATTCCTCTCACGTTGTTTCCCAACGAATGTTCTGCTTTGAACATTCGGTATTGGGAATGCTCCTCACAAGATATGCTCAAGCATCATGTAGTTTCTACTGCCCTCGTTTATATTGCGGAACCAAAGGTTCCTTCCTCCTCCATACCAGATTCTTATTGAATGCGATGGAATGCGCTTTCGGTGAAAATATCGCTACTTCTAACTTTCCTAACTTATGGGTTTTGGAAGATCTCTTCTTCCGTTCTTCTATAATTTTCTTCTTCTCAAGTTCTTGTTATTAAAGTTTCTCGCTTCAACGGACTTCCTATTAGCGCTTATTCATGCCCATGCTGATTATATCCGTCGAGACTTATGGCGTGATTTATACTTTTGCCAAACACACCTCGCTTTTGGTGGAGATTTCAATGCTGTGATTGGTGCACATGAACGATCGAATGGTACTCCTCCAGTCGTCGAAACCATGGATTTCGCTCATTTATCAATGATGGGGAGTTCTTATCGATTCCTAGTTCTCGCCGCTTTTACTGGTCGAATCGCTGCTTTCTCTAGTGGTTATCTAGAGACACGATTGATAGGGCTCTTTCTTCACAATCCTTTTGGATTTATGGGACTCATGATGGTTCGTGTGGGCTTATGATTGCTCGATCACGCCTCTTTGTTTCGTATGCGCATGAACAAGCGCCATCTCGCCCCACTATTCTGATTCCAAGCAATGTGGCTTAGTCACTCGCTTGAGGAGTTAATTGCTTTCCGAAAACTCCTATTACGCCATGGGCTCTTTTTCTTGGTTATCCGAAATTAAAGAGGTCAAATCCGCTATCATAGATTGAATATTAATGTCTTCAAGCAGCTTAATTTCGCCTTCTTGTGCTCGTAATAAGTCGGAGTTGGTTCAGCAGCAATTATCCCTCCATGGTCCGATAAATGATGTTCCTCGAAGGAACTTGAGGCGATCGCGACTACAATGCTATTCTCAATCAAGAGGCAACTTTTTTGGCCAAAAGAACCGGGTCATGGTTAAAAAGACTTGATAGAAATTCGGTTTTTCCATCGCCTTCAAAGATTCGCAAAGGTATTCTCGGATTTCTCTTTGATAATTGATGGCTCTATCAATCATGATGCAATTCGGATCCTAATCATATGATTTCTTATTATGAGAATCTGCTCACAAACTCAAATTTACGCTTGTCTCTGCTCGATGAACTAGATGAGCTTATCCATTGTTCGATTACGGATGAACAAAATCAATTGCTAATCGATATTCCTTCCGAGGATGACATCCGCTATGTTGTTTTCAGATGTCACCGATAGTGCTCGGACCGATGGTTTTGGGAAGTTTCTATCAATCTATGTGGCACATTATCAAAAGCGGAGGTGTTCTTGGCATTCGGGCTCTTCCTTCATGGTCATTTCCTCAGTATGAACTCTAGTTTTGTCACTCTTATTCAAAATCGAGATGCTATGATTGAAGATTTCCGCCCTATTGTTCTTGGTAATTTTCTTTATAAGATTATTGCAGATTTTAGTCGATCGTCTTGGGTCCGATTTTATCTGGGTTGCTCTCCTTTCATCAATTTGGTTTTATTCCGGGAGACGATACATGATTGTATTGCCTTAGCCTCCTCAAGGAGTTAATAGTCTTGGTCTTCACCGTAGTAAGGGTAATCTGTGTTGAAGGTCGACATCCTAAAGCCTTCGATACTCTAAATCGACTTTTTCGTTCTCACAAAATATGGTTTCTCTTCTACCTTGTTGGTCGATTAATCATATTCTTCACTGCAAAGCTCTTGCTCGATTAATGGGGCTGAAGGGTACTTCGTTTCTCGTGAGTTCGCTAAGGATCCTCTTCCCTCTTCAGATCGCTGGAGGAAGTTCTTAGCAAGCTTCTCTCAAGGTCGCCAATCAGGGAGCTCACCCTTTATTCATTGGACAATCTCTTACTTTTCCTTCTCACCTTCTTTATGCGGATGATGTGATTATTTTTGTGGCTACTAATGAATTGTCTGACTATTCTTAGATCCCGAAAATATGTCTTGGTCGGACAACACTTCAATCCTCGTAAGTCCGTGGCTTATCTTAGTACTTTTCTCACCCGAGTGAAGAACCACTTGTGCGTAATCATGGATATTATCGAGGGTCACCTTCCTTTCACGATTTGGGAGTTCCACTTTTCCGTGGGCACCTCGACTTGTCATTTACAACTCATGGACTCGATTCTAGAAAAGTTTAGTAAATGGAAGGGCACTTCTCTCTATGGCCGGTCGCTTATGTCTTGTTCAATCAAGGATCCAGGATCTTTTGTACACTCTATGATGGTTTATCGCTGGCCTTTGACTCTTCTGCTGCATGGATGCCGCATTCGTAATTTCGTCTAAACCGGGATACTCAAGAGAGCATCGACTTCTATCTCTCGAAGCGCTTGTTGTGCTCCAAAGTCCGAGGGTGGTCTTGGTATTCGCTTCCGTTGTCGCTAATAAGGCGATCTTTCGCCTTGCTTGGGATATTCAATGGAAGGTTCCATATCTAGATATCTTTCGCCACGCTTCTTTCGCATGCTTCCTCACGCCTTATGTTGCTTCCTCGATTTGGTTTGATTTAAGGATTGTTTCCACACTTCAATCCAAGTCTAGATGGTTAGCGTGTCAAGGCTCTCACCACGCTTCGCTTGATGATTGGCTTCACAAGATTATGGATGTAATTGGTATTCCTATTCATCTTCGCATCACTTCGAGTTCCCTATTTCGAGTATCGACTACGTTGGTTTCTTTTGACGGGTTCCAGATGGCTTTTCCAGATGTTACTCGCGACATTCTCTCCTATCATCCGCTCCATCCGGTTCGACATCAGATCGGATCAATCTCTAGACGGTTCGATTTCTACCAAGTTTATCACTCATGGGCCGCTTCCTTAAGATCGACCGGGATCTTGGATATGGGCTTTTTATCCCACCCCGCCGTTTCTATCACAGCTTTGAAGGCTATTTATGGTGTTCTTCCAACTATTGAGAAACCGCGGCTCGTTTTGTGGTCCTTCGTGTGTGTTTTTGCTATGTCACATGGATTGCCAAGACCATTTATCGTCTTCGTCCGCTCACTGACTATCCGCATACTCTATTTGATATTTTCCAGTTCCTTTTCGAGATTGTTTTAGTTTTGAGAGCTTCATATATGCCATGGGTCAACATTTTAGCTCTCGATTCTCTCTTTGTATGCTCTTGTTTTGCATTTGGGTGCTTGGATCATAAGCAATCGCTGCTTATTTGATGGTGTTCTGCTTTGCATTCTATTTTGCTTCGATTGAGTCTTGTAGCGGCTAATTCCCACCCTCTTGGTTCTATGGCTAATAATCAAGTTGATTTACAAGTCCTTCATTCTTTTCAGATTCAAGGTGCCCGCCTAAGTCACGAGATATCATTGAGGTCCGATGGTATCCCTCTCCGGATGGATTAAATGCAACACGGATGGAAGTTCTTCGCCCGCTCCTCTATCAAGGCTGGTTTTAGAGATTCAAATGGTACCGTGACGGGTTGCTTTGTAAATCACCGGTACGCTTTTATGCTTTTGAAGCCGAAGTTATCTATATGATCGGTATCGAATCGCTCACACCTGTATCGAATAAGATTTGGTTGGAGATGTATTCTACTTATGTAGCTTAATTTGCTTTCCTGTACTAACTCGTCCCATGGAAATTCGAACCGCTATCGATTTCTCTCATATGCGTGATATGGATTTTCGGTGTCTCATATTTTTCAGAAGGCAACACTACGGGCCGATGCTCTCTCAAAGTTGATCTCGAGGGTTTCTGACTTCCTTCGATGTCATTCGACCTCACATACATGTGACATGTACGGTTTACCTTATTATAAGTTTCAAGAACGCTAACGCCAGCATCTTTTTTTCCCAAATGGGTTTTTCCTAATCGGGTTTTTCCATGACCGGGTTTTAACGAGGTTCGCTGTTGCAACCATGGATCACCTTGATCCCAAGTTATGTTATTTTTGTTTCTTTGTTTGTTTCACTTGTTTCGTTGTAACTCCCAGGGTTCCATTGTAATCTCTACTTTTACGCTTTGTACTCTTTTACTTTTATTAATATATGCTCTATTTATGAAAAAAAAAAAACAACAAATGAATAACTCTGCTCGAGAGTTAAACATCACAATAAAGGAGTGGGATAATGTCAAACAAAGAAGTCTATTCGAGATTTAAACAATAGACAAGGAGTAAGAGTATCACAAACGAAGAACACAACTGAAGAGTTAAAGAACATACATAAGGAGGGATAAACAACAAATGTAAAATTCTACCGAGAGTTAAACCCAATAAAGGAGTGGGATAATTACAAACGGAGAAGGCAAATTGAGATTTAAACAACACATGTGAGGAGGGATAATGTCAAACAAAGAAGTCTATTCGAGATTTAAACAATACAGAAGGAGTAAGAGTATCACAAACGAAGAACACTACTTAAGAGTTGATCAACACACATATGGATTGGGATAAAAACATGTATAAAATTTCTACGAGTTAAATAAAACAATAAAGAGAGTGATAATTACAAATGAGAAGTCAATTTGAGATTTAAACAACAATAACAAGCGGAGTAATAAAATAATCTAACGAAGAAACTCTACTGAGTTAAGGAATACACAAAAGGTGTTGAAAACCAACAACGAACAAATCTACTCGAGAGATATAAACAACAATTTTGGAGACTTGATGAACAATAAATGAATAACTCGCCGAGAGTTAAACAACACAATAAAGGAGGGATAATGTCGACAAAGAAGTCTATTCGTAGATTTAAACAATAGATGTATGAGTAAGAGTATCATAAACGAAGAACACTATCAAGAGTTAAAGAACATACATAAGGAGTGGAACAAATAAAATTCTATTTCGAGAGTTAAACAACACAATAAAGGAGTGGGATAATTACAAACGGAGAAGGGAATTTGAGATTTGAACAACACACAGGAGGAGGGATAAACTCAAGTCTATTCGAGATTTAAACAATACAAAGGAGGCAAACAACAACAAACGAAAGAACACTACTTGAGAATTAATCAACACACATATGGATCGATAAAAACATGTATAAAATTCTACTCGGAGTAAAAAAACAATATCGGAGAGTGATAATTACAAACGGAGAAATCAATTTGAGATTTAAACAAACACAAGCGGAGTAAACAAATAACGAACTAAGAACTCTACTTGAGAGTTATAACAAACACAAAAGGTTTGAATAAACAACAAACGCAACAACTCTAATTCGAGAGTTAAACAACAAAACACTAAAGGAGGGATAATGTCAAATAATGAAGTCTATCTCGGATTTAAACAATACAGAAGGAGTAAGAGTATCACAAACGAAGAACACAAAGGAGTGATAATTACAACCCAGAAGGCCATTTGAGATTTGAACAACACACAGAGGAGTATTAAATTAACTAAGAATCCTACTTCTGAGAGTTAAAGAAAATATAAGGAGGATAAACAACAATGTAACAACTCAAATTTCAAATATGTAAAAACAACACACTTTGAGATGGAATAAGAATGAACGTAATAAATCGCATCAATGAGAGTTAAACAACACACTAAAGGAGGGATAATGTCAAAAATGAAGTCTATCTTTAGATTTAAACAATACATGTAGAGTAAGAGTATCACAAACGAAGAAGTCTACTTGAGAGTTTAAAGAACACATATAAGGAGGATAAACAACAAGTATAAAATTCTACTCGAGAGTTAAACAACAATAAAGGAGAGAGATAATTACAAAAATCTGAGAAGGTAAATTTGAGATTTAAAACAACACACATGTGGAGGAGTAATAAAATAATCTAATGAAGAACTCTACTGAGAGTTAAACAAAACACAAAAAGGTGTTGAATAAACAACAAACTGAAAACAAATCTACTTGAGAGATATAAACAACACACTTTGGAGAGGCAAGAACAAACTAATAATCTCATTGAGAGTTAAACAACACACCAAAGGAGGGATAATGCCAACAAAGAAGCTATTCGAGATTTAAACAATACATGAAGAAGTAAGAGTATCAAATCAAGAACACTACTTGAGAATTAATCAACACACATGGATTGGGATAAACAACAAGTATAAATTCAACCTCGGAGTTAAATAAAACACAATGGAGAGAGATAATTACAAACTGAGAAGTCAATTTGAGATTTAAACAACACACAAGTCAGAGTAATAAAATAACTAATGAAGAACTCTACTTGAGAGTTAAACAAAACACAAAAGCGTGTTCAATAAACAACAAAACAAACAAATCTACTTGAGAGATATAAACAACAAAACTTTGAGATGGATGAACAACAAACTAATAACTCGAGAGTTAAACAACACACTAAAGGAGGGGATAATGTCAAACAAAGACGTCTATTCGAAATTCACACAAAACATGTATGAGTATTAGTATCGCAAACTAAGAACACTACTTAAGAGTTAAAGAATCATTATAAGTGTGATAAACAACAAATGGGGTTTCACGCTGTCTATTCAAACACATACGGATTAGGATAAACAACAAATGTTACCCTATTTGAGAGTTAAAACAACACACAAAGGAGTGGGATAATGTAACTTGAGAATTTAGTACTTGAGATTTAAATAACTCGATCACAAACAAAGACGCCCACAAACAACAATGTCTAGTCAAATAAGTTCATTCGAGAAGTTCAAACAAAACACATGAGTAAGAGTATCACAACGTATGAACACCTTACTTTAGAGTTATAAATAACACACATATGAGAGATTAGGATAAACAACAATGTTAATACTTCGAGAGTTAAAATAAATACAATAAAGTAGTGGGATAATGTCAATAACGGAGAAGGCAATTTGAGATTTAAATAAATACGTATGAGTAATAATATCACAAACGAATAATCCTACTGAGAGTTAAACAACACACATAAGGATTTAAACAAAACAACAAAACGTAACAAATTCTACTTGAGAGTAAAATATAAACAACAAACTTTGGAGATGGATGAACAACAAACGGAGAAGTCAATCTCTACTGAGAATTAACAACACACTAAATAAAGACGTTTTACACAAAACATGTAAGAGTACAAACCAAGAACACTGAGTTAAAGAATAAATGTAACACACAAACGGAGAAGGCCACCTGAGACGAACTTTAAACAACACAAACAAATGCTAAATTTATAAACAAATCTACTTGAGAGACATAAACAACAAACTTTGAGACGGGATTAACAAATAAAATCTAATAACTCTACTGAGATGTTAAACAACACACTATAAGGAGGGCATAATGTCAAACAAAGACGTTTATTCGAATTCACACAACAACATGTATGAGTAAGAGTACATAAGAACACTAATGAGCATTAAAGAACACACATAAGGAGGGATAAACAACAAATGTAAATTTTACGCTGAAAGTGTTAAACAACACACTAAAGGAGTGGATAACATCAAACAAAGAAGTCTATTCGAGATTCAAAACAAAACATGTATGAGTAAGAGTATCACAAACGATGAATACCACTTGCTAAGAGCAACAACACACATATGGATTAGATAAACAAATAAATAAGTTACCTTACTGAGCAAACAACACAATAAAGGAGTGGGGATAATAAAACGAAAGGCTTAACCTGGCATTTAAATCCAAACACAAGCCGAGCAAACAACGAATGAAGAACTTACTTGAGAGTTAAATAAAACACAAAAAGGTGTTGAATAAACAACAAACCAACAAATCTAGTTCCATTGAGATATACAAATATCAAATCTTTGGAGATGGATGAACAACAAACGTAATAACTCTACTCGAGAGTTAAAAAACAACACACTAAACGTAGGAGGATAAGGTCAAACAAAGACGCTTCTAGTTCGCATATACACAAAACATGAAGGTAAGAGTACACAAATGAAGAACATCAAGTAGAGTTAAAGATCACATACAGGAGTGGATAAATAACAAATGTGGGGGTAAATTCTACGCCAGAGTTAAATAACAACACTAAAGGAAAATGATAAATGCCAAACAAAGAGCTTTCTGGCCCAGCATTCAAACAAAACATGTATGAGTAAGAGACAAATCATGAAAGTAACACCACTTTAAGAGAGTTAAATAAATACACATATGGATTAGGAGAACAACAAATAGTTAATTTACTTTGGTGAGTTAAACAACACAATAAAAGGAGTGATAATAAAAACGGAGATAATTCTGGAGGATTTAAACAACTTCATGGAGGAGTAATAAAATAACTAACTTAAGAACTTTACTTGAGAGTTAAACAAAACAAAAAGGATTTTAATAAACAAATAAACCAGAAACTATACTTCTGAGATATAAATCATGTATCTTTGGAACTTAACACTACTGCACTAATCACACATTTGATCGATAAACAAATAAGTATAAAATTAACTCGGAGTTAAATAAAATAAAAGTCAATTGTTGAGTAAATAAAATAACTAATGAAGAACACTACTTGAGAGAGTTAAACAAAACTTAAAGCAAGAAATATAACAACAAACGTAACAAATCTATCGAGAGATATAAATAACAAACTTTGAGATGAACAACAACGAATAACTCTACCGAGAGTTAAACAACACACTAAAGGAGGGATAATGTCAAACAAAGACGCCTATTCGATGACTCCTGCACCGCTTGTAGGCATCTCACTTCTTTATTGCTTTGTTTAACTCTAGACTAGAATTTTACATTTGTTGTTTAACCCACTCATTATGTGTGGTTTAACACTCAAGTAGAGTTCTTCGCTTGTTATACTCTTACTCCTTCTATGTGCATTGTTTTAAAATGTCTCAATGACTTCTTCATACATTATCCCACTCCTTTAGTGTGTTGTTTAACTCTCAAGTAGAGTTATTCGCTTGTTGTTCATCCTCTCCAAAGTGTGTTGTTTTTATCTCTCAAGTAGAGTTGTTGGTTTGTTGTTTATTCAACTCCATTTGTGTTTTGTTTAACTCTCAAGTAGAGTTCTTCGCTCGTTATTTTATTACTCCTCTCGTGTTGTTTAAATCTCAAATCGACTTCACCGCTTGTAATTATCTCACTTCTTTATTGTTTTGTTTAACCCTAGACTAGAATTTTACATTTGTTGTTTAACCCACTCATTATGCGTGTGGTTTAACACTCAAGTAGAGTTCTTCGCTTGTTATACATCTTACTCCAAAGTGTGTTGTTTATCTCTCAAGTAGAGTTGTTGGTTTGTTGTTTATTCAACTCCTTTTGTTTTGTTTAACTCTCAAGTAGAGTTCTTCGCTCGTTATTTTATTACCCTCTCAGGTGTTGTTTAAATCTCAAATCGACTTCACCGCTTGTAATTATCTCACTTCTTTATTGTTTTGTTTAACTCTAGACTAGAATTTTACATTTGTTGTTTAACCCACTCATTATGTGTGTGGTTTAACACTCAAGTAGAGTTCTTCGCTTGTTATACTCTTACTCCTTATGTGCATTGTTTAAATCTCTAGACTTCTTTCATTCGACATTATCCCACTCCTTTAGTGTGTTGTTTAACTCTCAAGTAGAGTTATTCGCTTGTTGTTCATCCCTCCAAAGTGTGTTGTTTTTATCTCTCAAGTAGAGTTGTTGGTTTGTTGTTTATTCAACTCCTTTGTGTTTTGTTTAACTCTCAAGTAGAGTTCTTCGCTCGCTATTTTATTACTCCTCAGGTGTTGTTTAAATCTCAAATCGACTTCACCGTTTGTAATTATCTCACTTCTTTATTGTTTTGTTTAACTCTAGACTAGAATTTTACATTTGTTGTTTAACCCACTCATTATGTGTGTGGTTTCACACTCAAGTAGAGTTCTTCGTTTGTTATACTCTTACCTTCTTATGCATTGTTTAAATCTCTAATAGACTTCTTCATTCGACATTATCCCACCCTTTAGTGTGTTGTTTAACTCTCAAGTAGAGTTATTCGCTTGTTGTTCATCCCTCTCCAAAGTGTCTTTGTTTTATCTCTCAAGTAGAGTTGTTGGTTTGTTGTTTATTCAACTCCATTTGTGTTTTGTTTAACTCTCAAGTAGAGTTCTTCGCTCGTTATTTTATTACCCTCTCAGGTGTTGTTTAAATCTCAAATTGACTTCACCGCTTGTAATTATCTCACTTCTTTATTGTTTTGTTTAACTCTAGACTAGAATTTTACATTTGTTGTTTAACCCACTCATTATGTGTGTGGTTTAACACTCAAGTAGAGTTCTTCGTTTGTTATACTCTTACCCTTATGTGCATTGTTTAAATCTCAATATACTTCTTCATTCGACATTATCCCACTCCTTTAGTGTGTTGTTTAACCTCAAGTAGAGTTATTCGCTTGTTGTTCATCCTCTCCAAAGTGTGTTGTTTTTATCTCTCAAGTAGAGTTGTTGGTTTGTTGTTTATTCAACTCCTTTGGTTTTGTTTAACTCTCAAGTAGAGTTCTTCGCTCGTTATTTTATTACTCCTCTCAGGTGTTGTTTAAATCTCAAATCGACTTCGCCGTTTGTAATTATCTCACTTCTTTATTGTTTTGTTTAACTCTAGACTAGAATTTTACATTTGTTGTTTAACCCACTCATTATGTGTGTGGTTTAACACTCAAGTAGAGTTCTTCGTTTGTTATACTCTTACTCCTTCTGTGCATTGTTTAAATCTCTAATAGACTTCTTCATTCGACATTATCCCACTCCTTTAGTGTGTTGTTTAACTCTCAAGTAGAGTTATTCGTTTGTTGTTCATCCCTCTCCAAAGTGTGTTGTTTTTATCTCTCAAGCAGAGTTGTTGGTTTGTTGTTTATTCAACTCTTTTGGGTTTTGTTTAACTCTCAAGTAGAGTTCTTCGCTCGTTATTTTATTACTCCTCTCAGGTGTTGTTTAAATCTCAAATTGACTTCACCGTTTGTAATTATCTCACTTCTTTATTGTTTTGTTTAACTCTAGACTAGAATTTTACATTTGTTGTTTAACCCACTCATTATGTGTGTGGTTTAACACTCAAGTAGAGTTCTTCGTTTGTTATACTCTTACTCCTTCTGTGCATTGTTTAAATCTCAAATAGACTTCTTCATTCGACATTATCCCACCCTTTAGTGTGTTGTTTAACTCTCAAGCAGAGTTATTCGCTTGTTGTTCATCCCTCTCCAAAGTGTCTTGTTTTTATCTCTCAAGTAGAGTTGTTGGTTTGTTGTTTATTCAACTCCTTTTGTTTTGTTTAACTCTCAAGTAGAGTTCTTCGCTCGTTATTTTATTACTCCTCTCAGGTGTTGTTTAAATCTCAAATCGACTTCACCGCTTGTAATTATCTCACTTCTTTATTGTTTTGTTTAACTCTAGACTAGAATTTTACATTTGTTGTTTAACCCACTCATTATGTGTGTGGTTTAACACTCAAGTAGAGTTCTTCGTTTGTTATACTCTTACTCCTTTTGTGCATTGTTTAAATCTCGAATAGACTTCTTCATTCGACATTATCCCACTCCTTTAGTGTGTTGTTTAACTCTCAAGTAGAGTTATTCGTTTGTTGTTCATCCCTCTCCAAAGTGTGTTGTTTTTATCTCTCAAGTAGAGTTGTTGGTTTGTTGTTTATTCAACTCCATTTGGGTTTCGTTTAACTCTCAAGTACAGTTCTTCGTTCGTTATTTTATTACTCCTCTTGTGTGTTGTTTAAATCTCAAATTGACTTCACCGTTTGTAATTATCTCACTTCTTTATTGTTTTGTTTAACTCTAGACTAGAATTTTACATTTGTTGTTTAACCCACTCATTATGTGTGTGGTTTAACACTCAAGTAGAGTTCTTCGCTTGTTATACTCTTACCCTTATGTGCATTGTTTAAATCTCTAATAGACTTCTTCATTCGACATTATCCCACTCCTTTAGTGTGTTGTTTAACTCTCAAGTAGAGTTATTCGCTTGTTGTTCATCCTCTCCAAAGTGTGTTGTTTTTATCTCTCAAGTAGAGTTGTTGGTTTGTTGTTTATTCAAATCCTTTTGTGTTTTGTTTAACTCTCAAGTAGAGTTCTTCGTTCGTTATTTTATTACTCCTCTTGTGTGTTGTTTAAATCTCAAATTGACTTCACCGTTTGTAATTATCTCACTTCTTTATTGTTCTGTTTAACTCTAGACTAGAATTTTACATTTGTTGTTTAACCCACTCATTATGTGTGTGGTTTAACACTCAAGTAGAGTTCTTCGTTTGTTATACTCTTACTCCTTATGTGCATTGTTTAAATCTCTAATAGACTTCTTCATTCGACATTATCCCACTCCTTTAGTGTGTTGTTTAACTCTCAAGTAGAGTTATTCGCTTGTTGTTCATCCTCTCCAAAGTGTGTTGTTTTTATCTCTCAAGTAGAGTTGTTGGTTTGTTGTTTATTCAACTCCTTTTGTGTTTTCTTTAACTCTCAAGTAGAGTTCTTCGCTCGTTATTTTATTACTCCTCTCAGGTGTTGTTTAAAACTAAAATAGACTTCACCCTATGTAAAAATCTCACTTCTTTATTGTTTTGTTTAACTCTAGACTAGAATTTTACATTTGTTGTTTAACCCACTCATTATGTGTGTGGTTTAACACTCAAGTAGAGTTCGTCGGTTGTTATACTCTTACTCCTTATGTGCATTGTTTAAATCTCGAATAGACTTCTTCATTCGACATTATCCCACTCCTTTAGTGTGTTGTTTAACTCTCAAGTAGAGTTATTCGTTTGTTGTTCATCCCTCTCCAAAGTGTGTTGTTTTTATCTCTCAAGTAGAGTTGTTGGTTTGTTGTTTATTCAACTCCATTTGGGTTTTGTTTAACTCTCAAGTAGAGTTCTTCGTTCGTTATTTTATTACTCCACTTGTGTGTTGTTTAAATCTCAAATTGACTTCACCGTTTGTAATTATCTCACTTCTTTATTGTTTTGTTTAACTCTAGACTAGAATTTTACATTTGTTGTTTAACCCACTCATTATCTGTGTGGTTTAACACTCAAGTAGAGTTCTTCGTTTGTTATACTTTTACTCCTTATGTGCATTGTTTAAATCTCGAATAGACTTCTTGATTCGACATTATCCCACTCCTTTAGTGTGTTGTTTAACTCTCAAGTAGAGTTATTCGTTTGTTGTTCATCCCTCTCCAAAGTGTGTTGTTTTTATCTCTCAAGTAGAGTTGTTGGTTTGTTGTTTATTCAATTCCTTTTGTGTTATGTTTAACTCTCAAGTACAGTTCTTCGTTCGTTATTTTATTACTCCTCTTGTGTGTTGTTTGAATCTCAAATTGACTTCACCGTTTGTAATTATCTCACTTCTTTATTGTTTTGTTTAACTCTAGACTAGAATTTTACATTTGTTGTTTAACCCACTCATTATGTGTGTGGTTTAACACTCAAGTAGGGTTCTTCGTTTGTTATACTCTTACTCCTTCTGTGCATTGTTTAAATCTCAAATAGACTTCTTCATTCGACATTATCCCACTCCTTTAGTGTGTTGTTTAATTCTCAAGTAGACTTATTCGTTTGTTGTTCATCCCTCTCTAAAGTGTGCTATTTTTATCGCTCAAGTAGAGTTGTTGGTTTGTTGTTTATTCAATTCCTTTTGTGTTTTGTTAACTCTCAAGTAGAGTTCTTCGTTCGTTATTTTATTAGTCCTCTTGTGTGTTGTTTAAATCTCAAATTGACTTCACCGTTTGTAATTATCTCACTTCTTTATTGTTTTATTTAACTCTAGACTAGAATTTTACATTTGTTGTTTAACCCACTCATTATGTGTGTGGTTTAACACTCAAGTAGAGTTCTTCGTTTGTTATACTCTTACTCCTTATGTGCATTGTTTAAATCTCGAATAGACTTCTTCATTCGACATTATCCCACTCCTTTAGTGTGTTGTTTAACTCTCAAGTAGAGTTTCGATTGTTGTTCATCCCTCTCCAAAGTGTGTTGTTTTTATCTCTCAAGTAGAGTTGTTGGTTTGTTGTTTATTCAACCCCTTTTGTGTTTTGTTTAACTCTCAAGTAGAGTTCTTCGTTCGTTATTTTATTACTCCTCTTGTGCGTTGTTTAAATCTCAAATTGACTTCACCGTTTGTAATTATCTCACTTCTTTATTGTTTTGTTCAACTCTAGACTAGAATTTTACATTTGTTGTTTAACCCACTCATTATGTGTGTGGTTTAACACTCAAGTAGAGTTCTTCGTTTGTTATACTCTTACTCCTTATGTGCATTGTTTAAATCTCGAATGGACTTCGTCATTCGATATTATCCCACTCCTTTAGTGTGTTGTTTAACTCTCAAGTAGAGTTTCGTTTGTTGTTCATCCCTCTCCAAAGTGTGTTGTTTTTATCTCTCAAGTAGAGTTGTTGGTTTGTTGTTTATTCAACTCCTTTTGTGTTTTGTTTAACTCTCAAGTAGAGTTCTTCGTTCGTTATTTTATTACTCCTCTTGTGTGTTGTTTAAATCTCAAATTGACTTCACCGTTTGTAATTATCTCACTTCTTTATTGTTTTGTAACTCTAGACTAGAATTTTACATTTGTTGTTTAACCCACTCATTATGTGTGTCGTTTAACACTCAAGTCGAGTTCTTCGTTTGTTATACTCTTGCTCCTTATGTGCAATGTTTAAATCTCGAATAGACTTCTTCATTCGACATTATCCCACTCCTTTAGTGTGTTGTTTAACTCTCAAGAATAGTTATACGATAGTTGTTCATCCCTCTCCAAAGTGTGTTGTTTTTATCTCTCAAGTAGAGTTGTTGGTTTGTTGTTTATTCAACTCCTTTTGTGTTTTGTTTAACTCTCAAGTAGAGTTCTTCGTTCGTTATTTTATTACTCCTCTTGTGTGTTGTTTAAATCTCAAATTGACTTCACCGTTTGTAATTATCTCACTTCTTTATTGTTTTGTTTAACTCTAGACTAGAATTTTACATTTGTTGTTTAACCCACTCATTATGTGTGTGGTTTAACACTCAAGTAGAGTTCTTCGTTTGTTATACTCTTACTCCTTATGTGCATTGTTTAAATCTCGAATAGACTTCTTCATTCGACATTATCCCACTCCTTTAGTGTGTTGTTTAACTCTCAAGTAGAGTTATTCGTTTGTTGTTCATCCCTCTCCAAAGTGTGTTGTTTTTATCTCTCAAGTAGAGTTGTTGGTTTGTTGTTTATTCAACTCTTTTGTGTTTTGTTTAACTCTCAAGTAGAGTTCTTCGTTCGTTATTTTATTACTCCTCTTGTGTGTTGTTTAAATCTCAAATTGACTTCACCGTTTGTAATTATCTCACTTCTTTATTGTTTTGTTTAACTCTAGACTAGAATTTTACATTTGTTGTTTAACCCACTCATTATGTGTGTGGTTTAACACTCAAGTAGAGTTCTTCGTTTGTTATACTCTTACTCCTTCTGTGCATTGTTTAAATCTCGAATAGACTTCTTCATTCGACATTATCCCACTCCTTTAGTGTGTTGTTTAACTCTCAAGTAGAGTTATTCGTTTCATCCCTCTCCAAAGTGTGTTGTTTTTATCTCTCAAGTAGAGTTGTTGGTTTGTTGTTTATTCAACTCCTTTTGTGTTTTGTTTAACTCTCAAGTAGAGTTCTTCGTTCGTTATTTTATTACTCCTCTTGTGTGTTGTTTAAATCTAAAATTGACTTCGCCGTTTGTAATTATCTCACTTCTTTATTGTTTTGTTTAACTCTAGACTAGAATTTTACATTTGTTGTTTAACCCACTCATTATGTGTGTGGTTTAACACTCAAGTAGAGTTCTTCGTTTGTTATACTCTTACTCCTTCTGTGCATTGTTTAAATCTCGAATAGACTTCTTCATTCGACATTATCCCACTCCTTTAGTGTGTTGTTTAACTCTCAAGTAGAGTTATTCGTTTGTTGTTCATCCCTCTCCAAAGTGTGTTGTTTTTATCTCTCAAGTAGAGTTGTTGGTTTGTTGTTTATTCAACTCCTTTTGTGTTTTGTTTAACTCTCAAGTAGAGATCTTCGCTCGTTATTTTATTACTCCTCTCAGGTGTTGTTTAAATCTCAAATCGACTTCACCGTTTGTAATTATCTCACTTCTTTATTGTTTTGTTTAACTCTAGACTAGAATTTTACATTTGTTGTTTAACCCACTCATTATGTGTGTGGTTTAACACTCAAGTAGAGTTCTTCGTTTGTTATACTCTTACTCCTTATGTGCAATGTTTAAATCTCTAATAGACTTCTTCATTCGACATTATCCCACTCCTTTAGTGTGTTGTTTAACTCTCAAGTAGAGTTATTCGTTTGTTGTTCATCCCTCCAAAGTGTGTTGTTTTTATCTCTCAAGTAGAGTTGTTGGTTTGTTGTTTATTCAACTCCTTTTGTGTTTTGTTTAACTCTCAAGTAGAGTTCTTCGTTCGTTATTTTATTACTCCTCTTGTGTGTTGTTTAAATCTCAAATTGACTTCACCGTTTGTAATTATCTCACTTCTTTATTGTTTTGTTTAACTCTAGACTAGAATTTTACATTTGTTGTTTAACCCACTCATTATGTGTGTGGTTTAACACTCAAGTAGAGTTCTTCGTTTGTTATACTCTTACTCCTTCTGTGCATTGTTTAAATCTCAAATAGACTTCTTCATTCGACATTATCCCACTCCTTTAGTGTGTTGTTTAACTCTCAAGTAGAGTTATTCGTTTGTTGTTCATCCCTCTCCAAAGTGTGTTGTTTTTATCTCTCAAGTAGAGTTGTTGGTTTGTTGTTTATTCAACTCCATTTGTGTTTTGTTTAACTCTCAAGTAGACTTCTTCGTTCGTTATTTTATTACTCCTCTCAGGTGTTGTTTAAATCTCAAATCGACTTCACCGCTTGTAATTATCTCACTTCTTTATTGTTTTGTTTAACTCTAGACTAGAATTTTACATTTGTTGTTTAACCCACTCATTATGTGTGTGGTTTAACACTCAAGTAGAGTTCTTCGTTTGTTATACTCTTACTCCTTATGTGCATTGTTTAAATCTCGAATAGACTTCTTCATTCGACATTATCCCACTTCTTTCGTGTGTTGTTTTACTCGCCAGTAGAGTTATTCGTTTGTTGTTCATCCCTCTCCAAAGTGTGTTGTTTTTATCTCTCAAGTAGAGTTGTTGGTTTGTTGTTTATTCAACTCCTTTTGTGTTTTGTTTAACTCTCAAGTAGAGTTCTTCGTTCGTTATTTTATTACTCCTCTTGTGTGTTGTTTAAATCTCAAATCGACTTCACCGTTTGTAATTATCTCACTTCTTTATTGTTTTGTTTAACTCTAGACTAGAATTTTACATTTGTTGTTTAACCCACTCATTATGTGTGTGGTTTAACACTCAAGTAGAGTTCTTCGTTTGTTATACTCTTACTCCTTATGTGCATTGTTTAAATCTCGAATAGACTTCTTCATTCGACATTATCCCACTCCTTTAGTGTGTTGTTTAACTCTCAAGTAGAGTTATTCGTTTGTTGTTCATCCCTCTCCAAAGTGTGTTGTTTTTATCTCTCAAGTAGAGTTGTTGGTTTGTTGTTTATTCAACTCCTTTGTGTTTTGTTTAAAAATAAAGTAGATTTCTTCGGTCGTTATTTTATTACTCCTCTCAGGTGTTGTTTAAATCTTAAATTGACTTCACCGCTTGTAATTATCTCACTTCTTTATTGTTTTGTTTAACTCTAGACTAGAATTTTACATTTGTTGTTTAACCCACTCATTATGTGTGTGGTTTAACACTCAAGTAGAGTTCTTCGTTTGTTATACTCTTACTCCTTCTGTGCATTGTTTAAATCTCGAATAGACTTCTTCATTCGACATTATCCCACCTTTTAGTGTGTTGTTTAACTCTCAAGCAGAGTTATTCGCTTGTTGTTCATCCTCTCCAAAGTGTGTTGTTTTTATCTCTCAAGTAGAGTTGTTGGTTTGTTGTTTATTCAACTCCATTTGTGTTTTGTTTGACTCTCAAGTAGAGTTCTTCGTTCGTTATTTTATTACTCCTCTTGTGTGTTGTTTAAATCTCAAATTGACTTCGCCGCTTGTAATTATCTCACTTCTTTATTGTTTTGTTTAACTCTAGACTAGAATTTTACATTTGTTGTTTAACCCACTCATTATGTGTGTGGTTTAACACTCAAGTAGAGTTCTTCGTTTGTTATACTCTTACTCCTTCTGTGCATTGTTTAAATCTCGAATAGACTTCTTCATTCGACATTATCCCACTCCTTTAGTGTGTTGTTTAACTCTCAAGCAGAGTTATTCGTTTGTTGTTCATCCCTCTCCAAAGTGTGTTGTTTTTATCTCTCAAGTAGAGTTGTTGGTTTGTTGTTTATTCAACTCCTTTTGTGTTTTGTTTAACTCTCAAGTAGAGTTCTTCGTTCGTTATTTTATTACTCCTCTTGTGTGTTGTTTAAATCTCAAATTGACTTCACCGTTTGTAATTATCTCACTTCTTTATTGTTTTGTTTAACTCTAGACTAGAATTTTACATTTGTTGTTTAACCCACTCATTATGTGTGTGGTTTAACACTCAAGTAGAGTTCTTCGTTTGTTATACTCTTACTCCTTATGTGCAATGTTTAAATCTCTCTAATAGACTTCTTCATTCGACATTATCCCACTCCTTAGTGTGTTGTTTAACTCTCAAGTAGAGTTATTCGTTTGTTGTTCATCCCTCTCCAAAGTGTGTTGTTTTTATCTCTCAAGTAGAGTTGTTGGTTTGTTGTTTATTCAACTCCTTTTGTGTTTTGTTTAACTCTCAAGTAGAGTTCTTCGTTCGTTATTTTATTACTCCTCTTGTGTGTTGTTTAAATCTCAAATTGACTTCACCGTTTGTAATTATCTCACTTCTTTATTGTTTTGTTTAACTCTAGACTAGAATTTTACATTTGTTGTTTAACCCACTCATTATGTGTGTGGTTTAACACTCAAGTAGAGTTCTTCGTTTGTTATACTCTTACTCCTTCTGTGCATTGTTTAAATCTCGAATAGACTTCTTCATTCGACATTATCCCACTCCTTTAGTGTGTTGTTTAACTCTCAAGTAGAGTTATTCGTTTGTTGTTCATCCCTCTCCAAAGTGTGTTGTTTTTATCTCTCAAGTAGAGTTGTTGGTTTGTTGTTTATTCAACTCCTTTTGTGTTTTGTTTAACTCTCAAGTAGAGTTCTTCGTTCGTTATTTTATTACTCCTCTCAGGTGTTGTTTAAATCTCAAATCGACTTCACCGCTTGTAATTATCTCACTTCTTTATTGTTTTGTTTAACTCTAGACTAGAATTTTACATTTGTTGTTTAACCCACTCATTATGTGTGTGGTTTAACACTCAAGTAGAGTTCTTCGTTTGTTATACTCTTACTCCTTATGTGCATTGTTTAAATCTCGAATAGACTTCTTCATTCGACATTATCCCACTCCTTTAGTGTGTTGTTTAACTCTCAAGTAGAGTTATTCGATTGTCGTTCATCCCTCTCCAAAGTGTGTTGTTTTTATCTCTCAAGTAGAGTTGTTGGTTTGTTGTTTATTCAACTTCTTTTGTGTTTTGTTTGACTCTCAAGTAGAGTTCTTCGTTCGTTATTTTATTACTCCTCTCAGGTGTTGTTTAAATCTCAAATCGACTTCACCGCTTGTAATTATCTCACTTCTTTATTGTTTTGTTTAACTCTAGACTAGAATTTTACATTTGTTGTTTAACCCACTCATTATGTGTGTGGTTTAACACTCAAGTAGAGTTCTTCGTTTGTTATACTCTTACTCCTTATGTGCATTGTTTAAATCTCGAATAGACTTCTTCATTCGACATTATCCCACTCCTTTAGTGTGTTGTTTAACTCTCAAGTAGAGTTATTCGTTTGTTGTTCATCCCTCTCCAAAGTGTGTTGTTTTTATCTCTCAAGTAGAGTTGTTGGTTTGTTGTTTATTCAACTCCATTTGTGTTTTGTTTAACTCTCAAGTAGAGTTCTTCGTTCGTTATTTTATTACTCCTCTTGTGTGTTGTTTAAATCTCAAATTGACTTCACCGTTTGTAATTATCTCACTTCTTTATTGTTTTGTTTAACTCTAGACTAGAATTTTACATTTGTTGTTTAACCCACTCATTATGTGTGTGGTTTAACACTCAAGTAGAGTTCTTCGTTTGTTATACTCTTACTCCTTATGTGCATTGTTTAAATCTCGAATAGACTTCTTCATTCGACATTATCCCACTCCTTTAGTGTGTTGTTTAACTCTCAAGTAGAGTTATTCGTTTGTTGTTCATCCCTCTCCAAAGTGTGTTGTTTTTATCTCTCAAGTAGAGTTGTTGGTTTGTTGTTTATTCAACTCCATTTGGGTTTTGTTTAACTCTCAAGTAGAGTTCTTCGTTCGTTATTTTATTACTCCTCTTGTGTGTTGTTTAAATCTCAAATTGACTTCACCGTTTGTAATCATCTCACTTCTTTATTGTTTTGTTTAACTCTAGACTAGAATTTTACATTTCTTGTTTAACCCACTCATTATCTGTGTGGTTTAACTCTCAAGTAGAGTTGTTCGTTCGTTATTTTATTACTCCTTATGTGCATTGTTTTAATGTCTAATGGACTTCTTGATTCGACATTATCCCACTCCTTTAGTGTGTTGTTTAACTCTCAAGTAGAGTTATTCGTTTGTTGTTCATCCCTCTCCAAAGTGTGTTGTTTTTATCTCTCAAGTAGAGTTGTTGGTTTGTTGTTTATTCAACTCCATTTGGGTTTTGTTTAACTCTCAAGTAGAGTTCTTCGTTCGTTATTTTATTACTCCTCTTGTGTGTTGTTTAAATCTCAAATTGACTTCACCGTTTGTAATTATCTCACTTCTTTATTGTTTTGTTTAACTCTAGACTAGAATTTTACATTTGTTGTTTAACCCACTCATTATCTGTGTGGTTTAACACTCAAGTAGAGTTCTTCATTTGTTATACTCTTACTCCTTCTGTGCATTGTTTAAATCTCGAATAGACTTCTTCATTCGACATTATCCCACTCCTTTAGTGTGTTGTTTAACTCTCAAGTAGAGTTATTCGTTTGTTGTTCATCTCTCTCCAAAGTGTGTTGTTTTTATCTCTCAAGTAGAGTTGTTGGTTTGTTGTTTATTCAACTCCTTTTGTGTTTTGTTTAACTCTCAAGTAGAGTTCTTCGTTCGTTATTTTATTACTCCTCTTGTGTGTTGTTTAAATCTCAAATTCACTTCACCGTTTGTAATTATCTCACTTCTTTATTGTTTTGTTTAACTCTAGACTAGAATTTTACATTTGTTGTTTAACCCACTCATTATGTGTGTGGTTTAACACTCAAGTAGAGTTCTTCGTTTGTTATACTCTTACTCCTTCTGTGCATTGTTTAAATCTCGAATAGACTTCTTCATTCGACATTATCCCACTCCTTTAGTGTGTTGTTTAACTCTCAAGCAGAGTTATTCGTTTGTTGTTCATCCCTCTCCAAAGTGTGTTGTTTTTATCTCTCAAGTAGAGTTGTTGGTTTGTTGTTTATTCAACTCCATTTGTGTTTTGTTTAACTCTCAAGTAGAGTTCTTCGTTCGTTATTTTATTACTCCTCTCAGGTGTTGTTTAAATCTCAAATCGACTTCACCGCTTGTAAGTTTCTCACTTCTTTATTGTTTTGTTTAACTCTAGACTAGAATTTTACATTTGTTGTTTAACCCACTCATTATGTGTGTGGTTTAACACTCAAGTAGAGTTCTTCGTTTGTTATACTCTTACTCCTTATGTGCATTGTTTAAATCTCGAATAGACTTCTTCATTCGACATTATCCCACTCCTTTAGTGTGTTGTTTAACTCTCAAGTAGAGTTATTCGTTTGTTGTTCATCCCTCTCCAAAGTGTGTTGTTTTTATCTCTCAAGTAGAGTTGTTGGTTTGTTGTTTATTCAACTCCATTTGTGTTTTGTTTAACTCTCAAGTAGAGTTCTTCGGTCGTTATTTTATTTTTCCTCTTGTGTGTTGTTTAAATCTCAACTTGACTTCACCGTTTGTAATTATCTCACTTCTTTATTGTTTTGTTTAACTCTAGACTAGAATTTTACATTTGTTGTTTAACCCACTCATTATGTGTGTGGTTTAACACTCAAGTAGAGTTCTTCGTTTGTTATACTCTTACTCCTTCTGTGCATTGTTTAAATCTCGAATAGACTTCTTCATTCGACATTATCCCACTCCTTTAGTGTGTTGTTTAACTCTCAAGTAGAGTTATTCGTTTGTTGTTCATCCCTCTCCAAAGTGTGTTGTTTTTATCTCTCAAGTAGAGTTGTTGGTTTGTTGATTATTCAACTCCATTTGTGTTTTGTTTAACTCTCAAGTAGAGTTTTTCGTTCGTTACTTTATTACTCCTCTTGTGTGTTGTTTAAATCTCAAATTGACTTCGCCGTTTGTAATTATCTCACTTCTTTATTGTTTTGTTTAACTCTAGACTAGAATTTTACATTTGTTGTTTAACCCACTCATTATGTGTGTGGTTTAACACTCAAGTAGAGTTCTTCGTTTGTTATACTCTTTCTCCTTATGTGCATTGTTTAAATCTCGAATAGACTTCTTCATTCGACATTATCCCACTCCTTTAGTGTGTTGTTTAACTCTCAAGTAGAGTTATTCGCTTGTTGCTCATCCTTCTCCGAAGTGTGTTGTTTTTATCTCTCAAGTAGAGTTTGTGGTTTGTTGTTTATTCAACTCCTTTTGTGTTTTGTTTAACTCTCAAGTAGAGTTCTTCGTTCGTTATTTTATTACTCCTCTTGTGTGTTGTTTAAATCTCAAACTGACTTTACCGTTTGTAATTATCTCACTTCTTTATTGTTTTGTTTAACTCTAGACTAGAATTTTACATTTGTTGTTTAACCCACTCATTACGTGTGTGGTTTAACACTCAAGTAGAGGTCTTCGTTTGTTATACTCTTACTCCTTCTGTGCATTGTTTAAATCTCGAATAGACTTCTTCATTCGACATTATCCCACTCCTTTAGTGTGTTGTTTAACTCTCAAGGAGAGTTATTCGTTTGTTGTTCATCCCTCTCCAAAGTGTGTTGTTTTTATATCTCAAGTAGAGTAGTTGGTTTGTTGTTTATTCAACTCCTTTTGTGTTTTGTTTAACTCTCAAGTAGAGTTCTTCGTTCGTTATTTTATTACTCCTCTCAGGTGTTGTTTAAATCTCAAATTGACTTCACCGTTTGTAATTATCTCACTTCTTTATTGTTTTGTTTAACTCTAGACTAGAATTTTACATTTGTTGTTTAACCCACTCATTATGTGTGTGGTTTAACACTCAAGTAGAGTTCTTCGTTTGTTATACTCTTACTCCTTCTGTGCATTGTTTAAATCTCTAATAGACTTCTTCATTCGACATTATCCCACCTTTTAGTGTGTTGTTTAACTCTCAAGCAGAGTTATTCGCTTGTTGTTCATCCTCTCCAAAGTGTGTTGTTTTTATCTCTCAAGTAGAGTTGTTGGTTTGTTGTTTATTCAACTCCTTTTGGTTTTGTTTAACTCTCAAGTAGAGTTCTTCGCTCGTTATTTTATTACTCCTCTCGTGTGTTGTTTAAATCTCAAATCGACTTCACCGCTTGTAATTATCTCACTTCTTTATTGTTTTGTTTAACTCTAGACTAGAATTTTACATTTGTTGTTTAACCCACTCATTATGTGTGTGGTTTAACACTCAAGTAGAGTTCTTCGTTTGTTATACTCTTACTCCTTCTGTGCATTGTTTAAATCTCGAATAGACTTCTTCATTCGACATTATCCCACTCCTTTAGTGTGTTGTTTAACTCTCAAGTAGAGTTATTCGTTTGTTGTTCATCCCTCTCCAAACTTGTCTTCTTTTTATCTCTCAAGTAGAGTTGTTGGTTTGTTGTTTATTCAACTCCTTTTGTGTTTTGTTTAACTCTCAAGTAGAGTTCTTCGGTCGTTATTTTATTACTCCTCTCAGGTGTTGTTTAAATCTCAAATTAACTTCTCCGTTTGTAATTATCTCACTTCTTTATTGTTTTGTTTAACTCTAGACTAGAATTTTACATTTGTTGTTTAACCCACTCATTATGTGTGTGGTTTAACACTCAAGTAGAGTTCTTCGTTTGTTATACTCTTACTCCTTCTGTGCATTGTTTAAATCTCGAGTAGACTTCTTCATTCGACATTATCCCACTCCTTTAGTGTGTTGTTTAACTCTCAAGTAGAGTTATTCGTTTGTTGTTCATCCCTCTCCAAAGTGTGTTGTTTTTATCTCTCAAGTAGAGTTGTTGGTTTGTTGTTTATTCAACTCCTTTTGTGTTTTGTTTAACTCTCAAGTAGAGTTCTTCGGTCGTTATTTTATTACTCCTCTTGTGTGTTGTTTAAATTTCAAATTCACTTCACCGTTTGTAATTATCTCACTTCTTTATTGTTTTGTTGAACTCTAGACTAGAATTTTACATTTGTTGTTTAACCCACTCATTATGTGTGTGGTTTAACACTCAAGTAGAGTTCTTCGTTTGTTATACTCTTACTCCTTATGTGCATTGTTTAAATCTCGAATAGACTTCTTCATTCGACATTATCCCACTCCTTTAGTGTGTTGTTTAACTCTCAAGTAGAGTTATTCGTTTGTTGTTCATCCCTCTCCAAAGTGTGTTGTTTTTATCTCTCAAGTAGAGTTGTTGGTTTGTTGTTTATTCAACTCCATTTGTGTTTTGTTTAACTCTCAAGTAGAGTTCTTCGCTCGTTATTTTATTACTCCTCTCAGGTGTTGTTTAAATCTCAAATTGACTTCACCGTTTGTAATTATCTCACTTCTTTATTGTTTTGTTTAACTCTAGACTAGAATTTTACATTTGTTGTTTAACCCACTCATTATGTGTGTGGTTTAACACTCAAGTAGAGTTCTTCGTTTGTTATACTCTTACTCCTTATGTGCATTGTTTAAATCTCGAATAGACTACTTCATTCGACATTATCCCACTCCTTTAGTGTGTTGTTTAACTCTCAAGCAGAGTTATTCGTTTGTTGTTCATCCCTCTCCAAAGTGTGTTGTTTTTATCTCTCAAGTAGAGTTGTTGGTTTGTTGTTTATTCAACTCCATTTGTGTTTTGTTTAACTCTCAAGTAGAGTTCTTCGCTCGTTATTTTATTACTCCTCTCAGGTGTTGTTTAAATCTCAGATTGACTTCTCCGTTTGTAATTATCTCACTTCTTTATTGTTTTGTTTAACTCTAGACTAGAATTTTACATTTGTTGTTTAACCCACTCATTATGTGTGTGGTTTAACACTCAAGTAGAGTTCTTCGTTTGTTATACTCTTACTCCTTATGTGCATTGTTTAAATCTCGAATAGACTTCTTCATTCGACATTATCCCACTCATTTAGTGTGTTGTTTAACTCTCAAGTAGAGTTATTCGTTTGTTGTTCATCCCTCTCCAAAGTGTGTTGTTTTTATCTCTCAAGTAGAGTTGTTGGTTTGTTGTTTATTCAACTCCTTTTGTGTTTTGTTTAACTCTCAACTAGAGTTCTTCGTTCGTTATTTTATTAGTCCTCTTGTGTGTTGTTTAAATCTCAAATTGACTTCTCCCTTGTAATTATCAGACTTTCTTTATTGTTTTGTTTAACTCTAGACTAGAATTTTACATTTGTTGTTTAACCCACTCATTATGTGTGAGATTTAACACTCAAGTAGAGTTCTTCGTTTATTATACTCTTACTCCTTCTGTGCATTGTTTAAATCTCGAATAGACTTCTTGATTCGACATTATCCCACTCCTTTAGTGTGTTGTTTAACTCTCAAGTAGAGTTATTCGTTTGTTGTTCATCCCTCTCCAAAGTGTGTTGTTTTTATCTCTCAAGTAGAGTTGTTGGTTTGTTGTTTATTCAACTCCATTTGTGTTTTGTTTAACTCTCAAGTAGAGTTCTTCGCTCGTTATTTTATTACTCCTCTCAGGTGTTGTTTAAATCTCAAATTGAATTCACCGTTTGTAATTATCTCACTTCTTTATTGTTTTGTTTAACTCTAGACTAGAATTTTACATTTGTTGTTTAACCCACTCATTATGTGTGTGGTTTAACACTCAAGTAGAGTTCTTCGTTTGTTATACTCTTACTCCTTCTGTGCATTGTTTAAATCTCTAATAGACTTCTTCATTCGACATTATCCCACTCCTTTAGTGTGTTGTTTAACTCTCAAGTAGAGTTATTCGTTTGTTGTTCATCCCTCTCCAAAGTGTGTTGTTTTTATCTCTCAAGTAGAGTTGTTGGTTTGTTGTTTATTCAACTCCATTTGTTTTGTTTAACTCTCAAGTAGAGTTCTTCGCTCGTTATTTTATTACTCCTCTCAGGTGTTGTTTAAATCTCAAATTGACTTCACCGTTTGTAATTATCTCACTTCTTTATTGTTTTGTTTAACTCTAGACTAGAATTTTACATTTGTTGTTTAACCCACTCATTATGTGTGTGGTTTAACACTCAAGTAGAGTTCTTCGTTTGTTATACTCTTACTCCTTCTGTGCAATGTTTAAATCTCGAATAGACTTCTTCATTCGACATTATCCCACTCCTTTAGTGTGTTGTTTAACTCTCAAGTAGAGTTATTCGTTTGTTGTTCATCCCTCTCCAAAGTGTGTTGTTTTTATCTCTCAAGTAGAGTTGTTGGTTTGTTGTTTATTCAACTCCATTTGGGTTTTGTTTAACTCTCAAGTAGAGTTTTTCGTTCGTTATTTTATTAATCCTTATGTGTGTTGGTTAAATCTCAAATTGACTTCTCCGTTTGTAATTATCTCACTTCTTTATTGCTTTGTTTAACTCTAGACTAGAATTTTACATTTGTTGTTTAACCCACTCATTATGTGTGTGGTTTAACACTCAAGTAGAGTTGTTCGTTGGTTATACTCTTACTCCTTCTGTGCATTGTTTAAATCTGGAATAGACATCTTCATTCGACATTATCCCACTCCTTTAGTGTGTTGTTTAACTCTAAAGTAGAGTTATTCGTTTGTTGTTCATCCCTCTCCAAAGTGTGATGTTTTTATCTCTCAAGTAGAGTTGTTGGTTTGTTGTTTATTCAACTCCATTTGGGTTTTGTTTAACTCTCAAGTAGAGTTCTTCGTTCGTTATTTTATTACTCCTCTTGTGTTTTGTTTAAATCTCAAATTGACTTCACCGTTTGTAATTATCTCACTTCTTTATTGTTTTGTTTAACTCTAGACTAGAATTTTACATTTGTTGTTTAACCCACTCATTATGTGTGTCGTTTAACACTCAAGTAGAGTTCTTCGTTTGTTATACTCTTACTCCTTCTGTGCATCGTTTAAATCTCGAATAGACTTCTTCATTCGACATTAGCCCACTCCTTTTAGTGTGTTGTTTAACTCTCAAGTAGAGTTATTCGTTTGTTGTTCATCCCTCTCCAAAGTGTGTTGTTTTTATCTCTCAAGTAGAGTTGTTGGTTTGTTGTTTATTCAACTCCATTTGGGTTTTGTTTAACTCTCAAGTAGAGTTCTTCGTTCGTTATTTTATTACTCCTCTCAGGTGTTGTTTAAATCTCAAATCGACTTCACCTGCTTGTAATTATCTCACTTCTTTATTGTTTTGTTTAACTCTAGACTAGAATTTTACATTTGTTGTTTAACCCACTCATTATGTGTGTGGTTTAACAGTCAAGTAGAGTTCTTCGTTTGTTATACTCTTACTCCTTCTGTGCATTGTTTAAATCTCGAATAGACTTCTTCATTCGACATTATCCCACTCCTTTAGTGTGTTGTTTAACTCTCAAGTAGAGTTATTCGTTTGTTGTTCATCCCTATCCAAAGTGTGTTGTTTTTATCTCTCAAGTAGAGTTGTTGGTTTGTTGTTCATTCAACTCCTTTTGTGTTTTGTTTAACTCTCAACAAGAGTTCTTTGCTCGTTATTTTATTACTCCTCTTGTGTGTTGTTTAAATCTCAAATTGACTTCTCCGTTTGTAATTATCTCACTTCTTTATTGCTTTGTTTAACTCTAGACTAGAATTTTACATTTGTTGTTTAACCCACTCATTATGTGTGTGGTTTAACACTCAAGTAGAGTTCTTTGTTTGTTATACTCTTACTCCTTATGTGCATTGTTAATCTCGAATAGACCTCTTCATTCGACATTATCCCACTCCTTTAGTGTGTTGTTTAACTCTCAAGTAGAGTTATTCGTTTGTTGTTCATCCCTCTCCAAATTGTGTTGTTTTTATCTCTCAAGTACAGTTGTTGGTTTGTTGTTTATTCAACTCCGTTTGTGTTTTGTTTAACTCTCAAGTTGAGTTCTTCGTTCGTTATTTTATTACTCATCTTGTGTGTTGTTTAAATCTCAAATTGACTTCACCGTTTGTAATTATCTCACTTCTTTATTGTTTTGTTGAACTCTAGACTAGAATTTTACATTTGTTGTTTAACCCACTCATTATGTGTGTGGTTTAACACTCAAGTAGAGTTCTTCGTTTGTTATACTCTTACTCCTTATGTGCATTGTTTAAATCTCGAATAGACTTCTTCATTCGACATTATCCCACTCCTTTAGTGTGTTGTTTAACTCTCAAGTAGAGTTATTCGTTTGTTGTTCATCCCTCTCCAAAGTGTGTTGTTTTTATCTCTCAAGTAGAGTTGTTGGTTTGTTGTTTATTCAACTTCTTTTGTGTTTTGTTTGACTCTCAAGTAGAGTTCTTCGTTCGTTATTTTATTACTCCTCTTGTGTGTTGTTTAAATCTAAAATTGACTTCACCGTTTGTAATTATCTCACTTCTTTATTGTTTTGTTTAACTCTAGACTAGAATTTTACATTTGTTGTTTAACCCACTCATTATGTGTGTGGTTTAACACTCAAGTAGAGTTCTTCGTTTGTTATACTCTTACTCCTTCTGTGCATTGTTTAAATCTCGAATAGACTTCTTCATTCGACATTATCCCACTCCTTTAGTGTGTTGTTTAACTCTCAAGTAGAGTTATTCGTTTGTTGTTCATCCCTCTCCAAAGTGTGTTGTTTTTATCTCTCAAGTAGAGTTGTTGGTTTGTTGTTTATTCAACTCCATTTGTGTTTTGTTTAACTCTCAAGTAGAGTTCTTCGTTCGTTATTTTATTACTCCTCTTGTGTGTTGTTTAAATCTCAAATTGACTTCTCCGTTTGTAATTATCTCACTTCTTTATTGTTTTGTTTAACTCTAGACTAGAATTTTACATTTGTTGTTTAACCCACTCATTATGTGTGTGGTTTAACACTCAAGTAGAGTTCTTCGTTTGTTATACTCTTACTCCTTCTGTGCATTGTTTAAATCTCAAATAGACTTCTTCATTCGACATTATCCCACTCCTTTAGTGTGTTGTTTAACTCTCAAGTAGAGTTATTCGTTTGTTGTTCATCCCTCTCCAAAGTGTGTTGTTTTTATCTCTCAAGTAGAGTTGTTGGTTTGTTGTTTATTCAACTCTTTTGTGTTTTGTTTAACTCTCAAGTAGAGTTCTTCGTTCGTTATTTTATTACTCCTCTTATGTGTTGTTTAAATTTCAAATTGACTTCTCCGTTTGTAATTATCTCACTTCTTTATTGCTTTGTTTAACTCTAGACTAGAATTTTACATTTGTTGTTTAACCCACTCATTATGTGTGTGGTTTAACACTCAAGTAGAGTTCTTCGTTTGTTATACTCTTACTCCTTATGTGCATTGTTTAAATCTCGAATAGACTTCTTCATTCGACATTATCCCACTCCTTTAGTTTGTTGTTTAACTCTCAAGTAGAGTTATTCGTTTGTTGTTCATCCCTCTCCAAAGTGTGTTGTTTTTATCTCTCAAGTAGAGTTGTTGGTTTGTTGTTTATTCAACTCCTTTTGTGTTTTGTTTAACTCTCAAGTAGAGTTCTTCGTTCGTTATTTTATTACTCCTCTTGTGTGTTGTTTAAATCTCAAATTGACTTCACCGTTTATAATTATCTCACTTCTTTATTGTTCTGTTTAACTCTAGACTAGAATTTTACATTTGTTGTTTAACCCACTCATTATGTGTGTGGTTTAACAGTCAAGTAGAGTTCTTCGTTTGTTATACTCTTACTCCTTCTGTGCATTGTTTAAATCTCGAATAGACTTCTTCATTCGACATTATCCCACTCCTTTAGTGTGTTTTTTAACTCTCAAGTAGAGTTATTCGTTTGTTGTTCATCCCTCTCCAAAGTGTGTTGTTTTTATCTCTCAAGTAGAGTTGTTGGTTTGTTGTTTATTCAATTCCATTTGGATTTTGTTTAACTCTCAAGTAGAGTTCTTCGTTCGTTATTTTATTACACCTCTTGTGTGTTGTTTAAATCTCAAATTGACTTCACCGTTTATAATTATCTCACTTCTTTATTGTTTTGTTTAACTCTAGACTAGAATTTTACATTTGTTGTTTAACCCACTCATTATGTGTGTGGTTTAACACTCAAGTAGAGTTCTTCGTTTGTTATACTCTTACTCCTTATATGCATTGTTTAAATCTCAAATAGACTTCTTCATTCGACATTATCACACTCCTTTAGTGTGTTGTTTAACTCTCAAGTAGAGTTATTCGTTTGTTGTTCATCCCTCTCCAAAGTGTGTTGTTTTTATCTCTCAAGTAGAGTTGTTGGTTTGTTGTTTATTCAACTCCATTTGGGTTTTGTTTAACTCTCAAGTAGAGTTCTTCGTTCGTTATTTTATTACTCCTCTTGTGTGTTGTTTAAATCTCAAATTGACTTCACCGTTTGTAATTATCTCACTTCTTTATTGTTTTGTTTAACTCTAGACTAGAATTTTACATTTGTTGTTTAACCCACTCATTATGTGTGTGGTTTAACACTCAAGTAGAGTTCTTCGTTTGTTATACTCTTACTCCTTCTGTGCATTGTTTAAATCTCGAATAGACTTCTTCATTCGACATTATCCCACTCCTTTAGTGTGTTGTTTAACTCTCAAGTAGAGTTATTCGTTTGTTGTTCATCCCTCTCCAAAGTGTGTTGTTTTTATCTCTCAAGTAGAGTTGTTGGTTTGTTGTTTATTCAATTCCTTTTGTTTTGTTTAACTCTCAAGTAGAGTTCTTCGTTCGTTATTTTATTACTCCTCTTGTGTGTTGTTTAAATCTCAAATTGACTTCTCCGTTTGTAATTATCTCACTTCGTTATTGTTTTGTTTAACTCTAGACTAGAATTTTACATTTGTTGTTTAACCCACTCATTATGTGTGTGGTTTAACACTCAAGTAGAGTTCTTCGTTTGTTATACTTTTACTCCTTATGTGCATTGTTTAAATCTCGAATAGACTTCTTCATTCGACATTATCCCACTCCTTTAGTGTGTTGTTTAACTCTCAAGTAGAGTTATTCGTTTGTTGTTCATCCCTCTCCAAAGTGTGTTGTTTTTATCTCTCAAGTAGAGTTGTTGGTTTGTTGTTTATTCAACTCCTTTTGTGTTTTGTTTAACTCTCAACAAGAGTTCTTTGCTCGTTATTTTATTACTCCTCTTGTGTGTTGTTTAAATCTCAAATTCACTTCACCGTTTGTAATTATCTCACTTCTTTATTGTTTTGTTTAACTCTAGACTAGAATTTTACATTTGTTGTTTAACCCACTCATTATGTGTGTGGTTTAACACTCAAGTAGAGTTCTTCGTTTGTTATACTCTTACTCCTTCTGTGCATTGTTTAAATCTCGAATAGACTTCTTCATTCGACATTATCCCACTCCTTTAGTGTGTTGTTTAACTCTCAAGTAGAGTTATTCGTTTGTTGTTCATCCCTCTCCAAAGTGTGTTGTTTTTATCTCTCAAGTAGAGTTGTTGGTTTGTTGTTTATTCAACTCCATTTGGGTTTTGTTTAACTCTCAAGTAGAGTTCTTCGTTCGTTATTTTATTACTCCTCTTGTGTGTTGTTTAAATCTCAAATTGACTTCACCGTTTGTAATTATCTCACTTCTTTATTGTTTTGTTTAACTCTAGACTAGAATTTTACATTTGTTGTTTAACCCACTCATTATGTGTGTGGTTTAACACTCAAGTAGAGTTCTTCGTTTGTTATACTCTTACTCCTTCTGTGCATTGTTTAAATCTCGAATAGACTTCTTCATTCGACATTATCCCACTCCTTTAGTGTGTTGTTTAACTCTCAAGTAGAGTTTCGTTTGTTGTTCATCCCTCTCCAAAGTGTGTTGTTTTTATCTCTCAAGTAGAGTTGTTGGTTTGTTGTTTATTCAACTCCTTTTGTGTTTTGTTTAACTCTCAAGTAGAGTTCTTCGTTCGTTATTTTATTACTCCTCTTGTGTGTTGTTTAAATCTCAAATTGACTTCTCCGTTTGTAATTATCTCACTTCTTTATTGTTTTGTTTAACTCTAGACTAGAATTTTACATTTGTTGTTTAACCCACTCATTATGTGTGTGGTTTAACACTCAAGTAGAGTTCTTCGGTTGTTATACTCTTACTCCTTCTGTGCATTGTTTAAATCTCAAATAGACTTCTTCATTCGACATTATCCCACTCCTTTAGTGTGTTGTTTAACTCTCAAGTAGAGTTATTCGTTTGTTGTTCATCCCTCTCCAAAGTGTGTTGTTTTTATCTCTCAAGTAGAGTTGTTGGTTTGTTGTTTATTCAACTCCTTTTGTGTTTTGTTTAACTCTCAAGTAGAGTTCTTCGTTCGTTATTTTATTACTCCTCTTGTGTGTTGTTTAAATCTCAAATTGACTTCACCGTTTGTAATTATCTCACTTCTTTATTGTTTTGTTTAACTCTAGACTAGAATTTTACATTTGTTGTTTAACCCACTCATTATGTGTGTGGTTTAACACTCAAGTAGAGTTCTTCGTTTGTTATACTCTTAATCCTTCTGTGCAATGTTTAAATCTCGAATAGACTTTTCATTCGACATTATCCCACTCCTTTAGTGTGTTGTTTAACTCTCAAGTAGAGTTATTCGTTTGTTGTTCATCCCTCTCCAAAGTGTGTTGTTTTTATCTCTCAAGTAGAGTTGTTGGTTTGTTGTTTATTCAACTCCATTTGGTTTTTGTTTAACTCTCAAGTAGAGTTCTTCGTTCGTTATTTTATTACTCCTCTTGTGTGTTGTTTAAATCTCAAATTGACTTCTCCGTTTGTAATTATCTCACTTCTTTATTGTTTTGTTTAACTCTAGACTAGAATTTTACATTTGTTGTTTAACCCACTCATTATGTGTGTGGTTTAACACTCAAGTAGAGTTCTTCGTTTGTTATACTCTTAATCCTTCTGTGCAATGTTTAAATCTCGAATAGACTTCTTCATTCGACATTATCCCACTCCTTTAGTGTGTTGTTTAACTCTCAAGTAGAGTTATTCGTTTGTTGTTCATCCCTCTCCAAAGTGTGTTGTTTTTATCTCTCAAGTAGAGTTGTTGGTTTGTTGTTTATTCAACTCCTTTTGTTTTGTTTAACTCTCAAGTAGAGTTCTTCGTTCGTTATTTTATTACTCCTCTTGTGTGTCGTTTAAATCTCAAATTGACTTCTCCGTTTGTAATTATCTCACTTCTTTATTGTTTTGTTTAACTCTAGACTAGAATTTTACATTTGTTGTTTAACCCACTCATTATGTGTGTGGTTTAACACTCAAGTAGAGTTCTTCGTTTGTTATACTCTTACTCCTTCTGTGCATTGTTTAAATCTCGAATAGACTTCTTCATTCGACATTATCCCACTCCTTTAGTGTGTTGTTTAACTCTCAAGTAGAGTTTCGTTTGTTGTTCATCCCTCTCCAAAGTGTGTTGTTTTTATCTCTCAAGTAGAGTTGTTGGTTTGTTGTTTATTCAACTCCTTTTGTTTTTTGTTTAACTGTCAAGTAGAGTTCTTCGTTCGTTATTTTATTACTCCTATTGTGTGTTGTTTAAATCTCAAATTGACTTCACCGTTTGTAATTATCTCACTTCTTTATTGTTTTGTTTAACTCTAGACTAGAATTTTACTTTTGTTGTTTAACCCACTCATTATGTGTGTGGTTTAACACTCAAGTAGAGTTCTTCGTTTGTTATACTCTTTACTCCTTCTGTGCATTGTTTAAATCTCGAATAGACTTCTTCATTCGACATTATCCCACTCCTTTAGTGTGTTGTTTAACTCTCAAGTAGAGTTATTCGTTTGTTGTTCATCCCTCTCCAAAGTGTGTTGTTTTTATCTCTCAAGTAGAGTTGTTGGTTTGTTGTTTATTCAACTCCATTTGTGTTTTGTTTAACTCTCAAGTAGAGTTCTTAGGTCGTTCTTTTATTACTCCTCTCAGGTGTTGTTTAAATCTCAAATCGACTTCACCGCTTGTAATTATCTCACTTCTTTATTGTTTTGTTTAACTCTAGACTAGAATTTTACATTTGTTGTTTAACCCACTCATTATGTGTGTGGTTTAACACTCAAGTAGAGTTCTTCGTTTGTTATACTCTTACTCCTTATGTGCATTGTTTAAATCTCGAATAGACTTCTTCATTCGACATTATCCCACTCCTTTAGTGTGTTGTTTAACTCTCAAGTAGAGTTATTCGTTTGTTGTTCATCCCTCTCCAAAGTGTGTTGTTTTTATCTCTCAAGTAGAGTTGTTGGTTTGTTGTTTATTCAACTCCATTTGGGTTTTGTTTAACTCTCAAGTAGACTTCTTCGTTCGTTATTTTATTACTCCTCTCAGGTGTTGTTTAAATCTCAAATTGACTTCTCCGTTTGTAATTATCTCACTTCTTTATTGCTTTGTTTAACTCTAGACTAGAATTTTACATTTGTTGTTTAACCCACTCATTATGTGTGTGGTTTAACACTCAAGTAGAGTTCTTCGTTTGTTATACTCTTACTCCTTCTGTGCATTGTTTAAATCTCGAATAGACTTCTTCATTCGACATTATCCCACTTCTTTAGTGTGTTGTTTAACTCTCAAGTAGAGTTATTCGTTTGTTGTTCATCCCTCTCCAAAGTGTGTTGTTTTTATCTCTCAAGTAGAGTTGTTGGTTTGGTGTTTATTCAACTCCATTTGTGTTTTGTTTAACTCTCAAGTAGACTTCTTCGTTCGTTATTTTATTACTCCTCTTGTGTGTTGTTTAACTCTCAAATTGACTTCTCCGTTTGTATTTATCTCACTTCTTTATTGTTTTGTTTAACTCTAGATTAGAATTTTACATTTGTTGTTTAACCCACTCATTATGTGTGTGGTTTAACACTCAAGTAGAGTTCTACATTTTTTATACTCTTACTCCTTATGTGCATTGCTTAAATCTCGAATAGACGTCTTCGTTCGACATTATCCCACTCCTTTAGTGTGTTGTTTTACTCTCAAGTAGAGTTATTCGTTTGTTGTTCATCCCTCTCCAAAGTGTGTTGTTTTTATCTCTCAAGTAGAGTTGTCGGTTTGTTGTTTATTCAACTTTTTTGTGTTTTGTTTAACTCTCAAGTAGAGTTCTTTGTTCGTTATTTTATTACTCCTCTTGTGTGTTGTTTAAATCTCAAATTGACTTCGCCGTTTGTAATTATCTCACTTCTTTATTGTTTTGTTTAACTCTAGACTAGAATTTTACATTTGTTGTTTAACCCACTCATTATGTGTGTGGTTTAACACTCAAGTAGAGTTCTTCGTTTCTTATACTCTTACTCCTTATGTGCATTGTTTAAATCTCGAATAGACTTCTTCATTCGACATTATCCCACTCCTTTAGTGTGTTGTTTAACTCTCAAGTAGAGTTATTCGTTTGTTGTTCATCCCTCTCCAAAGTGTGTTGTTTTTATCTCTCAAGTAGAGTTGTTGGTTTGTTGTTTATTCAACTCCTTTTGTGTTTTGTTTAACTCTCAAGTAGAGTTCTTCGTTCGTTATTTTATTACTCCTCTCAGGTGTTGCTTAAATCTCTAATAGACTTCTCCGTTTATAATTATCTCACTTCTTTATTGTTTTGTTTAACTCTAGACTAGAATTTTACATTTGTTGTTTAACCCACTCATTATGTGTGTGGTTTAACACTCAAGTAGAGTTCTTCGTTTGTTATACTCTTACTCCTTCTGTGCATTGTTTAAATCTCGAATAGACTTCTTCATTCGACATTATCCCACTCCTTTAGTGTGTTGTTTAACTCTCAAGTAGAGTTATTCGTTTGTTGTTCATCCATCTCCAAAGTGTGTTGTTTTTATCTCTCAAGTAGAGTTGTTGGTTTGTTGTTTATTCAACTCCATTTGGGTTTTGTTTAACTCTCAAGTAGAGTTCTTCGTTCGTTATTTTATTACTCCTCTTGTGTGTTGTTTAAATCTCAAATTGACTTCACCGTTTGTAATTATCTCACTTCTTTATTGTTTTGTTTAACTCTAGACTAGAATTTTACATTTGTTGTTTAACCCACTCATTATGTGTGTGGTTTAACACTCAAGTAGAGTTCTTCGTTTGTTATACTCTTACTCCTTATGTGCATTGTTTAAATCTCGAATAGACTTCTTCATTCGACATTATCCCACTCCTTTAGTGTGTTGTTTAACTCTCAAGTAGAGTTATTCGTTTGTTGTTCATCCCTCTCCAAAGTGTGTTGTTTTTATCTCTCAAGTAGAGTTGTTGGTTTGTTGTTTATTCAACTCCATTTGGGTTTTGTTTAACTCTCAAGTAGAGTTCTTCGTTCGTTATTTTATTACTCCTCTCGTGTGTTGTTTAAATCTCAAATTGACTTCGCCGTTTGTAATTATCTCACTTCTTTATTGTTTTGTTTAACTCTAGACTAGAATTTTACATTTGTTGTTTAACCCACTCATTATGTGTGTGGTTTAACACTCAAGTAGAGTTCTTCGTATGTTATACTCTTACTCCTTCTGTGCATTGTTTAAATCTCGAATAGACTTCTTCATTCGACATTATCCCACTCCTTTAGTGTGTTGTTTAACTCTCAAGTAGAGTTATTCGGTTGTTGTTCATCCCTCTCCAAAGTGTGTTGTTTTTATCTCTCAAGTAGAGTTGTTGGTTTGTTGTTTATTCAACTCAATTTGGGTTTTGTTTAACTCTCAAGTAGAGTTCTTCGTTCGTTATTTTATTACTCCTCTTGTGTGTTGTTTAAATCTCAAATGGACTTCTCCGTTTGTAATTATCTCACTTCTTTATTGTTTTGTTTAACTCTAGACTAGAATTTTACATTTGTTGTTTAACCCACTCATTATGTGTGTGGTTTAACACTCAAGTAGAGTTCTTCGTTTGTTATACTCTTACTCCTTCTGTGCATTGTTTAAATCTCGAATAGACTTCTTCATTCGACATTATCCCACTCCTTTAGTGTGTTGTTTAACTCTCAAGTAGAGTTATTCGTTTGTTGTTCATCCCTCTCCAAAGTGTGTTGTTTTTATCTCTCAAGTAGAGTTGTTGGTTTGTTGTTTATTCAACTCCTTTTGTGTTTTGTTTAACTCTCAAGTAGAGTTCTTCGTTCGTTATTTTATTACTCCTCTTGTGTGTTGTTTAAATCTCAAATTGACTTCTCTGTTTGTAATTATCTCACTTCTTTATTGTTTTGTTTAACTCTAGACTAGAATTTTACTTTTGTTGTTTAACCCACTCATTATGTGTGTGGTTTAACACTCAAGTAGAGTTCTTCGTTTGTTATACTCTTTACTCCTTCTGTGCATTGTTTAAATCTCGAATAGACTTCTTCATTCGACATTATCCCACTCCTTTAGTGTGTTGTTTAACTCTCAAGTAGAGTTATTCGTTTGTTGTTCATCCCTCTCCAAAGTGTGTTGTTTTTATCTCTCAAGTAGAGTTGTTGGTTTGTTGTTTATTCAACTCCTTTTGTGTTTTGTTTAACTCTCAAGTAGAGTTCTTCGTTCGTTATTTTATTACTCCTCTTGTGTGTCGTTTGAATTTCAAATTGACTTCTCTGTTTGTAATTATCTCACTTCTTTATTGTTTTGTTTAACTCTAGACTAGAATTTTACTTTTGTTGTTTAACCCACTCATTATGTGTGTGGTTTAACACTCAAGTAGAGTTCTTCGTTTGTTATACTCTTTACTCCTTCTGTGCATTGTTTAAATCTCGAATAGACTTCTTCATTCGACATTATCCCACTCCTTTAGTGTGTTGTTTAACTCTCAAGTAGAGTTTCGTTTGTTGTTCATCCCTCTCCAAAGTGTGTTGTTTTTATCTCTCAAGTAGAGTTGTTGGTTTGTTGTTTATTCAACTCATTTGTGTTTTGTTTAACTCTCAAGTAGAGTTCTTCGTTCGTTATTTTATTACTCCTCTTGTGTGTTGTTTAAATCTCAAATTGACTTCGCCGTTTGTAATTATCTCACTTCTTTATTGTTTTGTTTAACTCTAGACTAGAATTTTACATTTGTTGTTTAACCCACTCATTATGTGTGTGGTTTAACACTCAAGTAGAGTTCTTCGTTTGTTATACTCTTACTCCTTCTGTGCATTGTTTAAATCTCGAATAGACTTCTTCATTCGACATTATCCCACTCCTTTAGTGTGTTGTTTAACTCTCAAGTAGAGTTATTCGTTTGTTGTTCATCCCTCTCCAAAGTGTGTTGTTTTTATCTCTCAAGTAGAGTTGTTGGTTTGTTGTTTATTCAACTCCATTTGTGTTTTGTTTAACTCTCAAGTAGAGTTCTTCGTTCGTTATTTTATTACTCCTCAGGTGTTGTTTAAATCTCAAATCGACTTCACCGTTTGTAATTATCTCACTTCTTTATTGCTTTGTTTAACTCTAGACTAGAATTTTAAATTTGTTGTTTAACCCACTCATTATGTGTGTGGTTTAACACTCAAGTAGAGTTCTTCGTTTGTTATACTCTTACTCCTTATGTGCATTGTTTAAATCTCGAATAGACTTCTTCATTCGACATTATCCCACTCCTTTAGTGTGTTGTTTAACTCTCAAGTAGAGTTATTCGTTTGTTGTTCATCCCTCTCCAAAGTGTGTTGTTTTTATCTCTCAAGTAGAGTTGTTGGTTTGTTGTTTATTCAACTCCTTTTGTGTTTTGTTTAACTCTCAAGTAGAGTTCTTCGTTCGTTATTTTATTACTCCTCTTGCGTGTTGTTTAAATCTCAAATTGACTTCACCGTTTGTAATTATCTCACTTCTTTATTGTTCTGTTTAACTCTAGACTAGAATTTTACATTTGTTGTTTAACCCACTCATTATGTGTGTGGTTTAACAGTCAAGTAGAGTTCTTCGTTTGTTATACTCTTACTCCTTCTGTGCATTGTTTAAATGTCTAATAGACTTCTTCGTTAGACATTATCCCACTCCTTTAGTGAGTTGTTTAACTCTCAAGCAGAGATATTCGTTTGTTGTTCATCCCTCTCCAAAGTGTGTTGTTTTTATCTCTCAAGTAGAGTTGTTGGTTTGTTGATTATTCAACTCCATTTAGATTTTGTTTAACTCTCAAGTAGACTTCTTCGTTCGTTATTTTGTTACTCCTCTTGTGTGTTGTTTAAATCTCAAATTGACTTCACCGTTTGTAATTATCTCACTTCTTTATTGTTTTGTTTAACTCTAGACTAGAATTTTACATTTGTTGTTTAACCCACTCATTATGTGTGTGGTTTAACACTCAAGTAGAGTTCTTCGTTTGTTATACTCTTACTCCTTATGTGCATTGTTTAAATCTCGAATAGACTTCTTCATTCGACATTATCCCACTCCTTTAGTTTGTTGTTTAACTCTCAAGTAGAGTTATTCGTTTGTTGTTCATCCCTCTCCAAAGTGTGTTGTTTTTATCTCTCAAGTAGAGTTGTTGGTTTGTTGTTTATTCAACTCCTTTTGTGTTTTGTTTAACTCTCAAGTAGAGTTCTTCGTTCGTTATTTTATTACTCCTCTTGTGTGTTGTTTAAATCTCAAATTGACTTCTCCGTTTGTAATTATCTCACTTCTTTATTGTTTTGTTTAACTCTAGACTAGAATTTTACATTTGTTGTTTAACCCACTCATTATCTGTGTGGTTTAACACTCAAGTAGAGTTCTTCGTTTGTTATACTCTTACTCCTTCTGTGCATTGTTTAAATCTCGAATAGACTTCTTCATTCGACATTATCCCACTCCTTTAGTGTGTTGTTTAACTCTCAAGTAGAGTTATTCGTTTGTTGTTCATCCCTCTCCAAAGTGTGTTGTTTTTATCTCTCAAGTAGAGTTGTTGGTTTGTTGTTTATTCAACTCCATTTGAATTTTGTTTAACTCTCAAGTAGAGTTCTTCGTTCGTTATTTTATTACTCCTCTTGTGTGTTGTTTAAATCTCAAATTGAATTCACCATTTGTAATTATCTCACTTCTTTATTGTTTTATTTAACTCTAGACTAGAATTTTACATTTGTTGTTTAACCCACTCATTATGTGTGTGGTTTAACACTCAAGTAGAGTTCTTCGTTTGTTATACTCTTACCCTCTATTGCATTGTTTAAATCTCATAGACTTCTTCATCCCACTCCTTTAGTGTGTTGTTTAACTCTCAAGTAGAGTTATTCGTTTGTTGTTCATCCCTCTCCAAAGTGTGTTGTTTTTATCTCTCAAGTAGAGTTGTTGGTTTGTTGTTTATTCAACTCCATTTGGGTTTTGTTTAACTCTCAAGTAGAGTTCTTCGTTCGTTATTTTATTACTCCTCTCAGTGTTATTTAAATCTCAAATTGACTTCTCCGTTTGTAATTATCTCACTTCTTTATTGTTTTGTTTAACTCTAGACTAGAATTTTACATTTGTTGTTTAACCCACTCATTATGTGTGTGGTTTAACACTCAAGTAGAGTTCTTCGTTTGTTATACTCTTACTCCTTCTGTGCATTGTTTAAATCTCGAATAGACTTCTTCATTCGACATTATCCCACTCCTTTAGTGTGTTGTTTAACTCTCAAGTAGAGTTATTCGTTTGTTGTTCATCCCTATCCAAAGTGTGTTGTTTTTATCTCTCAAGTAGGGTTGTTCGTTTGTTGTTTATTCAACTCCTTTTGTGTTTTGTTTAACTCTCAAGTAGAGTTCTTCGTTCGTTATTTTATTACTCCTCTTGTGTGTTGTTTAAATCTCAAATTGACTTCTCCGTTTGTAATTATCTCACTTCTTTATTGTTTTGTTTAACTCTAGACTAGAATTTTACATTTGTTGTTTAACCCACTCATTATGTGTGTGGTTTAACACTCAAGTAGAGTTCTTCGTTTGTTATACTCTTACTCCTTATGTGCATTGTTTAAATCTCGAATAGACTTCTTCATTCGACATTATCCCACTCCTTTAGTGTGTTGTTTAACTCTCAAGTAGAGTTATTCGTTTGTTGTTCATCCCTCTCCAAAGTGTGTTGTTTTTATCTCTCAAGTAGAGTTGTTGGTTTGTTGTTTATTCAACTCCATTTGGGTTTTGTTTAACTCTCAAGTAGAGTTCTTCGTTCGTTATTTTATTACTCCTCTAGTGTGTTGTTTAAATCTCAAATTGAATTCACCGTTTGTAATTATCTCACTTCTTTATTGTTTTGTTTAACTCTAGACTAGAATTTTACATTTGTTGTTTAACCCACTCATTATCTGTGTGGTTTAACACTCAAGTAGAGTTCTTCGTTTGTTATACTCTTACTCCTTATGTGCATTGTTTAAATCTCGAATAGACTTCTTCATTCGACATTATCCCACTCCTTTAGTGTGTTGTTTAACTCTCAAGTAGAGTTATTCGTTTGTTGTTCATCCCTCTCCAAAGTGTGTTGTTTTTATCTCTCAAGTAGAGTTGTTGGTTTGTTGTTTATTCAACTCCATTTGGGTTTTGTTTAACTCTCAAGTAGAGTTCTTCGTTCGTTATTTTATTACTCCTCTAGTGTTGTTGAAATCTCAAATTGACTTCACCGTTTGTAATTATCTCACTTCTTTATTGTTTTGTTTAACTCTATACTAGAATTTTACATTTGTTGTTTAACCCACTCATTATGTGTGTGGTTTAAAACTCAAGTAGAGTTCTTCGTTTGTTATAATCATACCCCTTCTGTGCATTGTTTAAATCTCGAATAGACTTCTTAATTCGACATTATCCCACCTTTAGTGTGTTGTTTAACTCTCAAGTAGAGTTATTCGTTTGTTGTTCATCCCTCTCCAAAGTGTGTTGTTTTTATCTCTCAAGTAGAGTTGTTGGTTTGTTGTTTATTCAACTCCATTTGGGTTTTGTTTAACTCTCAAGTAGAGTTCTTCGTTCGTTATTTTATTACTCCTCTCAGTGTTGTTTAAATCACATTTTGACTTCTCCGGTTGTAATTATCTCACTTCTTTATTGTTTTGTTTAACTCTAGACTAGAATTTTACATTTGTTGTTTAACCCACTCATTATGTGTGTGGTTTAACACTCAAGTAGAGTTCTTCGTTTGTTATACTCTTACTCCTTATGTGCATTGTTTAAATCTCGAATAGACTTCTTCATTCGACATTATCCCACTCCTTTAGTGTGTTGTTTAACTCTCAAGTAGAGTTATTCGTTTGTTGTTCATCCCTCTCCAAAGTGTGTTGTTTTTATCTCTCAAGTAGAGTTGTTGGTTTGTTGTTTATTCAACTCAATTTGTGTTTTATTTAAATCTCAAGTAGAGTTCTTCGTTCGTTATTTTATTACTCCTCTCAGGTGTTGTTTAAATCTCAAATTGACTTCTCCATTTGTAATTATCTCACTTCTTTATTGTTTTGTTTAACTCTAGACTAGAATTTTACATTTGTTGTTTAACCCACTCATTATGTGTGTGGTTTAACACTCAAGTAGAGTTCTTCGTTTGTTATACTCTTACTCCTTCTGTGCATTGTTTAAATCTCAAATAGACTTCTTCATTCGACATTATCCCACTCCTTTAGTGTGTTGTTTAACTCTCAAGTAGAGTTATTCGTTTGTTGTTCATCCCTCTCCAAAGTGTGTTGTTTTTATCTCTCAAGTAGAGTTGTTGGTTTGTTGTTTATTCAACTCCTTTTGTGTTTTGTTTAACTCTCAAGTTGAGTTCTTCGTTCGTTATTTTATTACTCCTCTTGTGTGTTGTTTAAATCTCAAATTGACTTCACCGTTTGTAATTATCTCACTTCTTTATTGTTTTGTTTAACTCTAGACTAGAATTTTACATTTGTTGTTTAACCCACTCATTATGTGTGTGGTTTAACACTCAAGTAGAGTTCTTCGTTTGTTATACTCTTACTCCTTCTGTGCATTGTTTAAATCTCGAATAGACTTCTTCATTCGACATTATCCCACTCCTTTAGTGTGTTGTTTAACTCTCAAGTAGAGTTATTCGTTTGTTGTTCATCCCTCTCCAAAGTGTGTTGTCTTTATCTCTCAAGTAGAGTTGTTGGTTTGTTGTTTATTCAACTCCATTTGTGTTTTGTTTAACTCTCAAGTAGAGTTCTTCGTTCGTTATTTTATTACTCCTCTTGTGTGTTGTTTAAATCTAAAATTGACTTCGCCGTTTGAAATTATCTCACTTCTTTATTGTTTTGTTTAACTCTAGACTAGAATTTTACATTTGTTGTTTAACCCACTCATTATGTGTGTGGTTTAACACTCAAATAGAGTTCTTCGTTATGGTCTGACTCATTCTGTGCATGGTTTAAATATCTAATAGACTTCTTCATTCGACATTATCCCACTCCTTTAGTGTGTTGTTTAACTCTCAAGTAGAGTTATTCGCTTGTTGTTCATCCTCTCCAAAGTGTGTTGTTTTTATCTCTCAAGTAGAGTTGTTGGTTTGTTGTTTATTCAACTCCATTTGTGTTTTGTTTAACTCTCAAGTAGAGTTCTTCGCTCGTTATTTTATTACTCCTCTTAGGTGTTGTTTAAATCTCAAATTGACTTCTCCGTTTGTAATTATCTCACTTCTTTATTGTTTTGTTTAACTCTAGACTAGAATTTTACATTTGTTGTTTAACCCACTCATTATGTGTGTGGTTTAACACTCAAGTAGAGTTCTTCGTTTGTTATACTCTTACTCCTTCTGTGCATTGTTTAAATCTCGAATAGACTTCTTCATTCGACATTATCCCACTCCTTTAGTGTGTTGTTTAACTCTCAAGTAGAGTTATTCGTTTGTTGTTCATCCCTCTCCAAAGTGTGTTGTTTTTATCTCTCAAGTAGAGTTGTTGGTTTGTTGTTTATTCAACTCCATTTGTGTTTTGTTTAACTCTCAAGTAGAGTTCTTCGTTCGTTATTTTATTACTCCTCTTGTGTGTTGTTTAAATCTCAAATTGACTTCTCCGTTTGTAATTATCTCACTTCTTTATTGTTTTGTTTAACTCTAGACTAGAATTTTACATTTGTTGTTTAACCCACTCATTATGTGTGTGGTTTAACACTCAAGTAGAGTTCTTCGTTTGTTATACTGTTACTCCTTCTGTGCATTGTTTAAATCTCGAATAGACTTCTTCATTCGACATTATCCCACTCCTTTAGTGTGTTTTTTAACTCTCAAGTAGAGTTATTCGTTTGTTGTTCATCCCTCTCCAAAGTGTGTTGTTTATATCGCTCAAGTAGAGTTGTTGGTTTGTTGTTTATTCAACTCTTTTGTGTTTTGTTTAACTCTCAAGTAGAGTTCTTCGTTCGTTATTTTATTACTCCTCTTGTGTGTCGTTTAAATCTCAAATTGACTTCTCCGTTTGTAATTATCTCACTTCTTTATTGTTTTGTTTAACTCTAGACTAGAATTTTACATTTGTTGTTTAACCCACTCATTATGTGTGTGGTTTAACACTCAAGTAGAGTTCTTCGTTTGTTATACTCTTACTCCTTCTGTGCATTGTTTAAATCTCGAATAGACTTCTTCATTCGACATTATCCCACTCCTTTAGTGTGTTGTTTAACTCTCAAGTAGAGTTATTCGTTTGTTGTTCATCCCTCTCCAAAGTGTGTTGTTTTTATCTCTCAAGTAGAGTTGTTGGTTTGTTGTTTATTCAACTCCTTTTGTGTTTTGTTTAACTCTCAAGTAGAGTTCTTCGTTCGTTATTTTATTACTCCTCTCAGGTGTTGTTTAAATCTCAAATCGACTTCACCGCTTGTAATTATCTCACTTCTTTATTGTTTTGTTTAACTCTAGACTAGAATTTTACATTTGTTGTTTAACCCACTCATTATGTGTGTGGTTTAACACTCAAGTAGAGTTCTTAGCTTGTTATACTCTTACTCCTTCTGTGCATTGTTTAAATCTCAAATAGACTTCTTCATTCGACATTATCCCACTCCTTTAGTGTGTTGTTTAACTCTCAAGTAGAGTTATTCGTTTGTTGTTCATCCCTCTCCAAAGTGTGTTGTTTTTATCTCTCAAGTAGAGTTGTTGGTTTGTTGTTTATTCAACTACATTTGTGTTTTGTTTAACTCTCAAGTATATTTCTTAGTTCGTTATTTTATTACTCCTCTCAGGTGTTGTTTAAATCTCAAATTGACTTCACCGTTTGTAATTATCTCACTTCTTTATTGTTTTGTTTAACTCTAGACTAGAATTTTACATTTGTTGTTTAACCCACTCATTATGTGTGTGGTTTAACACTCAAGTAGAGTTCTTCGTTTGTTATACTCTTACTCCTTCTGTGCATTGTTTAAATCTCGAATAGACTTCTTCATTCGACATTATCCCACTCCTTTAGTGTGTTGTTTAACTCTCAAGTAGAGTTATTCGTTTGTTGTTCATACCTCTCCAAAGTGTGTTGTTTTTATCTCTCAAGTAGAGTTGTTGGTTTGTTGTTTATTCAACTCCTTTTGTGTTTTGTTTAACTCTCAAGTAGAATTCTTCGGTCGTTATTTTATTACTCCTCTTGTGTGTTGTTTAAATCTAAAATTGACTTCGCCGTTTGTAATTATCTCACTTCTTTATTGTTTTGTTTAACTCTAGACTAGAATTTTACATTTGTTGTTTAACCCACTCATTATGTGTGTGGTTTAACACTCAAGTAGAGTTCTTCGTTTGTTATACTCTTACTCCTTCTGTGCATCGTTTAAATCTCGAATAGACTTCTTCATTCGACATTATCCCACTCTTTAGTGTGTTGTTTAACTCTCAAGTAGAGTTATTCGTTTGTTGTTCATCCCTCTCCAAAGTGTGTTGTTTTTATCTCTCAAGTAGAGTTGTTGGTTTGTTGTTTATTCAACTCAATTTGGGTTTTGTTTAACTCTCAAGTAGAGTTCTTCGTTCGTTATTTTATTACTCCTCTCAGGTGTTGTTTAAATCTCAAATCGACTTCTCCGCTTGTAATTATCTCACTTCTTTATTGTTTTGTTTAACTCTAGACTAGAATTTTACATTTGTTGTTTAACCCACTCATTATGTGTGTGGTTTAACACTAAATTAGAGTTCTTCGCTTGTTATACTCTCTTACTCCTTCTGTGCATTGTTTAAATCTGGAATAGACATCTTCATTCGACATTATCCCACTCCTTTAGTGTGTTGTTTAACTCTCAAGTAGAGTTATTCGTTTGTTGTTCATCCCTCTCCAAAGTGTGTTGTTTTTATCTCTCAAGTAGAGTTGTTGGTTTGTTGTTTATTCAACTCCATTTGGGTTTTGTTTAACTCTCAAGTAGAGTTCTTCGTTCGTTATTTTATTACTCCTCTTGTGTGTTGTTTAAATCTCAAATTGACTTCACCGTTTGTAATTATCTCACTTCTTTATTGTTTGGTTTAACTCTAGACTAGAATTTTACATTTGTTGTTTAACCCACTCATTATGTGTGTGGTTACACTCAAGTAGAGTTCTTCGTTTGTTATACTTTTACTCCTTATGTGCATTGTTTAAATCTCGAATAGACTTCTTCATTCGACATTATCCCACTCCTTTAGTGTGTTGTTTAACTCTCAAGTAGAGTTATTCGTTTGTTGTTCATCCCTCTCCAAAGTGTTGTTTTTATCTCTCAAGTAGAGTTGTTGGTTTGTTGTTTATTCAACTCCATTTGGGTTTTGTTTAACTCTCAAGTAGAGTTCTTCGTTCGTTATTTTATTACTCCTCTTGTGTGTTGTTTGAATCTCAAATTGACTTCACCGTTTGTAATTATCTCACTTCTTTATTGTTTTGTTTAACTCTAGACTAGAATTTTACATTTGTTGTTTAACCCACTCATTATGTGTGTGGTTTAACACTCAAGTAGAGTTCTTCGTTTGTTATACTCTTACTCCTTATGTGCATTGTTTAAATCTCGAATAGACTTCTTCATTCGACATTATCCCACTCCTTTAGTGTGTTGTTTAACTCTCAAGTAGAGTTATTCGTTTGTTGTTCATCCCTCTCCAAAGTGTGTTGTTTTTATCTCTCAAGTAGAGTTGTTGGTTTGTTGTTTATTCAACTCCATTTGGGTTTTGTTTAACTCTCAAGTAGAGTTCTTCGTTCGTTATTTTATTACTCCTCTTGTGTGTTGTTTAAATCTCAAATTGACTTCTCCCTGTGTAATTATCTCACTTCTTTATTGTTTTGTTTAACTCTAGACTAGAATTTTACATTTGTTGTTTAACCCACTCATTATCTGTGTGGTTTAACACTCAAGTAGAGTTCTTCGTTTGTTATACTTTTACTCCTTATGTGCATTGTTTAAATCTCGAATAGACTTCTTCATTCGACATTATCCCACTCCTTTAGTGTGTTGTTTAACTCTCAAGTAGAGTTATTCGTTTGTTGTTCATCCCTCTCCAAAGTGTGTTGTTTTTATCTCTCAAGTAGAGTTGTTGGTTTGTTGTTTATTCAACTCCATTTGTGTTTTGTTTAACTCTCAAGTAGAGTTCTTCGGTCGTTATTTTATTACTCCTCTCAGGTGTTGTTTAAATCTCAAATTGACTTCACCGCTTGTAATTATCTCACTTCTTTATTGTTTTGTTTAACTCTAGACTAGAATTTTACATTTGTTGTTTAACCCACTCATTATGTGTGTGGTTTAACACTCAAGTAGAGTTCTTCGTTTGTTATACTCTTACTCCTTATGTGCATTGTTTAAATCTCGAATAGACTTCTTCATTCGACATTATCCCACTCCTTTAGTGTGTTGTTTAACTCTCAAGTAGAGTTATTCGTTTGTTGTTCATCCCTCTCCAAAGTGTGTTGTTTTTATCTCTCAAGTAGAGTTGTTGGTTTGTTGTTTATTCAACTCCTTTTGTGTTTTGTTTAACTCTCAAGTAGAGTTCTTCGTTCGTTATTTTATTACTCCTCTTGTGTGTTGTTTAAATCTCAAATTGACTTCTCCGTTTGTAATTATCTCACTTCTTTATTGTTTTGTTTAACTCTAGACTAGAATTTTACATTTGTTGTTTAACCCACTCATTTTGTGTGTGGTTTAACACTCAAATAGAGTTCTTCGTTTGTTATACTCTTACTCCTTCTGTGCATTGTTTAAATGTCTAATAGACTTCTTCGTTCGACATTATCCCACTCCTTTAGTGTGTTGTTTAACTCTCAAGTAGAGTTATTCGTTTGTTGTTCATCCCTCTCCAAAGTGTGTTGTTTTTATCTCTCAAGTAGAGTTGTTGATTTGTTGTTTTTTCAACTCCATTTGTGTTTTGTTTAACTCTAAAGTAGAGTTCTTCGTTCGTTATTTTATTACTCCTCTTATGTGTTGCTTAAATCTCAAATTGACTTCTCCGTTTGTAATTATCTCACTTCTTCATTGTTTTGTTTAACTATAGACTAGAATTTTACATTTGTTGTTTAACCCACTCATTATGTGTGTGGTTTAACACTCAAGTAGAGTTCTTCGTTTGTTATACTCTTACTCCTTATGTGCATCGTTTAAATCTCGAATAGACTTCTTCATTCGACATTATCCCACCTTTTAGTGTGTTGTTTAACTCTCAAGTAGAGTTATTCGCTTGTTGTTCATCCTCTCCAAAGTGTGTTGTTTTTATCTCTCAAGTAGAGTTGTTGGTTTGTTGTTTATTCAACTCCATTTGGGTTTTGTTTAACTCTCAAGTAGAGTTCTTCGTTCGTTATTTTATTACTCCTCTTGTGTGTTGTTTAAATCTCAAATTGACTTCACCGTTTGTAATTATCTCACTTCTTTATTGTTTTGTTTAACTCTAGACTAGAATTTTACATTTGTTGTTTAACCCACTCATTATGTGTGTGGTTTAACACTCAAGTAGAGTTCTTCGTTTGTTATACTCTTACTCCTTCTGTGCATTGTTTAAATCTCGAATAGACTTCTTCATTCGACATTATCCCACCCCTTTAGTGTGTTGTTTAACTCTCAAGTAGAGTTATTCGTTTGTTGTTCATCCCTCTCCAAAGTGTGTTGTTTTTATCTCTCAAGTAGAGTTGTTGGTTTGTTGTTTATTCAACTCCTTTTGTGTTTTGTTTAACTCTCAAGTAGAGTTCTTCGTTCGTTATTTTATTACTCCTCTCAGGTGTTGTTTAAATCTCAAATTGACTTCTCCGCTTGTAATTATCTCACTTCTTTATTGTTTTGTTTAACTCTAGACTAGAATTTTACATTTGTTGTTTAACCCACTCATTATGTGTGTGGTTTAACACTCAAGTAGAGTTCTTAGCTTGTTATACTCTTACTCCTTATGTGCATTGTTTAAATCTCGAATAGACTTCTTCATTCGACATTATCCCACTCCTTTAGTGTGTTGTTTAACTCTCAAGTAGAGTTATTCGTTTGTTGTTCATCCCTCTCCAAAGTGTGTTGTTTTTATCTCTCAAGTAGTGTTGTTGGTTTGTTGTTTATTCAACTTCATTTGGCTTTTGTTTAACTCTCAAGTAGAGTTCTTCGCTCGTTATTTTATTACTCCTCTCAGGTGTTGTTTAAATCTCAAATCGACTTCTCCGCTTGTAATTATATCACTTCTTTATTGTTTTGTTTAACTCTAGACTAGAATTTTACATTTGTTGTTTAACCCACTCATTATGTGTGTGGTTTAACACTCAAGTAGAGTTCTTCGTTTGTTATACTCTTACTCCTTATGTGCATTGTTTAAATCTCTAATAGACTTCTTCATTCGACATTATCCCACTCCTTTAGTGTGTTGTTTAACTCTCAAGTAGAGTTATTCGCTTGTTGTTCATCCCTCTCCAAAGTGTTGTTTTTTATCTCTCAAGTAGAGTTGTTGGTTTGTTGTTTATTCAACTCCATTTGTGTTTTGTTTAACTCTCAAGTAGAGTTCTTCGCTCGTTATTTTATTACTCCTCTTGTGTGTTGTTTAAATCTCAAATTGACTTCTCCGTTTGTAATTATCTCACTTCTTTATTGTTTTGTTTAACTCTAGACTAGAATTTTACATTTGTTGTTTAACCCACTCATTATGTGTGTGGTTTAACACTCAAGTAGAGTTCTTCGGTTGTTATACTCTTACTCCTTATGTGCATTGTTTAAATGTCTAATAGACTTCTTCATTCGACATTATCCCACTCCTTTAGTGTGTTGTTTAACTCTCAAGTAGAGTTATTCGTTTGTTGTTCATCCCTCTCCAAAGTGTGTTGTTTTTATCTCTCAAGTAGAGTTGTTGGTTTGTTGTTTATTCAACTCCATTTGTGTTTTGTTTAACTCTCAAGTAGAGTTCTTCGTTCGTTATTTTATTACTCCTCTCAGGTGTTGTTTAAATCTCAAATTGACTTCACGGTTTGTAATTATCTCACTTTTTTATTGTTTTGTTTAACTAGACTAGAATTTTACATTTGTTGTTTAACCCACTCATTATGTGTGTGGTTTAACACTCAAGTAGAGTTCTTCGTTTGTTATACTCTTACTCCTTCTGTGCATTGTTTAAATCTCGAATAGACTTCTTCATTCGACATTATCCCACTCCTTTAGTGTGTTGTTTAACTCTCAAGTAGAGTTATTCGTTTGTTGTTCATCCCTCTCCAAAGTGTGTTGTTTTTATCTCTCAAGTAGAGTTGTTGGTTTGTTGTTTATTCAACTCCTTTTGTGTTTTGTTTAACTCTCAAGTAGAGTTCTTCGTTCGTTATTTTATTACACCTCTTTTGTGTTGTTTAAATCTCAAATTGACTTCACCGTTTGTAATTATCTCACTTCTTTATTGTTTTGTTTAACTCTAGACTAGAATTTTACATTTGTTGTTTAACCCACTCATTATGTGTGTGGTTTAACACTCAAGTAGAGTTCTTCGTTTGTTATACTCTTACTCCTTATGTGCATTGTTTAAATCTCGAATAGACTTCTTCATTCGACATTATCCCACTCCTTTAGTGTGTTGTTTAACTCTCAAGTAGAGTTATTCGTTTGTTGTTCATCCCTCTCCAAAGTGTGTTGTTTTTATCTCTCAAGTAGAGTTGTTGGTTTGTTGTTTATTCAACTCCTTTTGTGTTTTGTTTAACTCTCAAGTGGAGTTCTTCGCTCGTTATTTTATTACTCCTCTGTGTGTTGTTTAAATCTCAAATCGACTTCACCGCTTGTAATTATCTCACTTCTTTATTGTTTTGTTTAACTCTAGACTAGAATTTTACATTTGTTGTTTAACCCACTCATTATGTGTGTGGTTTAACACTCAAGTAGAGTTCTTCGTTTGTTATACTCTTACTCCTTATGTGCATTGTTTAAATCTCGAATAGACTTCTTCATTCGACATTATCCCACTCCTTTAGTGTGTTGTTTAACTCTCAAGTAGAGTTATTCGTTTGTTGTTCATCCCCCTCCAAAGTGTGTTGTTTTTATCTCTCAAGTAGAGTTGTTGGTTTGTTGTTTATTCAACTCCTTTTGTGTTTTGTTTAACTCTCAAGTAGAGTTCTTCGTTCGTTATTTTATTACTCCTCTTGTGTGTTGTTTAAATCTCAAATTGACTTCACCGTTTGTAATTATCTCACTTCTTTATTGTTTTGTTTAACTCTAGACTAGAATTTTACATTTGTTGTTTAACCCACTCATTATGTGTGTGGTTTAACACTCAAGTAGAGTTCTTCGTTTGTTATACTCTTACTCCTTATGTGCATTGTTTAAATGTCTAATAGACTTCTTCGTTTGACATTATGCCACTCCTTTAGTGCGTTGTTTAACTCTCAAGTAGAGTTATTCGTTTGTTGTTCATCCCTCTCCAAAGTGTCTTGTTTTTATCTCTCAAGTAGAGTTGTTGGTTTGTTGTTTATTCAACTCCATTTGAGTTTTGTTTAACTCTCAAGTATAGTTCTTCGTTCGTTATTTTATTACTCCTCTTGTGTGTTGTTTAAATCTCAAATTGACTTCACCGTTTGTCATTATCTCACTTCTTTATTGTTTTGTTGAACTCTAGACTAGAATTTACATTTGTTGTTTAACCCACTCATTATGTGTGTTGTTTAACACTCAAGTAGAGTTCTTCGTTTGTTATACTCTTACTCCTTCTGTGCAATGTTTAAATCTCAAATAGACTTTTTCATTCGACATTATCCCACTCCTTTAGTGTATTGTTTTACTCTCAATTAGAGTTTCGTTTGTTGTTCATCCCTCTCCAAAGTGTGTTGTTTTTATCTCTCAAGTAGAGTTGTTGGTTTGTTGTTTATTCAACTCCTTTTGTGTTTTGCTTAACTCTCAAGTAGAGTTCTTCGTTCGTTATTTTATTACTCCTCTTGTGTGTTGTTTAAATCTCAAATTGACTTCACCGTTTGTAATTATCTCACTTCTTTATTGTTTTGTTCAACTCTAGACTAGAATTTTACATTTGTTGTTTAACCCACTCATTATGTGTGTGGTTTAACACTCAAGTAGAGTTCTTCGTTTGTTATACTCTTACTCCTTCTGTGCATTGTTTAAATCTCGAATAGACTTCTTCATTCGACATTATCCCACTCCTTTAGTGTGTTGTTTAACTCTCAAGTAGAGTTATTCGTTTGTTGTTCATCCCTCTCCAAAGTGTGTTGTTTTTATCTCTCAAGTAGAGTTGTTGGTTTGTTGTTTATTAAACTCCATTTGGGTTTTGTTTAACTCTCAAGTAGAGTTCTTCGTTCGTTATTTTATTACTCCTCTTGTGTGTTGTTTAAATCTCAAATTGACTTCACCGTTTGTAATTATCTCACTTCTTTATTGTTTTGTTTAACTCTAGACTAGAATTTTACATTTGTTGTTTAACCCACTCATTATGTGTGTGGTTTAACACTCAAGTAGAGTTCTTCGTTTGTTATACTTTTACTCCTTATGTGCATTGTTTAAATCTCGAATAGACTTCTTCATTCGACATTATCCCACTCCTTTAGTGTGTTGTTTAACTCTCAAGTAGAGTTATTCGTTTGTTGTTCATCCCTCTCCAAAGTGTGTTGTTTTTATCTCTCAAGTAGAGTTGTTGGTTTGTTGTTTATTCAACTCCTTTTGTGTTTTGTTTAACTCTCAAGTAGAGTTCTTCGTTCGTTATTTTATTACTCCTCTCAGGTGTTGTTTAAATCTCAAATCGACTTCTCCGTTTGTAAGTATCTCACTTCTTTATTGTTTTGTTTAACTCTAGACTAGAATTTTACATTTGTTGTTTAACCCACTCATTATGTGTGTGGTTTAACACTCAAGTAGAGTTCTTCGTTTGTTATACTCTTACTCCTTATGTGCATTGTTTAAATCTCTAATAGACTTCTTCATTCGACATTATCCCACTCCTTTAGTGTGTTGTTTAACTCTCAAGTAGAGTTATTCGATTGTTGTTCATCCCTCTCCAAAGTGTGTTGTTTTTATCTCTCAAGTAGAGTTGTTGGTTTGTTGTTTATTCAACTCCATTTGTGTTTTGTTTAACTCTCAAGTAGAGTTCTTCGCTCGTTATTTTATTACTCCTCTCAGGTGTTGTTTAAATCTCAAATTGACTTCTCCGCTTCTAATTATCTCACTTCTTTATTGTTTTGTTTAACTCTAGACTAGAATTTTACATTTGTTGTTTAACCCACTCATTATGTGTGTGGTTTAACACTCAAGTAGAGTTCTTCGCTTGTTATACTCTTATTCCTTCTGTGCATTGTTTAAATCTCGAATAGACTTCTTCATTCGACATTATCCCACTCCTTTAGTGTGTTGTTTAACTCTCAAGTAGAGTTATTCGTTTGTTGTTCATCCCTCTCCAAAGTGTGTTGTTTTTATCTCTCAAGTAGAGTTGTTGGTTTGTTGTTTATTCAACTCCATTTGTGTTTTGTTTAACTCTCAAGTAGAGTTCTTCGTTCGTTATTTTATTACTCCTCTTGTGTGTTGTTTAAATCTCAAATTGACTTCACCGTTTGTAATTATCTCACTTCTTTATTGTTTTGTTTAACTCTAGACTAGAATTTTACATTTGTTGTTTAACCCACTCATTATGTGTGTGGTTTAACACTCAAGTAGAGTTCTTCGTTTGTTATACTCTTACTCCTTATGTGCATTGTTTAAATCTCGAATAGACTTCTTCATTCGACATTATCCCACTCCTTTAGTGTGTTGTTTAACTCTCAAGTAGAGTTATTCGTTTGTTGTTCATCCCTCTCCAAAGTGTGTTGTTTTTATCTCTCAAGTAGAGTTGTTGGTTTGTTGTTTATTCAACTCCATTTGTGTTTTGTTTAACTCTCAAGTAGAGTTCTTCGTTCGTTATTTTATTACTCCTCTTGTGTGTTGTTTAAATCTCAAATTGACTTCTCCGTTTGTAATTATCTCACTTCTTTATTGTTTTGTTTAACTCTAGACTAGAATTTTACATTTGTTGTTTAACCCACTCATTATGTGTGTGGTTTAACACTCAAGTAGAGTTCTTCGTTTGTTATACTCTTTACTCCTTCTGTGCATTGTTTAAATCTCAAATAGACTTCTTCATTCGACATTATCCCACTCCTTTAGTGTGTTGTTTAACTCTCAAGTAGAGTTATTCGTTTGTTGTTCATCCCTCTCCAAAGTGTGTTGTTTTTATCTCTCAAGTAGAGTTGTTGGTTTGTTGTTTATTCAACTCCTTTTGTGTTTTGTTTAACTCTCAAGTAGAGTTCTTCGTTCGTTATTTTATTACTCCTCTTGTGTGTTGTTTAAATCTCAAATTGACTTCACCGTTTGTAATTATCTCACTTCTTTATTGTTTTGTTTAACTCTAGACTAGAATTTTACATTTGTTGTTTAACCCACTCATTATGTGTGTGGTTTAACACTCAAGTAGAGTTCTTAGCTTGTTATACTCTTACTCCTTATGTGCATTGTTTAAATCTCTCTAATAGACTTCTTCATTCGACATTATCCCACTCCTTTAGTGTGTTGTTTAACTCTCAAGTAGAGTTATTCGTTTGTTGTTCATCCCTCTCCAAAGTGTGTTGTTTTTATCTCTCAAGTAGAGTTGTTGGTTTGTTGTTTATTCAACTCCATTTGGGTTTTATTTAACTCTCAAGTAGAGTTCTTCGTTCGTTATTTTATTACTCCTCTTGTGTGTTGTTTAAATCTCAAATTGACTTCACCGTTTGTAATTATCTCACTTCTTTATTGTTTTGTTTAACTCTAGACTAGAATTTTACATTTGTTGTTTAACCCACTCATTATGTGTGTGGTTTAACACTCAAGTAGAGTTCTTCGTATGTTATACTCTTACTCCTTCTGTGCATTGTTTAAATCTCGAATAGACTTCTTCATTCGACATTATCCCACTCCTTTAGTGTGTTGTTTAACTCTCAAGTAGAGTTATTCGTTTGTTGTTCATCCCTCTCCAAAGTGTGTTGTTTTTATCTCTCAAGTAGAGTTGTTGGTTTGTTGTTTATTCAACTCCATTTGGGTTTTGTTTAACTCTCAAGTAGAGTTCTTCGTTCGTTATTTTATTACTCCTCTTGTGTGTTGTTTAAATCTAAAATTGACTTCGCCGTTTGTAATTATCTCACTTCTTTATTGTTTAGTTTAACTCTAGACTAGAATTTTACATTTGTTGTTTAACCCACTCATTATGTGTGTGGTTTAACACTCAAGTAGAGTTCTTCGTTTGTTATACTCTTACTCCTTCTGTGCATTGTTTAAATCTCAAATAGACTTCTTCATTCGACATTATCCCACTCCTTTAGTGTGTTGTTTAACTCTCAAGTAGAGTTATTCGTTTGTTGTTCATCCCCCTCCAAAGTGTGTTGTTTTTATCTCTCAAGTAGAGTTGTTGGTTTGTTGTTTATTCAACTCCATTTGTTTTGTTTAACTCTCAAGTAGAGTTCTTCGCTCGTTATTTTATTACCTCCTCAGGTGTTGTTTAAATCTCAAATTGACTTCTCCTTTTGTAATTATCTCACTTCTTTATTGTTCTGTTTAACTCTAGACTAGAATTTTACATTTGTTGTTTAACCCACTCATTATGTGTGTGGTTTAACACTCAAGTAGAGTTCTTCGTTTGTTATACCCTTACTCCTTATGTGCATTGTTTAAATCTCGAATAGACTTCTTCATTCGACATTATCCCACCCCTTTAGTGTGTTGTTTAACTCTCAAGTAGAGTTATTCGTTTGTTGTTCGTCCCTCTCCAAAGTGTCTTGTTTTTATCTCTCAGATAGAGTTGTTGGTTTTTTGATTATTCCACTCCCTTTGTGTTTTGTTTAACTCTCAAGTAGAGTTCTTCGGTCGTTATTTTATTACTCCTCTTGTGTGTTGTTTAAATCTCAAATTGACTTCTCCGTTTGTAATTATCTCACTTCTTTATTGTTTTGTTTAACTCTAGACTAGAATTTTACATTTGTTGTTTAACCCACTCATTATGTGTGTGGTTTAACACTCAAGTAGAGTTCTTCGTTTGTTATACTCTTACTCCTTCTGTGCATTGTTTAAATCTCGAATAGACTTCTTCATTCGACATTATCCCACTCCTTTAGTGTGTTGTTTAACTCTCAAGTAGAGTTATTCGTTTGTTGTTCATCCCTCTCCAAAGTGTGTTGTTTTTATCTCTCAAGTAGAGTTGTTGGTTTGTTGTTTATTCAACTCCATTTGTGTTTTGTTTAACTCTCAAGTAGAGTTCTTCGTTCGTTATTTTATTACTCCTCTTGTGTGTTGTTTAAATCTCAACTTGACTTAACCGTTTGTAATTATCTCACTTCTTTATTGTTTTGTTGAACTCTAGACTAGAATTTTACATTTGTTGTTTAACCCACTCATTATGTGTGTGGTTTAACACTCAAGTAGAGTTCTTCGTTTGTTATACTCTTACTCCTTATGTGCATTGTTTAAATCTCGAATAGACTTCTTCATTCGACATTATCCCACCCCTTTAGTGTGTTGTTTTACTCTCAAGTAGAGTTATTCGTTTGTTGTTCATCCCTCTCCAAAGTGTGTTGTTTTTATCTCTCAAGTAGAGTTGTTGGTTTGTTGTTTATTCAACTCCTTTTGTGTTTTGTTTAACTCTCAAGTAGAGTTCTTCGTTCGTTATTTTATTACTCCTCTTCAGGTGTTGTTTAAATCTCAAATTGACTTCACCGTTTGTAATTATCTCACTTCTTTATTGTTTTGTTTAACTCTAGACTAGAATTTTACATTTGTTGTTTAACCCACTCATTATGTGTGTGGTTTAACACTCAAGTAGAGTTCTTCGCTTGTTATACTCTTACTCCTTATGTGCATTGTTTAAATCTCAATAGACTTCTTCATTCGACATTATCCCACTCCTTTAGTGTGTTGTTTAACTCTCAAGTAGAGTTATTCGCTTGTTGTTCATCCCTCTCCAAAGTGTGTTGTTTTTATCTCTCAAGTAGAGTTGTTGGTTTGTTGTTTATTCAACTCCATTTGTGTTTTGTTTAACTCTCAAGTAGAGTTCTTCGGTCGTTATTTTATTACACCTCTTGTGTGTTGTTTAAATCTCAAATTGACTTCACCGTTTGTAATTATCTCACTTCTTTATTGTTTTGTTTAACTCTAGACTAGAATTTTACATTTGTTGTTTAACCCACTCATTATGTGTGTGGTTTAACACTCAAGTAGAGTTCTTCGTTTGTTATACTCTTACTCCTTATGTGCATTGTTTAAATCTCGAATAGACTTCTTCATTCGACATTATCCCACTCCTTTAGTGTGTTGTTTAACTCTCAAGTAGAGTTATTCGTTTGTTGTTCATCCCTCTCCAAAGTGTGTTGTTTTTATCTCTCAAGTAGAGTTGTTGGTTTGTTGTTTATTCAACTCCTTTTGTGTTTTGTTTAACTCTCAAGTAGAGTTCTTCGTTCGTTATTTTATTACTCCTCTTGTGTGTTGTTTAAATCTCAAATTGACTTCTCCGTTTGTAATTATCTCACTTCTTTATTGTTTTGTTTAACTCTAGACTAGAATTTTACATTTGTTGTTTAACCCACTCATTATGTGTGTGGTTTAACACTCAAGTAGAGTTCTTCGTTTGTTATACTCTTACTCCTTATGTGCATTGTTTAAATCTCGAATAGACTTCTTCATTCGACATTATCCCACTCCTTTAGTGTGTTGTTTAACTCTCAAGTAGAGTTATTCGTTTGTTGTTCATCCCTCTCCAAAGTGTGTTGTTTTTATCTCTCAAGTAGAGTTGTTGGTTTGTTGTTTATTCAACTCTTTTGTGTTTTGTTTAACTCTCAAGTAGAGTTCTTCGTTCGTTATTTTATTACTCCTCTTGTGTGTTGTTTAAATCTCAAATTGACTTCTCCGTTTGTAATTATCTCACTTCTTTATTGTTTTGTTTAACTCTAGACTAGAATTTTACATTTGTTGTTTAACCCACTCATTATGTGTGTGGTTTAACACTCAAGTAGAGTTCTTCGTTTGTTATACTCTTACTCCTTATGTGCATTGTTTAAATCTCGAATAGACTTCTTCATTCGACATTATCCCACTCCTTTAGTGTGTTGTTTAACTCTCAAGTAGAGTTATTCGTTTGTTGTTCATCCCTCTCCAAAGTGTGTTGTTTTTATCTCTCAAGTAGAGTTGTTGGTTTGTTGTTTATTCAACTCCATTTGTGTTTTGTTTAACTCTCAAGTAGAGTTCTTCGCTCGTTATTTTATTACTCCTCTCAGGTGTTGTTTAAATCTCAAATCGACTTCACCGCTTGTAATTATCTCACTTCTTTATTGTTTTGTTTAACTCTAGACTAGAATTTTACATTTGTTGTTTAACCCACTCATTATGTGTGTGGTTTAACACTCAAGTAGAGTTCTTCGCTTGTTATACTCTTACTCCTTATGTGCATTGTTTAAATCTCTAATAGACTTCTTCATTCGACATTATCCCACCCTTTAGTGTGTTGTTTAACTCTCAAGTAGAGTTATTCGCTTGTTGTTCATCCCTCTCCAAAGTGTGTTGTTTTTATCTCTCAAGTAGAGTTGTTGGTTTGTTGTTTATTCAACTCCATTTGTGTTTTGTTTAACTCTCAAGTAGAGTTCTTCGCTCGTTATTTTATTACTCCTCTCAGGTGTTGTTTAAATCTCAAATTGACTTCTCCGCTTGTAATTATCTCACTTCTTTATTGTTTTGTTTAACTCTAGACTAGAATTTTACATTTGTTGTTTAACCCACTCATTATGTGTGTGGTTTAACACTCAAGTAGAGTTCTTCGCTTGTTATACTCTTACTCCTTATGTGCATTGTTTAAATCTCTAATAGACTTCTTCATTCGACATTATCCCACTCCTTTAGTGTGTTGTTTAACTCTCAAGTAGAGTTATTCGCTTGTTGTTCATCCCTCTCCAAAGTGTGTTGTTTTTATCTCTCAAGTAGAGTTGTTGGTTTGTTGTTTATTCAACTCCTTTGTGTTTTGTTTAACTCTCAAGTAGAGTTCTTCGCTCGTTATTTTATTACTCCTCTCAGGTGTTGTTTAAATCTCAAATCGACTTCACCGCTTGTAATTATCTCACTTCTTTATTGTTTTGTTTAACTCTAGACTAGAATTTTACATTTGTTGTTTAACCCACTCATTATGTGTGTGGTTTAACACTCAAGTAGAGTTCTTCGGTTGTTATACTCTTACTCCTTATGTGCATTGTTTAAATCTCTAATAGACTTCTTCATTCGACATTATCCCACTCCTTTAGTGTGTTGTTTAACTCTCAAGTAGAGTTATTCTTGTGTTGTTCATCCACCTCCAAAGTGTGTTGTTTTTATCTCTCAAGTAGAGTTGTTGGTTTGTTGTTTATTCAACCTTCCTTTGTTTTGTTTAACTCTCAAGTAGAGTTCTTCGCTCGTTATTTTATTACTCCTCTCAGGTGTTGTTTAAATCTCAAATTGACTTCTCCGTTTGTAATTATCTCACTTCTTTATTGTTTTGTTTAACTCTAGACTAGAATTTTACATTTGTTGTTTAACCCACTCATTATGTGTGTGGTTTAACACTCAAGTAGAGTTCTTCGTTTGTTATACTCTTACTCCTTATGTGCATTGTTTAAATCTCGAATAGACTTCTTCATTCGACATTATCCCACTCCTTTAGTGTGTTGTTTAACTCTCAAGTAGAGTTATTCGTTTGTTGTTCATCCCTCTCCAAAGTGTGTTGTTTTTATCTCTCAAGTAGAGTTGTTGGTTTGGTGTTTATTCAACTCCATTTGTGTTTTGTTTAACTCTCAAGTAGAGTTCTTCGTTCGTTATTTTATTACTCCTCTTGTGTGTTGTTTAAATCTCAAATTGACTTCACCGTTTGTAATTATCTCACTTCTTTATTGTTTTGTTTAACTCTAGACTAGAATTTTACATTTGTTGTTTAACCCACTCATTATGTGTGTGGTTTAACACTCAAGTAGAGTTCTTCTTCTGTTATACTCTTACTCCTTATGTGCATAGTTTAAATCTCGAATAGACTTCTTCATTCGACATTATCACACTCCTTTAGTGTGTTGTTTAACTCTCAAGTAGAGTTATTCGTTTGTTGTTCATCCCTCTCCAAAGTGTGTTGTTTTTATCTCTCAAGTAGAGTTGTTGGTTTGTTGTTTATTCAACTCCATTTGTGTTTTGTTTAACTCTCAAGTAGAGTTCTTCGTTCGTTATTTTATTACACCTCTTGTGTGTTGTTTAAATCTCAAATTGACTTCTCCGTTTGTAATTACCTCACTTGTTTATTGTTTTGTTTAACTCTAGACTAGAATTTTATATTTGTTGTTTAACCCACTCATTTTGTGTGTGGTTTAAACTCAAGTAGAGTTCTTCGTAAGTTATACTCTTACTCCTTGTGTGCATTGTTTAAATGTCTAATAGACTTCTTCGTTAGACATTATGCTACTCCTTTAGTGAGTTGTTTAACTCTCAAGTAGAGTTATTTGTTTGTTGTTCATCCCTCTCCAAAGTGTCTTGTTTTTATCTCTCAAGTAGAGTTGTTGGTTTGTTGATTATTCAACTCCATTTGGATTTTGTTTAACTCTCAAGTAGAGTTCTTCGTTCGTTATTTTATTACTCCTCTTGTGTGTTGTTTAAATCTCAAATTGACTTCTCCGTTTGTAATTATCTCACTTCTTTATTGCTTTGTTTAACTCTAGACTAGAATTTTACATTTGTTGTTTAACCCACTCATTATGTGTGTGGTTTAACACTCAAGTAGAGTTCTTGGTTTGTTATACTCTTACTCCTTCTCTGCAATTTTTAAATGTCTAATAGACTTCTTCATTCGACATTATCCCACTCCTTTAGTGTGTTGTTTAACTCTCAAGTAGAGTTATTCGTTTGTTGTTCATCCCTCTCCAAAGTGTGTTGTTTTTATCTCTCAAGTAGAGTTGTTGGTTTGTTGTTTATTCAACTCTTTTGTGTTTTGTTTAACTCTCAAGTAGAGTTCTTCGTTCGTTATTTTATTACTCCTCTGTGTGTTGTTTAAATCTCAAATCGACTTCTCCGGTTGTAATTATCTCACTTCTTTATTGTTTTGTTTAACTCTAGACTAGAATTTTACATTTGTTGTTTAACCCACTCATTATGTGTGTGGTTTAACACTCAAGTAGAGTTCTTCGTTTGTTATACTCTTACTCCTTCTGTGCATTGTTTAAATCTCTAATAGACTTCTTCATTCGACATTATCCCACTCCTTTTGTGTGTTGTTTAACTCTCAAGTAGAGTTATTCGTTTGTTGTTCATCCCTCTCCAAAGTGTGTCTTTTTTTATCTCTCAAGTAGAGTTGTTGATTTGTTGTTTTTTCAACTCCATTTGCGTTTTTTTTAACTCTAAAGTAGAGTTCTTCGTTCGTTATTTTATTACTCCTCTCAGGTGTTGTTTGAATCTCAAATTGACTTCACCGTTTGTAATTATCTCACTTCTTTATTGTTTTGTTTAACTCTAGACTAGAATTTTACATTTGTTGTTTAACCCACTCATTATGTGTGTGGTTTAACACTCAAGTAGAGTTCTTCGTTTGTTATACTCTTACTCCTTCTGTGCATTGTTTAAATCTCGAATAGACTTCTTCATTCGACATTATCCCACTCTTTTAGTGTGTTGTTTAACTCTCAAGTAGAGTTATTCGTTTGTTGTTCATCCCTCTCCAAAGTGTGTTGTTTTTATCTCTCAAGTAGAGTTGTTGGTTTGTTGTTTATTCAACTCCATTTGGGTTTTGTTTAACTCTCAAGTAGAGTTCTTCGTTCGTTATTTTATTACTCCTCTTGTGTGTTGTTTAAATCTCAAATTGACTTCTCCGTTTGTAATTATCTCACTTCTTTATTGTTTTGTTTAACTCTAGACTAGAATTTTACATTTGTTGTTTAACCCACTCATTATGTGTGTGGTTTAACACTCAAGTAGAGTTCTTCGTTTGTTATACTCTTACTCCTTATGTGCATTGTTTAAATCTCGAATAGACTTCTTCATTCGACATTATCCCACTCCTTTAGTGTGTTGTTTAACTCTCAAGTAGAGTTATTCGTTTGTTGTTCATCCCTCTCCAAAGTGTGTTGTTTTTATCTCTCAAGTAGAGTTGTTGGTTTGTTGTTTATTCAACTCCATTTGTGTTTTGTTTAACTCTCAAGTAGAGTTCTTCGTTCGTTATTTTATTACTCCTCTTGTGTGTTGTTTAAATCTCAAATTGACTTCTCCGCTTGTAATTATCTCACTTCTTTATTGTTTTGTTTAACTCTAGACTAGAATTTTACATTTGTTGTTTAACCCACTCATTATGTGTGTGGTTTAACACTCAAGTAGAGTTCTTCGTTTGTTATACTTTTACTCCTTATGTGCATTGTTTAAATCTCGAATAGACTTCTTCATTCGACATTATCCCACTCCTTTAGTGTGTTGCTTAACTCTCAAGTAGAGTTATTCGTTTGTTGTTTATCCCTCTCCAAAGTGTGTTGTTTTATTCTCTCAAGTAGAGTTGTTGGTTTGTTGTTTAATCAACTCCTTTCAGGTTTTGTTTAACTCTCAAGTAGAGTTCTTCGCTCGTTATTTTATTACTCCTCTCAGGTGTTGTTTAAATCTCAAATTGACTTCACCGTTTGTAATTATCTCACTTCTTTGTTGTTTTGTTTAACTCTAGACTAGAATTTTACATTTGTTGTTTAACCCACTCATTATGTGTGTGGTTTAACACTCAAGTAGAGTTCTTCGTTTGTTATACTCTTACTCCTTCTGTGCATTGTTTAGATCTCTAATAGACTTCTTCATTCGACATTATCCCACTCCTTTAGTGTGTTGTTTAACTCTCAAGTAGAGTTATTCGATTGTCGTTCATCCCTCTCCAAAGTGTGTTGTTTTTATCTCTCAAGTAGAGTTGTTGGTTTGTTTTTTATTAAAAATCATTTGTGTTTTGTTTAACTCTAAAGTAGAGTTCTTCGCTCGCTATTTTATTACTCCTCTCAGGTGTTGTTTAAATCTCAAATCGACTTCACCGTTTGTAATTATCTCACTTCTTTATTGTTTTGTTTAACTCTAGACTAGAATTTTGCATTTGTGGTTTAACCCACTCATTATGTGTGTGGTTTAACACTCAAGTAGAGTTCTTCGTTTGTTATTCTCTTACTCCTTCTGTGCATTGTTTAGATCTCTAATAGACTTCTTCATTCGACATTATCCCACTCCTTTAGTGTGTTGTTTAACTCTCAAGTAGAGTTATTCGCTTGTTGTTCATCCCTCTCCAAAGTGTGTTGTTTTTATCTCTCAAGTACAGTTGTTGGTTTGTTGTTTATTCAACTCCTTTGTGTTTTGTTTAACTCTCAAGTAGAGTTCTTCGCTCGTTATTTTATTACTCCTCTCAGGTGTTGTTTAAATCTCAAATTGACTTCTCCGCTTGTAATTATCTCACTTCTTTATTGTTTTGTTTAACTCTAGACTAGAATTTTACATTTGTTGTTTAACCCACTCATTATGTGTGTGGTTTAACACTCAAGTAGAGTTCTTCGTTTGTTATACTCTTACTCCTTATGTGCATTGTTTAAATCTCAATAGACTTCTTCATTCGAGATTATCCCACTCCTTTAGTGTGTTGTTTAACTCTCAAGTAGAGTTAGTCGTTTGTTGTTCATCCCTCTCCAAAGTGTGTTGTTTTTATCTCTCAAGTAGAGTTGTTGGTTTGTTGTTTATTCAACTCCTTTCAGTTTTGTTTAACTCTCAAGTAGAGTTCTTCGCTCGTTATTTTATTACTCCTCTTGTGTGTTGTTTAAATCTCAAATCGACTTCACCGCTTGTAATTATCTCACTTCTTTATTGTTTTGTTTAACTCTAGACTAGAATTTTACATTTGTTGTTTAACCCACTCATTATGTGTGTGGTTTAACACTCAAGTAGAGTTCTTCGTTTGTTATACTCTTACTCCTTATCTGCATTGTTTAAATGTCTAATAGACTTCTTCATTCGACATTATCCCACTCCTTTAGTGTGTTGTTTAACTCTCAAGTAGAGTTATTCGTTTGTTGTTCATCCCTCTCCAAAGTGTGTTGTTTTTATCTCTCAAGTAGAGTTGTTGGTTTGTTGTTTATTAAACTCCATTTGGGTTTTGTTTAACTCTCAAGTAGAGTTCTTCGTTCGTTATTTTATTACTCCTCTTGTGTGTTGTTTAAATCTCAAATCGACTTCTCCGTTTGTAATTATCTCACTTCTTTATTGTTTTGTTTAACTCTAGACTAGAATTTTACATTTGTTGTTTAACCCACTCATTATGTGTGTGGTTTAACACTCAAGTAGAGTTCTTCGTTTGTTATACTTTTACTCCTTATGTGCATTGTTTAAATCTCGAATAGACTTCTTCATTCGACATTATCCCACTCCTTTAGTGTGTTGTTTAACTCTCAAGTAGAGTTATTCGTTTGTTGTTCATCCCTCTCCAAAGTGTGTTGTTTTTATCTCTCAAGTAGAGTTGTTGGTTTGTTGTTTATTCAACTCCATTTGTTTTGTTTAACTCTCAAGTAGAGTTCTTCGCTCGTTATTTTATTACTCCTCAGGTGTTGTTTGAATCTCAAATTGACTTCACCGTTTGTAATTATCTCACTTCTTTATTGTTTTGTTTAACTCTAGACTAGAATTTTACATTTGTTGTTTAACCCACTCATTATGTGTGTGGTTTAACACTCAAGTAGAGTTCTTCGTTTGTTATACTATTACTCCTTATGTGCATTGTTTAAATCTCGAATGGACTTCTTCATTCGACATTATCCCACTCCTTTAGTGTGTTGTTTAACTCTCAAGTAGAGTTTCGTTTGTTGTTCATCCCTCTCCAAAGTGTGTTGTTTTTATCTCTCAAGTAGAGTTGTTGGTTTGTTGTTTATTCAACTCCTTTTGTGTTTTGTTTAACTCTCAAGTAGAGTTCTTCGTTCGTTATTTTATTACTCCTCTCAGGTGTTGTTTAAATCTCAAATTGACTTCACCGTTTGTAATTATCTCACTTCTTTATTGTTTTGTTTAACTCTAGACTAGAATTTTACATTTGTTGTTTAACCCACTCATTATGTGTGTGGTTTAACACTCAAGTAGAGTTCTTCGTTTGTTATACTCTTACTCCTTCTGTGCATTGTTTAAATCTCAAATAGACTTCTTCATTCGACATTATCCCACTCCTTTAGTGTGTTGTTTAACTCTCAAGTAGAGTTATTCGTTTGTTGTTCATCCCACTCCAAAGTGTGGTGTTTTTATCTCTCAAGTAGAGTTGTTGGTTTGTTGTTTATTCAACTCCATTTGTGTTTTGTTTAACTCTCAAGTAGAGTTCTTCGCTCGTTATTTTATTACTCCTCTCAGGTGTTGTTTAAATCTCAAATTGACTTCTCCGCTTGTAATTATCTCACTTCTTTATTGTTTTGTTTAACTCTAGACTAGAATTTTACATTTGTTGTTTAACCCACTCATTATGTGTGTGGTTTAACACTCAAGTAGAGTTCTTCGTTTGTTATACTCTTACTCCTTCTGTGCATTGTTTAAATCTCTAATAGACTTCTTCATTCGACATTATCCCACTCCTTTAGTGTGTTGTTTAACTCTCAAGTAGAGTTATTCGTTTGTTGTTCATCCCTCTCCAAAGTGTGTTGTTTTTATCTCTCAAGTAGAGTTGTTGGTTTGTTGTTTATTCAACTCCATTTGTTTTTTGTTTATCTCTCAAGTAGAGTTCTTCGTTGGTGATTGTATTACTCCTCTTGTGTGTTGTTTAAAGCTCAAATTGACTTCTCCGTTTGTAATTATCTCACTTCTTTATTGTTTTGTTTAACTCTAGACTAGAATTTTACATTTGTTGTTTAACCCACTCATTATGTGTGTGGTTTAACACTCAAGTAGAGTTCTTCGTTTGTTATACTCTTACTCCTTCTGTGCATTGTTTAAATGTCTAATAGACTTCTTCGTTCGACATTATCCCACTCCTTTAGTGTGTTGTTTAACTCTCAAGTAGAGTTATTCGTTTGTTGTTCATCCCTCTCCAAAGTGTGTTGTTTTTATCTCTCAAGTAGAGTTGTTGGTTTGTTGTTTATTCAACTCCATTTGTGTTTTGTTTAACTCTCAAGTAGAGTTCTTCGCTCATATTTTATTACTCCTCAGGTGTTGTTTAAATCTCAAATTGACTTCACCGTATGTAATTATCTCACTTCTTTATTGTTTTGTTTAACTCTAGACTAGAATTTTACATTTGTTGTTTAACCCACTCATTTTGTGTGTGGTTTAACACTCAAATAGAGTTCTTCGTTTGTTATACTCTTACTCCTTCTGTGCATTGTTTAAATGTCTAATAGACTTCTTCGTTCGACATTATCCCACTCCTTTAGTGTGTTGTTTAACTCTCAAGTAGAGTTATTCGTTTGTTGTTCATCCCTCTCCAAAGTGTGTTGTTTTTATCTCTCAAGTAGAGTTGTTGGTTTGTTGTTTATTCAACTCCTTTTGTGTTTTGTTTAACTCTCAAGTAGAGTTCTTCGTTCGTTATTTTATTACCCCTCTTGTGTGTTGTTTAAATCTCAAATTGACTTCTCCGTTTGTAATTATCTCACTTCTTTATTGTTTTGTTTAACTCTAGACTAGAATTTTACATTTGTTGTTTAACCCACTCATTATGTGTGTGGTTTAACACTCAAGTAGAGTTCTTCGTTTGTTATACTCTTACTCCTTATGTGCATTGTTTAAATCTCGAATAGACTTCTTCATTCGACATTATCCCACTCCTTTAGTGTGTTGTTTAACTCTCAAGTAGAGTTATTCGTTTGTTGTTCATCCCTCTCCAAAGTGTGTTGTTTTTATCTCTCAAGTAGAGTTGTTGGTTTGTTGTTTATTCAACTCCATTTGTGTTTTGTTTAACTCTCAAGTAGAGTTCTTCGTTCGTTATTTTATTACTCCTCTTGTGTGTTGTTTAAATCTCAAATTGACTTCACCGTTTGTAATTATCTCACTTCTTTATTGTTTTGTTTAACTCTAGACTAGAATTTTACATTTGTTGTTTAACCCACTCATTATGTGTGTGGTTTAACACTCAAGTAGAGTTCTTCGTTTGTTATACTCTTACTCCTTATGTGCATTGTTTTAATCTCTAATAGACTTCTTCATTCGACATTATCCCACTCCTTTAGTGTGTTGTTTAACTCTCAAGTAGAGTTATTCGTTTGTTGTTCATCCCTCTCCAAAGTGTGTTGTTTTTATCTCTCAAGTAGAGTTGTTGGTTTGTTGTTTATTCAACTCCATTTGTGTTTTGTTTAACTCTCAGGTAGAGTTCTTCGGTCGTTATTTTATTACTACTCTCAGGTGTTGTTTAAATCTCAAATTGACTTCACCGTTTGTAATTATCTCACTTCTTTATTGTTTTGTTTAACTCTAGACTAGAATTTTACATTTGTTGTTTAACCCACTCATTATGTGTGTGGTTTAACACTCAAGTAGAGTTCTTTGTTTGTTATACTCTTACTCCTTATGTGCATTGTTAATCTCGAATAGACCTCTTCATTCGACATTATCCCACTCCTTTAGTGTGTTGTTTAACTCTCAAGTAGAGTTATTCGTTTGTTGTTCATCCCTCTCCAAAGTGTGTTGTTTTTATCTCTCAAGTAGAGTTGTTGGTTTGTTGTTTATTCAACTCCTTTTGTGTTTTGTTTAACTCTCAAGTAGAGTTCTTCGGTCGTTATTTTATTACTCCTCTTTTGTGTTGTTTAAATCTCAAATTGACTTCACCGTTTGTAATTATCTCACTTCTTTATTGTTTTGTTTAACTCTAGACTAGAATTTTACATTTGTTGTTTAACCCACTCATTATGTGTGTGGTTTAACACTCAAGTAGAGTTCTTCGTTTGTTATACTCTTACTCCTTCTGTGCATTGTTTAAATCTCGAATAGACTTCTTCATTCGACATTATCCCACTCCTTTAGTGTGTTGTTTAACTCTCAAGTAGAGTTATTCGTTTGTTGTTCATCCCTCTCCAAAGTGTGTTGTTTTTATCTCTCAAGTAGAGTTGTTGGTTTGTTGTTTATTCAACTCCTTTTGTGTTTTGTTTAACTCTCAAGTAGAGTTCTTCGTTCGTTATTATTACTCCTCTTGTGTGTTCTTTAAATCTCAAATTGACTTCGCCGTTTGTAATTATCTCACTTCTTTATTGTTTTGTTTAACTCTAGACTAGAATTTTACATTTGTTGTTTAACCCACTCATTATGTGTGTGGTTTAACACTCAAGTAGAGTTCTTCGTTTGTTATACTCTTACTCCTTATGTGCATTGTTTAAATCTCGAATAGACTTCTTCATTCGACATTATCCCACTCCTTTAGTGTGTTGTTTAACTCTCAAGTAGAGGTATTCGTTTGTTGTTCATCCCTCTCCAAAGTGTGTTGTTTTTATCTCTCAAGTAGAGTTGTTGGTTTGTTGTTTATTCAACTCCTTTTGTGTTTTGTTTAACTCTCAAGTAGAGTTCTTCGGTCGTTATTTTATTAATCCTCTTTTGTGTTGTTTAAATCTCAAATTGACTTCACCGTTTGTAATTATCTCACTTCTTTATTGTTTTGTTTAACTCTAGACTAGAATTTTACATTTGTTGTTTAACCCACTCATTATGTGTGTGGTTTAACACTCAAGTAGAGTTCTTCGTTTGTTATACTCTTACTACTTCTGTGCATTGTTTAAATCTCCAATAGACTTCTTCATTCGACATTATCCCACTCCTTTAGTGTGTTGTTTAACTCTCAAGTAGAGTTATTCGTTTGTTGTTCATCCCTCTCCAAAGTGTGTTGTTTTTATCTCTCAAGTAGAGTTGTTGGTTTGTTGTTTATTCAACTCCTTTTGTTTAACTCTCAAGTAGAGTTCTTCGGTCGTTATTTTATTACTCCTCTTGTGTGTTGTTTAAATCTCAAATTGACTTCACCGTTTGTAATTATCTCACTTCTTTATTGTTTTGTTTAACTCTAGACTAGAATTTTACATTTGTTGTTTAACCCACTCATTATGTGTGTGGTTTAACACTCAAGTAGAGTTCTTCGTTTGTTATACTCTTACTCCTTATGTGCATTGTATAAATCTCGAATAGATTTCTTCATTCGACATTATCCCACTCCTTTAGTGTGTTGTTTAACTCTCAAGTAGAGTTATTCGTTTGTTGTTCATCCCTCTCCAAAGTGTGTTGTTTTTATCTCTCAAGTAGAGTTGTTGGTTTGTTGTTTATTCAACTCCTTTTGTGTTTTGTTTAACTCTCAAGTAGAGTTCTTCGTTCGTTATTTTATTACTCCTCTTGTGTGTTGTTTAAATCTCAAATTGACTTCACCGTTTGTAATTATCTCACTTCTTTATTGTTTTGTTTAACTCTAGACTAGAATTTTACATTTGTTGTTTAACCCACTCATTATGTGTGTGGTTTAACACTCAAGTAGAGTTCTTCGTTTGTTATACTTTTACTCCTTCTGTGCATTGTTTAAATCTCGAATAGACTTCTTCTTTCGACATTATCCCACCTTTAGTGTGTTGTTTAACTCTCAAGCAGAGTTATTCGCTTGTTGTTCATCCCTCTCCAAAGTGTGTTGTTTTTATCTCTCAAGTAGAGTTGTTGGTTTGTTGTTTATTCAACTCCATTTGTGTTTTGTTTAACTCTCAAGTAGAGTTCTTCGGTCGTTATTTTATTACTCCTCTTGTGTGTTGTTTAAATCTCAAATTGACTTCTCCGTTTGTAATTATCTCACTTCTTTATTGTTTTGTTTAACTCTAGACTAGAATTTTACATTTGTTGTTTAACCCACTCATTATGTGTGTGGTTTAACACTCAAGTAGAGTTCTTCGCTTGTTATACTCTTACCCTTATGTGCATTGTTTAAATCTCTAATAGACTACTTCATTCGACATTATCCCACTCCTTTAGTGTGTTGTTTAACTCTCAATTAGAGATATTCGATTGTTGTTCATCCCTCTCCAAAGTGTGTTGTTTTTATCTCTCAAGTAGAGTTGTTGGTTTGTTGTTTATTCAACTCCATTTGTGTTTTGTTTAACTCTCAAGTAGAGTTCTTCGGTCGTTATTTTATTACTCCTCTCAGGTGTTGTTTAAATCTCAAATTGACTTCGCCGTTTGTAATTATCTCACTTCTTTATTGTTTAGTTTAACTCTAGACTAGAATTTTACATTTGTTGTTTAACCCACTCATTATGTGTGTGGTTTAACACTCAAGTAGAGTTCTTCGTTTGTTATACTCTTACTCCTTCTTTGCATTGTTTAAATCTCTAATGACTTCTTCATTCGACATTATCCCACTCCTTTAGTGTGTTGTTTAACTCTCAAGTTGAGTTATTCGGTTGTTGTTCATCCCTCTCCAAAGTGTGTTGTTTTTATCTCTCAAGTAGAGTTGTTGGTTTGTTGTTTATTCAACTCCATTTGTGTTTTGTTTAACTCTCAAGTAGAATTCTTCGTTCGTTATTTTATTACTCCTCTTGTCTGTTGTTTAAATCTCAAATCGACTTCTCCGTTTGTAATTATCTCACTTCTTTATTGTTTTGTTTAACTCTAGACTAGAATTTTACATTTGTTGTTTAACCCACTCATTATGTGTGTGGTTTAACACTCAAGTAGAGTTCTTCGTTTGTTATACTCTTACTCCTTATGTGCATTGTTTAAATCTCAATAGACTTCTTCATTCGACATTATCCCACTCCTTTAGTGTGTTGTTTAACTCTCAAGTAGAGTTATTCGTTTGTTGTTCATCCCTCTCCAAAGTGTGTTGTTTTTATCTCTCAAGTAGAGTTGTTGGTTTGTTGTTTATTCAACTCCTTTTGTGTTTTGTTTAACTCTCAAGTAGAGTTCTTCGTTCGTTATTTTATTACTCCTCTCAGGTGTTGTTTAAATCTCAAATTGACTTCTCCGCTTGTAATTATCTCACTTTTTATTGTTTTGTTTAACTCTAGACTAGAATTTTACATTTGTTGTTTAACCCACTCATTATGTGTGTGGTTTAACACTCAAGTAGGGTTCTTCGTTTGTTATACTCTTACTCCTTATGTGCATTGTTTAAATCTCAATAGACTTCTTCATTCGACATTATCCCACTCCTTTAGTGTGTTGTTTAACTCTCAAGCAGAGTTATTCGCTTGTTGTTCATCCTCTCCAAAGTGTGTTGTTTTTATCTCTCAAGTAGAGTTGTTGGTTTGATGTTTATTCAACTCCTTTGTGTTTTGTTTAACTCTCAAGTAGAGTTCTTCGCTCGTTATTTTATTACTCCTCTCAGGTGTTGTTTAAATCTAAAATTGACTTCGCCGTTTGTAATTATCTCACTTCTTTATTGTTTAGTTTAACTCTAGACTAGAATTTTACATTTGTTGTTTAACCCACTCATTATGTGTGTGGTTTAACACTCAAGTAGAGTTCTTCGTATGTTATACTCTAAATACTTATGTGCAGAGTTTAAATCTCTAATAGACTACTTGATTCTACATTATCCACCTCTTTAGTGTGTTGTTTAACTCTCAAGTAGAGTTATTCGCTTGTTGTTCATCCCTCTCCAAAGTGTGTTGTTTTTATCTCTCAAGTAGAGTTGTTGGTTTGTTGTTTATTCAACTCCATTTGTGTTTTGTTTAACTCTCAAGTAGAGTTCTTCGCTCGTTATTTTATTACTCCTCTTGTGTGTTGTTTAAATCTCAAATCGACTTCTCCGCTTGTAATTATCTCACTTCTTTATTGTTTTGTTTAACTCTAGACTAGAATTTTACATTTGTTGTTTAACCCACTCATTATGTGTGTGGTTTAACACTCAAGTAGAGTTCTTCGCTTGTTATACTCTTACTCCTTATGTGCATTGTTTAAATCTCTAATATTCTTCTTCTTTAGAATTTATCCCACTACTTTTGTGTGTTGTTTATCTCTCAAGTAGAGTTATTCGCTTGTTGTTCATCCTCTCCAATGTGTGTTGTTTTTATCTCTCAAGTAGAGTTGTTGGTTTGTTGTTTATTAAACTCCTTTGTGTTTTGTTTAACTCTCAAGTAGAGTTCTTCGCTCGTTATTTTATTACTCCTCTGTGTGTTGTTTAAATCTCAAATCGATGACTCCGCTTGTAATTATCTCACTTCTTTATTGTTTTGTTTAACTCTAGACTAGAATTTTACATTTGTTGTTTAACCCACTCATTATGTGTGTGGTTTAACACTCAAGTAGAGTTCTTCGCTTGTTATACTCTTACCTTTATGTGCATTGTTTAAATCTCAAATAGACTTCTTCATTCGACATTATCCCACTCCTTTAGTGTGTTGTTTAACTCTCAAGTAGAGTTATTCGTTTGTTGTTCATCCCTCTCCAAAGTGTGTTGTTTTTATCTCTCAAGTAGAGTTGTTGGTTTGTTGTTTATTCAACTCCATTTGTGTTTTGTTTAACTCTCAAGTAGAGTTCTTCGTTCGTTATTTTATTACTCCTCTTGTGTGTTGTTTAAATCTCAAATCGACTTCTCCGTTTGTAATTATCTCACTTCTTTATTGTTTTGTTTAACTCTAGACTAGAATTTTACATTTGTTGTTTAACCCACTCATTATGTGTGTGGTTTAACACTCAAGTAGAGTTCTTCGTTTGTTATACTCTTACTCCTTATGTGCATTGTTTAAATCTCGAATAGACTTCTTCATTCGACATTATCCCACTCCTTTAGTGTGTTGTTTAACTCTCAAGTAGAGTTATTCGTTTGTTGTTCATCCCTCTCCAAAGTGTGTTGTTTTTATCTCAAGTAGAGTTGTTGGTTTGTTGTTTATTCAACTCAATTTGGGTTTTGTTTAACTCTCAAGTAGAGTTCTTCGTTCGTTATTTTATTACTCCTCTTGTGTGTTGTTTGAATCTCAAATTGACTTCAGCGTTTGTAATTATCTCACTTCTTTATTGTTTTGTTTAACTCTAGACTAGAATTTTACATTTGTTGTTTAACCCACTCATTATGTGTGTGGTTTAACACTCAAGTAGAGTTCTTCGTTTGTTATACTCTTACTCCTTCTGTGCATTGTTTAAATCTCGAATAGACTTCTTCATTCGACATTATCCCACTCCTTTAGTGTGTTGTTTAACTCTCAAGTAGAGTTATTCGTTTGTTGTTCATCCCTCTCCAAAGTGTGTTGTTTTTATCTCTCAAGTAGAGTTGTTGGTTTGTTGTTTATTCAACTCCATTTGGGTTTTGTTTAACTCTCAAGTAGAGTTCTTCGTTCGTTATTTTATTACTCCTCTTGTGTGTTGTTTAAATCTCAAATTGACTTCACCGTTTGTAATTATCTCACTTCTTTATTGTTTTGTTTAACTCTAGACTAGAATTTTACATTTGTTGTTTAACCCACTCATTATGTGTGTGGTTTAACACTCAAGTAGAGTTCTTCGCTTGTTATACTCTTTACTCCTTATGTGCATTGTTTAAATCTCTATAGACTTCTTCATTCGACATTATCCCACTCCTTTAGTGTGTTGTTTAACTCTCAAGTAGAGTTATTCGTTTGTTGTTCATTCCTCTCCAAAGTGTGTTGTTTTTATCTCTCAAGTAGAGTTGTTGGTTTGTTGTTTATTCAACTCCATTTGTGTTTTGTTTAACTCTCAGGTAGAGTTCTTCGTTCGTTATTTTATTACTCCTCTTGTGTGTTGTTTAAATCTCAAATTGACTTCGCCGTTTGTAATTATCTCACTTCTTTATTGTTTTGTTTAACTCTAGACTAGAATTTTACATTTGTTGTTTAACCCACTCATTATGTGTGTGGTTTAACACTCAAGCAGAGTTCTTCGTTTGTTATACTCTTACTCCTTCTGTGCATTGTTTAAATCTCAAATAGACTTCTTCATTCGACATTATCCCACTCCTTTAGTGTGTTGTTTAACTCTCAAGTAGAGTTATTCGTTTGTTGTTCATCCCTCTCCAAAGTGTGTTGTTTTTATCTCTCAAGTAGAGTTGTTGGTTTGTTGTTTATTCAACTCCTTTTGTGTTTTGTTTAACTCTCAAGTAGAGTTCTTCGTTCGTTATTTTATTACTCCTCTTGTGTGTTGTTTAAATCTCAAATTGACTTCACCGTTTGTAATTATCTCACTTCTTTATTGTTTTGTTTAACTCTAGACTAGAATTTTACATTTGTTGTTTAACCCACTCATTATGTGTGTGGTTTAACACTCAAGTAGAGTTCTTCGTTTGTTATACTCTTACTCCTTATGTGCATTGTTTAAATCTCGAATAGACTTCTTCATTCGACATTATCCCAATCCTTTAGTGTGTTGTTTAACTCTCATGTAGAGTTATTCGTTTGTTGTTCATCCCTCTCCAAAGTGTGTTGTTTTTATCTCTCCAAAGAGTGTTGTTTAACTCCATTTGTGTTTTGTTTAACTCTCAAGTAGAGTTCTTCGTTCGTTATTTTATTACTCCTCTTGTGTGTTGTTTAAATCTCAAATTGACTTCACCTTTTGTAATTATCTCACTTCTTTATTGTTTTGTTTAACTCTAGACTAGAATTTTACATTTGTTGTTTAACCCACTCATTATGTGTGTGGTTTAACACTCAAGTAGAGTTCTTCGTTTGTTATACTCTTACTCCTTTTGTGCATTGTTTAAATCTCGAATAGACTTCTTCATTCGACATTATCCCACTCCTTTAGTGTGTTGTTTAACTCTCAAGTAGAGTTATTCGTTTGTTGTTCATCTCTCTCCAAAGTGTGTTGTTTTTATCTCTCAAGTAGAGTTGTTGGTTTGTTGTTTATTCAACTCCTTTTGTACTTTGTTTACCTCTCAAGTAGAGTTCTTCGTTCGTTATTTTATTACTCCTCTTGTGTGTTGTTTAAATCTCAAATTGACTTCACCGTTTGTAATTATCTCACTTCTTTATTGTTTTGTTTAACTCTAGACTAGAATTTTACATTTGTTGTTTAACCCACTCATTATGTGTGTGGTTAAACACTCAAGTAGATTTCTTCGCTTGTTATACTCTTACTCCTTATGTGCATTGTTTAAATCTCAATAGACTTCTTCATTCGACATTATCCCACTCCTTTAGTGTGTTGTTTAACTCTCAAGCAGAGTTATTCGCTTGTTGTTCATCCCTCTCCAAAGTGTGTTGTTTTTATCTCTCAAGTAGAGTTGTTGGTTTGTTGTTTATTCAACTCCATTTGTGTTTTGTTTAACTCTCAAGTAGAGTTCGTCCCTCGTTATTTTATTACTCCTCAGGTGAGTTGTTGAAATCTCAAATTGACTTCTCACCGCTTGTAATTATCTCACTTCGTTATTGTTTTGTTTAACTCTAGACTAGAATTTTACATTTGTTGTTTAACCCACTCATTATGTGTGTGGTTTAACACTCAAGTAGAGTTCTTCGTATGTTATACTCTTACTCCTTATGTGCATTGTTTAAATCTCTAATAGACTTCTTCATTAGACATTATCCCACTCCTTTAGTGTGTTGTTTAACTCTCAAGTAGAGTTATTCGCTTGTTGTTCATCCTCTCCAAAGTGTGTTGTTTTTATCTCTCAAGTAGAGTTGTTGGTTTGTTGTTTATTCAACTCCGTTTGGGTTTTGTTTAACTCTTAAGTAGAGTTCTTCGGTCGTTATTTTATTACTCCTCTTGTGTGTTGTTTAAATCTCAAATTGACTTCACCGTTTGTAATTATCTCACTTCTTTATTGTTTTGTTTAACTCTAGACTAGAATTTTACATTTGTTGTTTAACCCACTCATTATGTGTGTGGTTTAACACTCAAGTAGAGTTCTTCGTTTGTTATACTCTTACTCCTTATGTGCATTGTTTAAATCTCGAATAGACTTCTTCATTCGACATTATCCCACTCCTTTAGTGTGTTGTTTAACTCTCAAGTAGAGTTTCGTTTGTTGTTCATCCCTTTCCAAAGTGTGTTGTTTTTATCTCTCAAGTAGAGTTGTTGGTTTGTTGTTTATTCAACTCCATTTGGGTTTTGTTTAACTCTCAAGTAGAGTTCTTCGTTCGTTATTTTATTACTCCTCTTGTGTGTTGTTTGAATCTCAAATTGACTTCACCGTTTGTAATTATCTCACTTCTTTATTGTTTTGTTTAACTCTAGACTAGAATTTTACATTTGTTGTTTAACCCACTCATTATGTGTGTGGTTTAACACTCAAGTAGAGTTCTTCGCTTGTTATACTCTTACTCCTTATGTGCATTGTTTAAATCTCTAATAGACTTCTTCATTCGACATTATCCCACCTCTTTAGTGTGTTGTTTAACTCTCAAGCAGAGTTATTCGCTTGTTGTTCATCCCTCTCCAAAGTGTGTTGTTTTTATCTCTCAAGTAGAGTTGTTGGTTTGTTGTTTATTCAACTCCATTTGTGTTTTGTTTAACTCTCAAGTAGAGTTCTTCGCTCGTTATTTTATTACTCCTCTGTGTGTTGTTTAAATCTCAAATTGACTTCTCCGCTTGTACTTATCTCACTTCTTCATTGTTTTGTTTAACCCTAGACTAGAATTTTACATTTGTTGTTTAACCCACTCATTATGTGTGTGGATTAACACTCAAGTTGAGTTCTTCGTTTGTTATACTCTTACTCCTTATGCATTGTTTAAATCTCTAATAGACTTCTTCATTCGACATTATCCCACTCTTTAGTGTGTTGTTTAACTCTCAAGTAGAGTTATTCGCTTGTTGTTCATCCCTCTCCAAAGTGTGTTGTTTTTATCTCTCAAGTAGAGTTGTTGGTTTGTTGTTTATTCAACTCCATTTGTGTTTTGTTTAACTCTCAAGTAGAGTTCTTCGCTCGTTATTTTATTACTCCTCTCAGGTGTTGTTTAAATCTCAAATCGACTTCTCCATTTGTAATTATCTCACTACTTTATTGTTTTGTTTAACTCTAGACTAGAATTTTACATTTGTTGTTTAACCCACTCATTATGTGTGTGGTTTAACACTCAAGTAGAGTTCTTCGTTTGTTATACTCTTACTCCTTATGTGCATTGTTTAAATCTCTAATAGACTTCTTCTTTATACATTATCCCACTCCTTTAGTGTGTTGTTAAACTCTCAAGCAGAGTTTCGTGTGTGGGTCATCCCTCTCCAAAGTGTGTTGTTTTTATCTCTCAAGTAGAGTTGTTGGTTTGTTGTTTATTCAACTCCTTTTGTGTTTTGTTTAACTCTCAAGTAGAGTTCTTCGCTCGTTATTTTATTACTCCTCTGTGTGTTGTTTAAATCTCAAATTGACTTCTCCGCTTGTAATTATCTCACTTCTTTATTGTTTTGTTTAACTCTAGACTAGAATTTTACATTTGTTGTTTAACCCACTCATTATGTGTGTGGTTTAACACTCAAGTAGAGTTCTTCCTTTGTTATACTCTTACTCCTTATGTGCATTGTTTAAATCTCGAATAGACTTCTTCATTCGACATTATCCCACTCCTTTAGTGTGTTGTTTAACTCTCAAGTAGAGTTATTCGTTTGTTGTTCATCCCTCTCCAAAGTGTGTTGTTTTTATCTCTCAAGTAGAGTTGTTGGTTTGGTGTTTATTCAACTCCATTTGTGTTTTGTTTAACTCTCAAGTAGAGTTCTTCGTTCGTTATTTTATTACTCCCCTTGTGTGTTGTTTAAATCTCAAATTGACTTCTCCGTTTGTAATTATCTTACTTCTTTATTGCTTTGTTGAACTCTTGACTAGAATTTTACATTTGTTGTTTAACCCACTCATTATGTGTGTGGTTTAACACTCAAGTAGAGTTCTTCGTTTGTTATACTCTTACTCCTTATGTGCATTGTTTAAATCTCGAATAGACTTCTTCGTTCGACATTATCCCACTCCTTTAGTGTGTTGTTTAACTCTCAAGTAGACTTATTCGTTTGTTGTTCATCCCTCTCCAAAGTGTCTTGTTTGAATCGCTCAAATAGAGTTGTTGGTTTGGTGTTTATTCAACTCCATTTGTGTTTTGTTTAACTCTCAAGTAGAGTTCTTCGTTCGTTATTTTATTACTCCTCTTGTGTGTTGTTTAAAGCTCAAATTGACTCCTCCGTTTGTAATTATCTCACTTCTTTATTGTTTTGTTTAACTCTAGACTAGAATTTTACATTTGTTGTTTAACCCACTCATTTTGTGTGTGGTTTAACACTCAAGTAGAGTTCTTCGTTTGTTATACTCTTACTCCTTATGTGCATTGTTTAAATCTCGAATAGACTTCTTCATTCGACATTATCCCACTCCTTTAGTGTGTTGTTTAACTCTCAAGTAGAGTTATTTGTTTGTTGTTCATCCCTCTCCAAAGTGTCTTGTTTTTATCTCTCAAGTAGAGTTGTTGGTTTGTTGATTATTCAACTCCATTTGGATTTTGTTTAACTCTCAAGTAGAGTTCTTCGTTCGTTATTTTATTACTCCTCTTGTGTGTTGTTTAAATCTCAAATTGACTTCTCCGTTTGTAATTATCTCACTTTTTTATTGTTTTGTTTAACTAGACTAGAATTTTACATTTGTTGTTTAACCCACTCATTATGTGTGTGGTTTAACACTCAAGTAGAGTTCTTCGTTTGTTATACTCTTACTCCTTATGTGCATTGTTTAAATCTCGAATAGACTTCTTCATTCGACATTATCCCACTCCTTTAGTGTGTTGTTTAACTCTCAAGTAGAGTTATTCGTTTGTTGTTCATCCCTCTCCAAAGTGTGTTGTTTTTATCTCTCAAGTAGAGTTGTTGGTTTGTTGTTTATTCAACTCCTTTTGTGTTTTGTTTAACTCTCAAGTAGAGTTCTTCGTTCGTTATTTTATTACACCTCTTGTGTGTTGTTTAAATCTCAAATTGACTTCACGGTTTGTAATTATCTCTTCTTTTTTGTTTTTTTTAACTCTAGACTAGAATTTTACATTTGTTGTTTAACCCACTCATTATGTGTGTGGTTTAACACTCAAGTAGAGTTCTTCGTTTGTTATACTCTTACTCCTTATGTGCATTGTTTAAATCTCGAATAGACTTCTTCATTCGACATTATCACACTCCTTTAGTGTGTTGTTTAACTCTCAAGTAGAGTTATTTGTTTGTTGTTCATCCCTCTCCAAAGTGTCTTGTTTTTATCTCTCAAGTAGAGTTGTTGGTTTGGTTTTTATTCAACTCCATTTGTGTATTGTATAACTCTCAAGTAGAGTTCTTCGCTCGTTATTTTATTACTCCTCTCAGGTGTTGTTTAAATTTCAAATTGACTTCACCGTTTGTAATTATCTCACTTCTTTATTGTTTTGTTTAACTCTAGACTAGAATTTTACATTTGTTGTTTAACCCACTCATTATGTGTGTGGTTAACACTCAAGTAGAGTTCTTCGTTTGTTATACTCTTACTCCTTATGTGCATTGGTTAAATGTCTAATAGACTTCTTCGTTAGACATTATCCCACTCCTTTAGTGAGTTGTTTAACTCTCAAGTAGAGTTATTCGTTTGTTGTTCATCCCTCTCCAAAGTGTCTTGTTTTTATCTCTCAAGTAGAGTTGTTGGTTTGTTGTTTATTCAACTCCTTTTGTGTTTTGTTTAACTCTCAAGTAGAGTTCTTCGTTCGTTATTTTATTACTCCTCTTGTGTGTTGTTTAAATTTCAAATTGACTTCACCGTTTGTAATTATCTCGCTATTAATGCCATGGGGATTGCGGCAGGTGCAAGATGGGCAGACTTAGTAGACGGTGATATAAATGATGATAATTCTTTGCTGGATATTACAACTCTTACATCTGCTACTTGCCATGCAGATTCCTCTCACGTTGTTTCCCAATGAATGTTCTGCTTTGGAACATTCGGTATCGGGAATGCTCCTCACAAGATATGCTCAAGCATCATGTAGTTTCTACTGCCCTCGTTGGTTTGCTATTGCGAACCAAAGGTTCCTTCCTCCTCCATACCGCATTCTTATTGAATGCGATGGGAATGCGCTTTCGTGAAAATACACGCCTCTATGCCTTCCTAACTTATGGGTTTTGAAGATCTCTCTTCTCGTTCTTCTATAATTTTCTTCTTCTCAAGTTCTTGTTATTAAAGTTTCGCTTCAACGGGACTTCCTATTAGCGCTTATTCATGCCCATGCCGATTATATCCGCTGTCGAGACTTATGGCGTGATTTATCGCTTTTGCCAAACACACCTCGCTTTTGGGAGATTTCAATGCCGTGATCGGTGCACATGAACGATCGAATGGTACTCCTCCAGTCTCGAAACCATGGATTTCGCTCATTTATCAATGATGGGGAGTTCTTATCGATTCCTAGTTCTCGCCGCTTTTACTGGTCGAATCGCCGCTTTCTAGTGGTTATCTAGAGACACGATTGATAGGCTCTTTCTTCACAATCCTTTTGATTTATGGGACTCAAAGATGGTTCGTGGGCTTGCGATTTGCTCGGATCACGCCCCTCTTTGTTTCCTCGGCGCATGAACAAGCGCCATCTCGCCCTCGACCATCTGATTCCAAGCAATGTGGCTTAGTCACGCTCGCTTGAGGAGTTAATTGCTTTCCGAAAACTCCTATTACGGCCATGGGCTCTTTTTCTTCGTTATCCGAAATTAAAGAGGTCAAATGCTATCATAGATTGAATATTAATGTCTTCGCGAGCTTAATTTCGCCTTCTTGTCAGTAATAAGTCGGAGTTGGTTCAAGCAGAATTATCCCTCCATGGTCCGATAAATGATATTCCTCGCAAGGAACTTGAGGCGATCGCGACTACAATGCTATTCTCAATCAAGAGGCAACTTTTTAGCGCCAAAAGAACCGGGTCATGCGTGGTTAAAAGACTCGTGATAGAAATTCGGTTTTTCCATCGTTTCAAAGATTCGCAAAGGTATTCTCGTATTTCCTCTTGATAATTGATGGCTCTATCAATCATGATGCAATTCGATCCTAATCATATGATTTCTTATTATGAGAATCGCTCACAAACTCAAATTTACGCTTGTCTCTGCTCGATGAACTAGATGAGCTTATCCATTGTTCGACACGGATGAACAAAATCAATTGCTAATCGATATTCCTTCCGAGGATGACATCCGCTATGTTGTTTTCAGATGTCACCGATAGTGCTCGGACCGATGGTTTCGGGGAAGTTTTATCAATCTATGTGGCACATTATCAAAGTGAGGTGTCTTTCGCGATTCGGCGTTCTTCCTTCATGGTCATTTCCCAGTATGAACTCTAGTTTTGTCACCTTATTCCGAAAATCGAGATGCGCTATTGAAGATTTCCGCCTATTGTTCTTGGTAATTTTCTTTATAAGATTATTGCTAAGATTTTAGCCGATCGTTTGGGTCCGATTTTATCGGGTTGCTCTCCTTTCATCAATTTGGTTTTATTCCGGAGACGATACATGATTGTATTGCCTTAGCCTCAAGGAGTTAATAGTCTTGGTCTTCACCGTAGTAAGGGTAATCTGTGTTGAAGGTCGACATCCTAAAGCCTTTGATACTCTAAATCGACTTTCTTCGCGGTTCTCACAAAATATGGTTTCTCTTCTACCTTTGTTGGTTGGATTAATCATATTCTTCACTCGCAAAGCTCTTGCTCGATTAATGGGGCCCTAAGGGTACTTTGGCTGTTCTCGTGGAGTTCAAAGGGGATCCTCTTCCCTCTTCTTTGCATCATGGAGGAAGTTCTTAGCAAGCTTCTCTCAAGGTCGCCAATCTGTGGAGCTCACCCTTTATTCATTCGACAATCTCTTACTTTTCCTTCTCACCTTCTTTATGCGGATGATGTGATTATTTTTGCGGCTACTACCGCGAATTGTCGGACTATTCTTAGGATCCCGGAAAATATGTCGCTTGGTCGACAACACTTCAATCCTCGTAAGTCCGTGGCTTATCTTAGTACTTTTCTCACCCGAGTCGAAGAACCACTTGTGCGTAATCATGGATATTATCGAGGGTCACCTTCCTTTCACGATTTGGGAGTTCCACTTTTCCGTGGGGCACCTGACTTGTCATTTACAATCCTCATGACTCGATTCTAGAAAAGTTTAGTAAATGGAAGGGCACTTCTCTATGGCCGGTCGCTTATGTCTTGTTCAATCAAGGATCCAGGATCTTTTGTACACTCTATGATGGTTTATCGCTGGCCTTTGACTCTTCTTGCGCATGGATGTCGGCATTCGTAATTTCGTCCAAACCGGGATACTCAAGAGAGCATCGACTTCATCTCTCGAAGCGCTGTTGTGCTCCAAAGTCCGAGGGTGGTCTTGGTATTCGCTTCCGTTGCTGCTAATAAGGCGATCTCTTCGCCTTGCTTGGGATATTCAATGTGAAGGTTCCATATCTAGATATCTTTCGCCACCGCTTTTCGCATGCTTCCTTACGCCTTATGTTGCTTCCTCGATTTGGTTTGATTTAAGGATTGTTTCCACACTTCAATCCAAGTCTAGATGGTTAGCGGTCAAGGCTCTCACCACGCTTCGCTTGATGATTGGCTTGCTACATGATTATGGATGTAATTGGTATTCCTATTCATCTTCTGCATCACTTCGAGTTCCCTATTTCGAGTATCGACCCTACCGGTTGGTTTTTCGACGGGTTCCGATGGCTTTTCCAGATGTTACCGCGACATTCTCTCCTATCATCCGCTCCATCCGGTTCTCGATATCAGATCCGGACGAATCTCTAGACGGTTCGATTTCTACCAAGCAAGCCTATCACTCTTTGCCGCTGCTTCCTTAAGATTGACCGGGATCTTCGATATGGGCTTTTATCCCACCCGCCGTTTCTATCACAGCTTTGAAGGCTATTTATGGTGTTCTTCCAACTATTGAGAAACCGCGGGCTCGGGTTTTGTTGGTCCTTCGTGTGTGTTTTTGCTATGTCGCTATGGATTGCCAAGACCATTTATCGTCTCTTGTCCGCTCACCTGACTATCCGCATACTCTATTTGATCTTTTCCGTGTTCCTTTTCGAGATTGTTTTAGTTTTGGAGAGCTTCGTTATATGCCATGGGTCAACATTTTAGCTCTCGATTCTCTCAGGGCGCTCGCTTTGTGACGGCATTTGGGTGCTTTGGATCAAGGCAATCGCTGCTTATTTGATGGTGTTCCTGCTTCCAGCATTCTATTTTGCTTCGATTTGAGTCTCAGAAGCAGGCTAATTCCCACCCTCGTTCTATGGCTAATAATCAAGTTGATTTACAAGTCCTTCATTCTTTCGTATTCAAGGGTGCCCGCCTAAGTCACGAGATATCATTGAGGTCCGATGGTATCCTCTCCCGGATGGATTAAATGCAACACGGATGGAAGTTCTCTGCCGCCTCGCCTTCATCTAGGGCCGGGTTTTAGAGATTCAAATGGTACCGTGATGGGTTGCTTTGTAAATCACCGGCACGCTTTATGCTTTTGAAGCCGAAGTTACTATGGTTATGATTGGCATTGAATCGCTCACACCTGTATCGAATAAGATTCGTTGGAGATGATTCTACTTATGTAGCGAATTTGCTCCGATGGTACTAACTCGGTCCCATGGAAATTCCGAACCGCTGGCTATCGACTCTCTCATGCGTGACATGGATTTTCGGTGTCTCATATTTTTCGTGAAGGCAACACTCGCCGATGCTCTCTCAAAGTTCGATCCGAGGGTTTCGACTTCCTTCGATGTCATTCGACCTCACATACACAGGACATGTACGGTTTACCTTATTATAGGTTTCAAGAACGCTAACGCCAGCATTCTTTTTCCCACCATGGGTTTTTCCCACGGGTTTTTCCATGACCGGTTTTAACGAGGCTCATGTTGCAAACCATGGATCACCTTGATCCCGGTTATGTTATTTTTGTTTCTTTGTTTGTTTCACTTGTTTCAAGCTGTAACCCACTGGGGTTCCATTGTAATTCTACTTTTACGCTTTGTACTTTTTACTTTTATTAATATATGCTCTATTTATGAAAAAAAAAAATAAAAAAAAAACATGAAAGGAGAACAACACACACAAACGAAGAAGTCTATTAGACATTTAAACAATGCACATAAGGAGTAAGAGTATAACAAACGAAGAACTCAACTTGAGTGTTAACCACACACATAATGAGTGGGTTAAACAACAAATGTAAAATTCTGGTCTAGAGTTAAACAAAACAATAAAGAAGTGAGATAATTACAAACGGTGAAGTCAATTTGAAATTTAAACAACACACAAGAGGAGTAATAAAATAACGAACGAAGAACTCTACTTGAGAGTTAAACAAAATCCAAATGGAATTGAATAAACAACAAATCAACAACTCTACTTGAGAGATAAAAACAAGACACTTTGGAGAGGGATGAACAACAAACAAATAACTCTACTTGAGAGTTAAACAACTCACAAAAGGAGTGGGATAATGTCTAACGAAGAAGTCTATTAGACATTTAAACAATGCACATAAGGAGTAAGAGTATAACAAACGAAGAACTCTACTTGAGTGTTAACCACACACATAATGAGTGGGTTAAACAACAAATGTAAAATTCTAGTCTAGAGTTAAACAAAACAATAAAGAAGTGAGATAATTACAAACGGTGAAGTCAATTTGAGATTTAAACAACACACAAGAGGAGTAATAAAATAACGAACGAAGAACTCTACTTGAGAGTTAAACAAAATCCAAATGGAGTTGAATAATCAACAAACCAACAACTCTACTTGAGAGATAAAAACAAGACACTTTGGAGAGGGATGAACAACAAACAAATAACTCTACTTGAGAGTTAAACAACACACTAAAGGAGTGGGATAATGTCTAACGAAGAAGTCTATTAGACATTTAAACAATGCACATAAGGAGTAAGAGTATAACAAACGAAGAACTCTACTGAAAGTGTTAACCACACACATAATGAGTGGGTTAAACAACAAATGTAAAATTCTAGTCTAGAGTTAAACAAAACAATAAAGAAGTGAGATAATTACAAACGGTGAAGTCAATTTGAAATTTAAACAACACACAAGAGGAGTAATAAAATAACGAACGAAGAACTCTACTTGAGAGTTAAACAAAACCCAAAAGGAGTTGAATAAACAACAAACCAACAACTCTACTTGAGAGATAAAAACAACACACTTTGGAGAGGGATGAACAACAAACGAATAACTCTACTTGAGAGTTAAACAACACACTAAAGGAGTGGGATAATGTCGAATGAAGAAGTCTATTCGAGATTTAAACAATGCACAGAAGGAGTAAGAGTATAACAAACGAAGAACTGTACTTGAGTGTTAAACCACACACATAATGAGTCGGTTAAACAACAAATGTAAAATTCTAGTCTAGAGTTAAACAAAACAATAAAGAAGTGAGATAATTACAAACGGTGAAGTCAATTTGAGATTTAAACAACACACAAGAGGAGTAATAAAATAACGAACTAAGAACTCTACTTGAGAGTTAAACAAAATCCAAATGGAGTTGAATAATCAACAAACCAACAACTCTACTTGAGAGATAAAAACAAGACACTTTGGAGAGGGATGAACAACAAACGAATAACTCTACTTGAGAGTTAAACAACACACTAAAGGAGTGGGATAATGTCTAACGAAGAAGTCTATTAGACATTTAAACAATGCACATAAGGAGTAAGAGTATAACAAACGAAGAACTCTACTTGAGTGTTAAACCACACATAATGAGTGGGTTAAACAACAAATGTAAAATTCTAGTCTAGAGTTAAACAAAACAATAAAGAAGTGAGATAATTACAAACGGTGAAGTCAATTTGAGATTTAAACAACACACAAGAGGAGTAATAAAATAACGAACGAAGAACTCTACTTGAGAGTTAAACAAAACCCAAATGGAGTTGAATAAACAACAAACCAACAACTCTACTTGAGAGATAAAAACAACACACTTTGGAGAGGGATGAACAACAAACGAATAACTCTACTTGAGAGTTAAACAACACACTAAAGGAGTGGGATAATGTCGAATGAAGAAGTCTATTAGACATTTAAACAATGCACATAAGGAGTAAGAGTATAACAAACGAAGAACTCACTTGAGTGTTAACCACACACATAATGAGTGGGTTAAACAACAAATGTAAAATTCTAGTCTAGAGTTAAACAAAACAATAAAGAAGTGAGATAATTACAAACGGTGAAGTCAATTTGAGATTTAAACAACACACAAGAGGAGTAATAAAATAACGAACGAAGAACTCTACTTGAGAGTTAAACAAAATCCAAATGGAGTTGAATAATCAACAAACCAACAACTCTACTTGAGAGATAAAAACAAGACACTTTGGAGAGGGATGAACAACAAACAAATAACTCTACTTGAGAGTTAAACAACTCACTAAAGGAGTGGCATAATGTCTAACGAAGAAGTCTATTAGACATTTAAACAATGCACATAAGGAGTAAGAGTATAACAAACGAAGAACTCTACTTGAGTGTTAAACCACACACAAAATGAGTGGGTTAAACAACAAATGTAAAATTCTAGTCTAGAGTTAAACAAAACAATAAAGAAGTGAGATAATTACAAACGGAGAAGTCAATTTGAGATTTAAACAACACACAAGAGGAGTAATAAAATAACGAACGAAGAACTCTACTTGAGAGTTAAACAAAACACAAATGGAGTTGAATAAACACCAAACCAACAACTCTACTTGAGAGATAAAAACAAGTCACTTTGGAGAGGGAGGAACAACAAACAAATAACTCTACTTGAGAGTTAAACAACACACTAAAGGAGTGGGATAATGTCGAATGAAGAAGTCTATTCGAGATTTAAACAATGCACATAAGGAGTAAGAGTATAACAAACGAAGAACTCTACTTGAGTGGGTTAAACAACAAATGTAAAATTCTAGTCTAGAGTTAAACAAAGCAATAAAGAAGTGAGATAATTACAAACGGAGAAGTCAATTTGAGATTTAAACAACACACAAGAGGAGTAATAAAATAATAGAACTCTACTTGAGAGTTAAACAAAATCCAAATGGAGTTGAATAATCAACAAACCAACAACTCTACTTGAGAGATAAAAACAAGACACTTTGGAGAGGGATGAACAACAAACAAATAACTCTACTTGAGAGTTAAACAACTCACTAAAGGAGTGGGATAATGTCTAACGAAGAAGTCTATTAGACATTTAAACAATGCACATAAGGAGTAAGAGTATAACAAACGAAGAACTCTACTTGAGTGTTAACCACACACATAATGAGTGGGTTAAACAACAAATGTAAAATTCTAGTCTAGAGTTAAACAAAACAATAAAGAAGTGAGATAATTACAAACGGTGAAGTCAATTTGAAATTTAAACAACACACAAGAGGAGTAATAAAATAACGAACGAAGAACTCTACTTGAGAGTTAAACAAAATCCAAATGGAGTTGAATAATCAACAAACCAACAACTCTACTTGAGAGATAAAAACAAGACACTTTGGAGAGGGATGAACAACAAACAAATAACTCTACTTGAGAGTTAAACAACACACTAAAGGAGTGGGATAATGTCGAATGAAGAAGTCTATTCGAGATTTAAACAATGCACAGAAGGAGTAAGAGTATAACAAACGAAGAACTCTACTTGAGTGTTAAACCACACACATAATGAGTGGGTTAAACAACAAATGTAAAATTCTAGTCTAGAGTTAAACAAAACAATAAAGAAGTGAGATAATTACAAACGGTGAAGTCAATTTGAGATTTAAACAACACACAAGAGGAGTAATAAAATAACGAACGAAGAACTCTACTTGAGAGTTAAACAAAATCCAAATGGAGTTGAATAAACAACAAACCAACAACTCTACTTGAGAGATAAAAACAAGACACTTTGGAGAGGGATGAACAACAAACGAATAACTCTACTTGAGAGTTAAACAACACACTAAAGGAGTGGGATAATGTCGAATGAAGAAGTCTATTCGAGATTTAAACAATGCACAGAAGGAGTAAGAGTATAACAAACGAAGAACTCTACTTGAGTGGGTTAAACAACAAATGTAAAATTCTAGTCTAGAGTTAAACAAAACAATAAAGAAGTGAGATAATTACAAACGGTGAAGTCAATTTGAGATTTAAACAACACACAAGAGGAGTAATAAAATAACGAACGAAGAACTCTACTTGAGAGTTAAACAAAATCCAAATGGAGTTGAATAATCAACAAACCAACAACTCTACTTGAGAGATAAAAACAAGACACTTTGGAGAGGGATGAACAACAAACAAATAACTCTACTTGAGAGTTAAACAACTCACTAAAGGAGTGGGATAATGTCTAACGAAGAAGTCTATTAGACATTTAAACAATGCACATAAGGAGTAAGAGTATAACAAACGAAGAACTCTACTTGAGTGTTAACCACACACATAATGAGTGGGTTAAACAACAAATGTAAAATTCTAGTCTAGAGTTAAACAAAACAATAAAGAAGTGAGATAATTACAAACGGTGAAGTCAATTTGAAATTTAAACAACACACAAGAGGAGTAATAAAATAACGAACGAAGAACTCTACTTGAGAGTTAAACAAAATCCAAATGGAGTTGAATAATCAACAAACCAACAACTCTACTTGAGAGATAAAAACAAGACACTTTGGAGAGGGATGAACAACAAACAAATAACTCTACTTGAGAGTTAAACAACTCACTAAAGGAGTGGGATAATGTCTAACGAAGAAGTCTATTAGACATTTAAACAATGCACATAAGGAGTAAGAGTATAACAAACGAAGAACTATACTTGAGTGTTAACCACACACATAATGAGTGGGTTAAACAACAAATGTAAAATTCTAGTCTAGAGTTAAACAAAACAATAAAGAAGTGAGATAATTACAAACGGTGAAGTCAATTTGAAATTTAAACAACACACAAGAGGAGTAATAAAATAACGACCGAAGAACTCTACTTGAGAGTTAAACAAAACACAAAAGGAGTTGAATAAACAACAAACCAACAACTCTACTTGAGAGATAAAAACAACACACTTTGGAGAGGGATGAACAACAAACGAATAACTCTACTTAAGAGTTAAATAACACACTAAAGGAGTGGGATAATGTCGAATGAAGAAGTCTATTCGAGATTTAAACATTGCAAGTAAGGAGTAAGAGTATAACAAACGAAGAACTCTACTTATGTGTTAAACCACACACATAATGAGTGGGTTAAACAACAAATGTAAAATTCTAGTCTAGAGTTAAACAAAGCAATAAAGAAGTGAGATAATTACAAACGGAGAAGTCAATTTGAGATTTAAACAACACACAAGAGGAGTAATAAAATAACGAACGAAGAACTCTACTTGAGAGTTAAACAAAATCCAAATGGAGTTGAATAATCAACAAACCAACAACTCTACTTGAGAGATAAAAACAAGACACTTTGGAGAGGGATGAACAACAAACAAATAACTCTACTTGAGAGTTAAACAACACACTAAAGGAGTGGGATAATGTCGAATGAAGAAGTCTATTCGAGATTTAAACAATGCACATAAGGAGTAAGAGTATAACAAACGAAGAACTCTACTTGAGTGTTAAACCACACATAATGAGTGGGTTAAACAACAAATGTAAAATTCTAGTCTAGAGTTAAACAAAACAATAAAGAAGTGAGATAATTACAAACGGAGAAGTCAATTTGAGATTTAAACAACACACAAGAGGAGTAATAAAATAACGAACGAAGAACTCTACTTGAGAGTTAAACAAAATCCAAATGGAGTTGAATAATCAACAAACCAACAACTCTACTTGAGAGATAAAACAAGACACTTTGGAGAGGGATGAACAACAAACAAATAACTCTACTTGAGAGTTAAACAACTCGCTAAAGGAGTGGGATAATGTCTAACGAAGAAGTCTATTAGATATTTAAACAATGCACAACCACACACATAATGAGTGGGTTAAACAACAAATGTAAAATTCAAGTCTAGAGTTAAACAAAACAATAAAGAAGTGAGATAATTACAAACGGTGAAGTCAATTTGAAATTTAAACAACACACAAGAGGAGTAATAAAATAACGAACGAAGAACTCTACTTGAGAGTTAAACAAAATCCAAATGGAGTTGAATAATCAACAAACCAACAACTCTACTTGAGAGATAAAAACAAGACACTTTGGAGAGGGATGAACAACAAACGAATAACTCTACTTGAGAGTTAAACAACACACTAAAGGAGTGGGATAATGTCGAATGAAGAAGTCTATTCGAGATTTAAACAATGCACATAAGGAGTAAGAGTATAACAAACGAAGAACTCTACTTGAGTGTTAAACCACACACATAATGAGTGGGTTAAACAACAAATGTAAAATTCTAGTCTAGAGTTAAACAAAACAATAAAGAAGTGAGATAATTACAAACGGTGAAGTCAATTTGAGATTTAAACAACACACAAGAGGAGTAATAAAATAACGAACGAAGAACTCTACTTGAGAGTTAAACAAAATCCAAATGGAGTTGAATAATCAACAAACCAACAACTCTACTTGAGAGATAAAAACAAGACACTTTGGAGAGGGATGAACAACAAACAAATAACTCTACTTGAGAGTTAAACAACTCACTAAAGGAGTGGGATAATGTCTAACGAAGAAGTCTATTAGACATTTAAACAATGCACATAAGGAGTAAGTGTATAACAAACTCTACTTGAGTGTTAACCACACACATAATGAGTGGGTTAAACAACAAATGTAAAATTCTAGTCTAGAGTTAAACAAAACAATAAAGAAGTGAGATAATTACAAACGGTGAAGTCAATTTGAAATTTAAACAACACACAAGAGGAGTAATAAAATAACGAACGAAGAACTCTACTTGAGAGTTAAACAAAATCCAAATGGAGTTGAATAATCAACAAACCAACAACTCTACTTGAGAGATAAAAACAAGACACTTTGGAGAGGGATGAACAACAAACAAATAACTCTACTTGAGAGTTAAACAACTCACTAAAGGAGTGGGATAATGTCTAACGAAGAAGTCTATTAGATATTTAAACAATGCACAACCACACACATAATGAGTGGGTTAAACAACAAATGTAAAATTCAAGTCTAGAGTTAAACAAAACAATAAAGAAGTTAGATAATTACAAACGTTGAAGTCAATTTGAAATTTAAACAACACACAAGAGGAGTAATAAAATAACGACCGAAGAACTCTACTTGAGAGTTAAACAAAACACAAAAGGAGTTGAATAAACAACAAACCAACAACTCTACTTGAGAGATAAAAACAAGACACTTTGGAGAGGGATGAACAACAAACGAATAACTCTACTTGAGAGTTAAACAACACACTAAAGGAGTGGGATAATGTCGAATGAAGAAGTCTATTCGAGATTTAAACAATGCACAGAAGGAGTAAGAGTATAACAAACGAAGAACTCTACTTGAGTGTTAAACCACACATAATGAGTGGGTTAAACAACAAATGTAAAATTCTAGTCTAGAGTTAAACAAAACAATAAAGAAGTGAGATAATTACAAACGGTGAAGTCAATTTGAGATTTAAACAACACACAAGAGGAGTAATAAAATAACGAACGAAGAACTCTACTTGAGAGTTAAACAAAATCCAAATGGAGTTGAATAATCAACAAACCAACAACTCTACTTGAGAGATAAAAACAAGACACTTTGGAGAGGGATGAACAACAAACAAATAACTCTACTTGAGGGTTAACCACACACATAATGAGTGGGTTAAACAACAAATGTAAAATTCTAGTCTAGAGTTAAACAAAACAATAAAGAAGTGAGATAATTACAAACGGAGAAGTCAATTTGAGATTTAAACAACACACAAGAGGAGTAATAAAATAACGAACGAAGAACTCTACTTGAGAGTTAAACAAAATCCAAATGGAGTTGAATAATCAACAAACCAACAACTCTACTTGAGAGATAAAAACAAGACACTTTGGAGAGGGATGAACAACAAACAAATAACTCTACTTGAGAGTTAAACAACACACTAAAGGAGTGTGATAATGTCGAATGAAGAAGTCTATTCGAGATTTAAACAATGCAAATAAGGAGTAAGAGTATTACAAACGAAGAACTCTACTTGAGTGTTTAACCACACACATAATGAGTGGGTTAAACAACAAATGTAAAATTCTAGTCTAGAGTTAAACAAAACAATAAAGAAGTGAGATAATTACAAACGGTGAAGTCAATTTGAAATTTAAACAACACACAAGAGGAGTAATAAAATAACGACCGAAGAACTCTACTTGAGAGTTAAACAAAACACAAAAGGAGTTGAATAAACAACAAACCAACAACTCTACTTGAGAGATAAAAACAACACACTTTGGAGAGGGATGAACAACAAACGAAACTCTACTTGAGAGTTAAACAACACACTAAAGGAGTGGGATAATGTCGAATGAAGAAGTCTATTCGAGATTTAAACAATGCAAATAAGGAGTAAGAGTATAACAAACGAAGAACTCTACTTGAGTGTTAAACCACACACATAATGAGTGGGTTAAACAACAAATGTAAAATTCTAGTCTAGAGTTAAACAAAACAATAAAGAAGTGAGATAATTACAAACGGAGAAGTCAATTTGAGATTTAAACAACACACAAGAGGAGTAATAAAATAACGAACGAAGAACTCTACTTGAGAGTTAAACAAAATCCAAATGGAGTGGAATAATCAAAAAACCAACAACTCTATCTGAGAGATAAAAACAAGACACTTTGGAGAGGGATGAACAACAAACGAATAACTCTACTTGAGAGTTAAACAACTCACTAAAGGAGTGGGATAATGTCTAACGAAGAAGTCTATTAGACATTTAAACAATGCACATAAGGAGTAAGAGTATAACAAACGAAGAACTCTACTTGAGTGTTAAACCACACACATAATGAGTGGGTTAAACAACAAATGTAAAATTCTAGTCTAGAGTTAAACAAAACAATAAAGAAGTGAGATAATTACAAACGGTGAAGTCAATTTGAAATTTAAACAACACACAAGAGGAGTAATAAAATAACGACCGAAGAACTCTACTTGAGAGTTAAACAAAACACAAAAGGAGTTGAATAAACAACAAACCAACAACTCTACTTGAGAGATAAAAACAACACACTTTGGAGAGGGATGAACAACAAACGAATAACTCTACTTGAGAGTTAAACAACACACTAAAGGAGTGGGATAATGTCTAACGAAGAAGTCTATTAGACATTTAAACAATGCACATAAGGAGTAAGAGTATAACAAACGAAGAACTCTACTTGAGTGTTAACCACACACATAATGAGTGGGTTAAACAACAAATGTAAAATTCTAGTCTAGAGTTAAACAAAACAATAAAGAAGTGAGATAATTACAAACGGTGAAGTCAATTTGAAATTTAAACAACACACAAGAGGAGTAATAAAATAACGACCGAAGAACTCTACTTGAGAGTTAAACAAAACACAAAAGGAGTTGAATAAACAACAAACCAACAACTCTACTTGAGAGATAAAAACAACACACTTTGGAGAGGGATGAACAACAAACGAATAACTCTACTTGAGAGTTAAACAACACACTAAAGGAGTGGGATAATGTTGATGAAGAAGTCTATTCGAAATTTAAACAATGCACAGAAGGAGTCAGAGTATATAACAAACGAAGAACTTACTTGAGTGTTAAACCACACACATAATGAGTGAGTTAAACAACAAATGTAAAATTCTAGTCTAGAGTTAAACAAAACAATAAAGAAGTGAGATAATTACAAACGGTGAAGTCAATTTGAGATTTAAACAACACACAAGAGGAGTAATAAAATAACGAATGAAGAACTCTACTTGAGAGTTAAACAAAACACAAAAGGAGTTGAATAAACAACAAACCAACAACTCTACTTGAGAGATAAAAACAACACACTTTGGAGAGGGATGAACAACAAACGAATAACTCTACTTGAGAGTTAAACAACACACTAAAGGAGTGGGATAATGTCGAATGAAGAAGTCTATTCGAGATTTAAACAATGCATGTATGAGTAAGAGTATAACAAACGAAGAACTCTACTTGAGTGTTAAACCACACACATAATGAGTGGGTTAAACAACAAATGTAAAATTCTAGTCTAGAGTTAAACAAAACAATAAAGAAGTGAGATAATTACAAAAAAGTGAAGTCAATTTGAGATTTAAATAACACTCAAGAGGAGTAATCAAATAACGAACGAAGAACTCTACTTGAGAGTTAAACAAAATCCAAATGGAGTTGAATAATCAACAAACCAACAACTCTACTTGAGAGATAAAAACAACACACTTTGGAGAGGGATGAACAACAAACGAATAACTCTACTTGAGAGTTAAACAACACACTAAAGGAGTGGGATAATGTCGAATGAAGAAGTCTATTCGAGATTTAAACAATGCACATAAGGAGTAAGAGTATAACAAACGAAGAACTCTACTTGAGTGTTAAACCACACATAATGAGTGGGTTAAACAACAAATGTAAAATTCTAGTCTAGAGTTAAACAAAACAATAAAGAAGTGAGATAATTACAAACGGTGAAGTCAATTTGAGATTTAAACAACACACAAGAGGAGTAATAAAATAACGACCGAAGAACTCTACTTGAGAGTTAAACAAAACACAAAAGGAGTTGAATAAACAACAAACCAACAACTCTACTTGAGAGATAAAAACAACACACTTTGGAGAGGGATGAACAACAAACGAATAACTCTACTTGAGAGTTAAACAACACACTAAAGGAGTGGGATAATGTCGAATGAAGAAGTCTATTCGAGATTTAAACAATGCACAGAAGGAGTAAGAGTATAACAAACGAAGAACTCTACTTGAGTGTTAAACCACACACATAATGAGTGGGTTAAACAACAAATGTAAAATTCTAGTCTAGAGTTAAACAAAACAATAAAGAAGTGAGATAATTACAAACGGTGAAGTCAATTTGAAATTTAAACAACACACAAGAGGAGTAATAAAATAACGACCGAAGAACTCTACTTGAGAGTTAAACAAAACACAAAAGGAGTTGAATAAACAACAAACCAACAACTCTACTTGAGAGATAAAAACAAGACACTTTGGAGAGGGATGAACAACAAACGAATAACTCTACTTGAGAGTTAAACAACACACTAAAGGAGTGGGATAATGTCTAACGAAGAAGTCTATTAGACATTTAAACAATGCACATAAGGAGTAAGAGTATAACAAACGAAGAACTCTACTTGAGTGTTAACCACACACATAATGAGTGGGTTAAACAACAAATGTAAAATTCTAGTCTAGAGTTAAACAAAACAATAAAGAAGTGAGATAATTACAAACGGTGAAGTCAATTTGAAATTTAAACAACACACAAGAGGAGTAATAAAATAACGAACGAAGAACTCTACTTGAGAGTTAAAAAAACACAAAAGGAGTTGAATAAACAACAAACCAACAACTCTACTTGAGAGATAAAAACAACACACTTTGGAGAGGGATGAACAACAAACGAATAACTCTACTTGAGAGTTAAACAACACACTAAAGGAGTGGGATAATGTCGAATGAAGAAGTCTATTCGAGATTTAAACAATGCACAGAAGGAGTAAGAGTATAACAAACGAAGAACTCTACTTGAGTGGGTTAAACAACAAATGTAAAATTCTAGTCTAGAGTTAAACAAAACAATAAAGAAGTGAGATAATTACAAACGGAGAAGTCAATTTGAGATTTAAACAACACACAAGAGGAGTAATAAAATAACGAACGAAGAACTCTACTTGAGAGTTAAACAAAATCCAAAAGTAGTTGAATAATCAACAAACCAACAACTCTACTTGAGAGATAAAAACAAGACACTTTGGAGAGGGATGAACAACAAACGAATAACTCTACTTGAGAGTTAAACAACACACTAAAGGAGTGGGATAATGTCGAATGAAGAAGTCTATTCGAGATTTAAACAATGCACAGAAGGAGTAAGAGTATAACAAACGAAGAACTCTACTTGACTGTTAAACCACACACATAATGAGTGGGTTAAACAACAAATGTAAAATTCTAGTCTAGTTAAACAAAACAATAAAAAAGTGAGATAATTACAAACCGTGAAGTCAATTTGAGATTTAAACAACACACAAGAGGAGTAATAAAATAACGAACGAAGAACTCTACTTGAGAGTTAAACAAAATCCAAATGGAGTTGAATAATCAACAAACCAACAACTCTACTTGAGAGATAAAAACAACACACTTTGGAGAGGGATGAACAACAAACGAATAACTCTACTTGAGAGTTAAACAACACACTAAAGGAGTGGGATAATGTCGAATGAAGAAGTCTATTCGAGATTTAAACAATGCACAGAAGGAGTAAGAGTATAACAAACGAAGAACTCTACTTGAGTGGGTTAAACAACAAATGTAAAATTCTAGTCTAGAGTTAAACAAAACAATAAAGAAGTGAGATAATTACAAACGGTGAAGTCAATTTGAGATTTAAACAACACACAAGAGGAGTAATAAAATAACGACCGAAGAACTCTACTTGAGAGTTAAACAAAACACAAAAGGAGTTGAATAAACAACAAACCAACAACTCTACTTGAGAGATAAAAACAACACACTTTGGAGAGGGATGAACAACAAACGAATAACTCTACTTGAGAGTTAAACAACACACTAAAGGAGTGGGATAATGTCTAATGAAGAAGTCTATTCGAGATTTAAACAATGCACATAAGGAGTAAGAGTATAACAAACGAAGAACTCTACTTGAGTGTTAAACCACACACAAAATGAGTGGGTTAAACAACAAATGTAAAATTCTAGTCTAGAGTTAAACAAAACAATAAAGAAGTGAGATAATTACAAACGGAGGAGTCAATTTGAGCTTTAAACAACACACAAGAGGAGTAATAAAATAACGAACGAAGAACTCTACTTGAGAGTTAAACAAAACACAAAAGGAGTTGAATAAACAACAAACCAACAACTCTACTTGAGAGATAAAAACAACACACTTTGGAGAGGGATGAACAACAAACGAATAACTCTACTTGAGAGTTAAACAACACACTAAAGGAGTGGGATAATGTCGAATGAAGAAGTCTATTCGAGATATAACAAACGAAGAACTCTACTTGAGTGTTAAACCACACACATAATGAGTGGGTTAAACAACAAATGTAAAATTCTAGTCTAGTTAAACAAAACAATAAAAAAGTGAGATAATTACAAACCGTGAAGTCAATTTGAGATTTAAACAACACACAAGAGGTGTAATAAAATAACGAACGAAGAACTCTACTTGAGAGTTAAACAAAACACAAAAGGAGTTGAATAAACAACAAACCAACAACTCTACTTGAGAGATAAAAACAACACACTTTGGAGAGGGATGAACAACAAACGAATAACTCTACTTGAGAGTTAAACAACACACTAAAGGAGTGGGATAATGTCGAATGAAGAAGTCTATTCGAGATTTAAACAATGCACAGAAGGAGTAAGAGTATAACAAACGAAGAACTCTTTTGAGTGTTAAACCACACACATAATGAGTGGGTTAAATAACAAATGTAAAATTCTAGTCTAGTTAAACAAAACAATAAAAAAGTGAGATAATTACAAACCGTGAAGTCAATTTGAGATTTAAACAACACACAAGAGGTGTAATAAAATAACGAACGAAGAACTCTACTTGAGAGTTAAACAAAATCCAAATGGAGTTGAATAAACAACAAACCAACAACTCTACTTGAGAGATAAAAACAACACACTTTGGAGAGGGATGAACAACAAACGAATAACTCTACTTGAGAGTTAAACAACACACTAAAGGAGTGGGATAATGTCGAATGAAGAAGTCTATTCGAGATTTAAACAATGCGCATAAGGAGTAAGAGTATAACAAACGAAGAACTCTACTCCACAGATAATGAGTGGGTTAAACAACAAATGTAAAATTCTAGTCTAGAGTTAAACAAAACAATAAAGAAGTGAGATAATTACAAACGGTGAATTCAATTTGAGATTTAAACAACACACAAGAGGAGTAATAAAATAACGAACGAAGAACTCTACTTGAGAGTTAAACAAAACCCAAATGGAGTTGAATAAACAACAAACCAACAACTCTACTTGAGAGATAAAAACAACACACTTTGGAGAGGGATGAACAACAAACGAATAACTCTACTTGAGAGTTAAACAACACACTAAAGGAGTGGGATAATGTCGAATCAAGAAGTCTATTCGAGATTTAAACAATGCACAGAAGGAGTAAGAGTATAACAAACGAAGAACTCTACTTGAGTGTTAAACAACATAGATAATGAGTGGGTTTAACATGAAATGTAGAATTCTAGTCTAGAGTTAAACAAAACAATAAAGAAGTGAGATGATTACAAACGGTGAAGTCAATTTGAGATTTAAACAACACACAAGAGGAGTAATAAAATAACGAACGAAGAACTCTACTTGAGAGTTAAACAAAACCCAAATTGAGTTGAATAAACAACAAACCAACAACTCTACTTGAGAGATACAAACAACACACTTTGGAGAGGGATGAACAACAAACGAATAACTCTACTTGAGAGTTAAACAACACACTAAAGGAGTGGGCTAATGTCGAATGAAGAAGTCTATTCGAGATTTAAACGATGCACAGAAGGAGTAAGAGTATAACAAACGAAGAACTCTACTTGAGTGTTAAACGACACACATAATGAGTGGGTTAAACAACAAATGTAAAATTCTAGTCTAGAGTTAAACAAAACAATAAAGAAGTGAGATAATTACAAACGGTGAAGTCAATTTGAGATTTAAACAAAACACAAGAGGAGTAATAAAATAACGAACGAAGAACTCTACTTGAGAGTTAAACAAAATCCAAATGGAGTTGAATAATCAACAAACCAACAACTCTACTTGAGAGATAAAAACAAGACACTTTGGAGAGGGATGAACAACAAACGAATAACTCTACTTGAGAGTTAAACAACACACTAAAGGAGTGGGATAATTTCGAATGAAGAAGTCTATTCGAGATTTAAACAATGCACATAAGGAGTAAGAGTATAACAAACGAAGAACTCTACTTGAATGTTGAACCACACACATAATGAGTCGGTTAAACAACAAATGTAAAATTCTAGTCTAGAGTTAAACAAAACAATAAAGAAGTGAGATAATTACAAACGGTGAAGTCAATTTGAAATTTAAACAACACACAAGAGGAGTAATAAAATAACGAATGAAGAACTCTACTTGAGAGTTAAACAAAACACAAAAGGAGTTGAATAAACAACAAACCAACAACTCTACTTGAGAGATAAAAACAAGACACTTTGGAGAGGGATGAACAACAAACGAATAACTCTACTTGAGAGTTAAACAACACACTAAAGGAGTGGGATAATGTCGAATGAAGAAGTCTATTCGAGATTTAAACAATGCACAGAAGGAGTAAGAGTATAACAAACGAAGAACTCTACTGAGTGTTAACCACACACATAATGAGTGGGTTAAATAACAAATGTAAAATTCTAGTCTAGAGTTAAACAAAACAATAAAGAAGTGAGATAATTACAAACGGTGAAGTCAATTTGAAATTTAAACAACACACAAGAGGAGTAATAAAATAACGAACGAAGAACTCTACTTGAGAGTTAAACAAAATCCAAATGGAGTTGAATAAACAACAAACCAACAACTCTACTTGAGAGATAAAGACAACACACTTTGGAGAGGGATGAACAACAAACGAATAACTCTACATGAGAGTTAAACAACACACTAAAGGAGTGGGATAATGTCGAATGAAGAAGTCTATTCCAGATTTAAACAATGCACATAAGGAGTAAGAGTATAACAAACGAAGAACTCTACTTGAGTGTTAAACCACACACATAATGAGTGGGTTAAACAACAAATGTAAAATTCTAGTCTAGAGTTAAACAAAACAATAAAGAAGTGAGATAATTACAAACGGTGAAGTCAATTTGAAATTTAAACAACACACAAGAGGAGTAATAAAATAACGAACAAAGAACTCTACTTGAGAGTTAAACAAAACACAAAAGGAGTTGAATAAACAACAAACCAACAACTCTACTTGAGAGATAAAAACAACACACTTTGGAGAGGGATGAACAACAAACGAATAACTCTACTTGAGAGTTAAACAACACACTAAAGGAGTGGGATAATGTCGAATGAAGAAGTCTATTCGAGATTTAAACAATGCACAGAAGGAGTAAGAGTATAACAAACGAAGAACTCTACTTATGTGTTAAACCAAACACATAATGAGTGGTTTAAACAACAAATGTAAAATTCTAGTCTAGAGTTAAACAAAACAATAAAGAAGTGAGATAATTACAAACGGTGAAGTCAATTTGAGATTTAAACAACACACAAGAGGAGTAATAAAATAACGAACGAAGAACTCTACTTGAGAGTTAAACAAAACCCAAATGGAGTTGAATAAACAACAAACCAACAACTCTACTTGAGAGATAAAAACAACACACTTTGGAGAGGGATGAACAACAAACGAATAACTCTACTTGAGAGTTAAACAACACACTAAAGGAGTGGGATAATGTCGAATGAAGAAGTCTATTCGAGATTTAAACAATGCACATAAGGAGTAAGAGTATAACAAACGAAGAACTCACTTGAGTGTTAACCACACACATAATGAGTGGGTTAAACAACAAATGTAAAATTCTAGTCTAGAGTTAAATAAAACAATAAAGAAGTGAGATAATTACAAATGGTGAATTCAATTTGAGATTTAAACAACACACAAGAGGAGTAATAAAATAACGAACGAAGAACTCTACTTGAGAGTTAAACAAAATCCAAATGGAGTTGAATAATCAACAAACCAACAACTCTACTTGAGAGATAAAAACAACACACTTTGGAGAGGGATGAACAACAAACGAATAACTCTACTTGAGAGTTAAACAACACACTAAAGGAGTGGGATAATGTCGAATGAAGAAGTCTATTAGAGATTTAAACAATGCACATAAGGAGTAAGAGTATAACAAACGAAGAACTCTACTTGAGTGGGTTAAACAACAAATGTAAAATTCTAGTCTAGAGTTAAACAAAACAATAAAGAAGTGAGACAATTACAAACGGTGAAGTCAATTTGAAATTTAAACAACACACAAGAGGAGTAATAAAATAACGAATGAAGAACTCTACTTTTGATTTAAACAAAAGGAGTTGAATAAACAACAAACCAACAACTCTACTTGAGAGATAAAAACAACACACTTTGGAGAGGGATGAACAACAAACGAATAACTCTACTTGAGAGTTAAACAACACACTAAAGGAGTGGGATAATGTCGAATGAAGAAGTCTATTCGAGATTTAAACAATGCACAGAAGGAGTAAGAGTATAACAAACAAAGAACTCTACTTGAGTGTTAAACCACACACATAATGAGTGGGTTAAACAACAAATGTAAAATTCTAGTCTAGAGTTAAACAAAACAATAAAGAAGTGAGATAATTACAAACGGTGAAGTCAATTTGAAATTTAAACAACACACAAGAGGAGTAATAAAATAACGAACGAAGAACTCTACTTGAGAGTTAAACAAAATCCAAATGGAGTTGAATAAACAACAAACCAACAACTCTACTTGAGAGATAAAAACAACACACTTTGGAGAGGGATGAACAACAAACGAATAACTCTACTGAGAGTTAAACAACACACTAAAGGAGTGGGATAATGTCAATGAAGAAGTCTATTAGACATTTAAACAATGCACATAAGGAGTAAGAGTATAACAAACGAAGAACTTACTGAAAAGTTAAACCACACATAATGAGTGGGTTAAACAACAAATGTAAAATTCTAGTCTAGAGTTAAACAAAACAATAAAGAAGTGAGATAATTACAAACGGTGAAGTCAATTTGAAATTTAAACAACACACAAGAGGAGTAATAAAATAACGACCGAAGAACTCTACTTGAGAGTTAAACAAAATCCAAATGGAGTTGAATAATCAACAAACCAACAACTCTACTTGAGAGATAAAAACAAGACACTTTGGAGAGGGATGAACAACAAACGAATAACTCTACTTGAGAGTTAAACAACACACTAAAGGAGTGGGATAATGTCTAACGAAGAAGTCTATTAGACATTTAAACAATGCACATAAGGAGTAAGAGTATAACAAACGAAGAACTCTACTTGAGTGTTAAACCACACACATAATGAGTGGGTTAAACAACAAATGTAAAATTCTAGTCTAGAGTTAAACAAAGCAATAAAGAAGTGAGATAATTACAAACGGTGAAGTCAATTTGAAATTTAAACAACACACAAGAGGAGTAATAAAATAACGACCGAAGAACTCTACTTGAGGGTTAAACAAAACACTAAAGGAGTTGAATAAACAACAAACCAACAACTCTACTTGAGAGATAAAAACAACACTTTGGAGAGGGATGAACAACAAACAAATAACTCTACTTGAGAGTTAAACAACTCACTAAAGGAGTGGGATAATGTCTAACGAAGAAGTCAATTCGAGATTTAAACAATGCAAATAAGGAGTAAGAGTATAACAAACGAAGAACTCTACTTGAGTGTTAACCACACACATAATGAGTGGGTTAAACAACAAATGTAAAATTCTAGTCCAGAGTTAAACAAAACAATAAAGAAGTGAGATAATTACAAACGGTGAAGTCAATTTGAGATTTAAACAACACACAAGAGGAGTAATAAAATAACGAACGAAGAACTCTACTTGAGAGTTAAACAAAATCCAAAAGGAGTTGAATAAACAACAAACCAACAACTCTACTTGAGAGATAAAAACAAGACAATTTGGAGAGGTATGAACAACAAACGAATAACTCTACTTGAGAGTTAAACAACACACTAAAGGAGTGGGATAATGTCACCGAAGAACTCTACTTGAGAGTTAAACAAAACACAAAAGGAGTAAGAGTATAACAAACGAAGAACTCTTACTGAGTGTTAACCACACACATAATGAGCGGTTAAACAACAAATGTAACAACAAATGTAAAATTCTAGTCTAGAGTTAAACAAAACAATAAAGAAGTGAGATAATTACAAACGGTGAAGTCAATTTGAAATTTAAACAACACACAAGAGGAGTAATAAAATAACGAACGAAGAACTCTACTTGAGAGTTAAACAAAATCCAAATGGAGTTGAATAATCAACAAACCAACAACTCTACTTGAGAGATAAAACAAGACACTTTGGAGAGGGATGAACAACAAACAAATAACTCTACTTGAGAGTTAAACAACTCACTAAAGGAGTGGGATAATGTCAATGAAGAAGTCTATTAGAGATTTAAACAATGCACATGGAGTAAGAGTATAACAAACGAAGAACTTACTTGAGTGTTAAACCACACATAATGAGTGGGTTAAACAACAAATGTAAAATTCTAGTCTAGAGTTAAACAAAACAATAAAGAAGTGAGATAATTACAAACGGTGAAGTCAATTTGAGATTTAAACAACACACAAGAGGAGTAATAAAATATCGAATGAAGAACTCTACTTGAGAGTTAAACAAAACACAAATGGAGTTGAATAAACAACAAACCAACAACTCTACTTGAGAGATAAAAACAACACACTTTGGAGAGGGATGAACAACAAACGAATAACTCTACTTGAGAGTTAAACAACACACTAAAGGAGTGGGATAATGTCAATGAAGAAGTCTATTAGAGATTTAAACAATGCACATAAGGAGTAAGAGTATAACAAACGAAGAACTTACTTGAAAGTGTTAACACACACATAATGAGTGGGTTAAAGAACAAATGTAAAATTCTAGTCTAGAGTTAAACAAAACAATAAAGAAGTGAGATAATTACAAACGTGAAGTCAATTTGAAATTTAAACAACACAAGAGGAGTAATAAAATAACGAATCAAGAACTCTACTTGAGAGTTAAACAAAATCAAATGGAGTTGAATAATCAACAAACCAACAACTCTACTTGAGAGATAAAACAACACACTTTGGAGAGGGATGAACAAACAAATAACTCTACTTGAGAGTTAAACAACACACTAAAGGAGTGGGATAATGTCGAATGAAGAAGTCTATTCGAGATTTAAACAATGCACATAAGGAGTAAGAGTATAACAACACATATGAAGAACTTTACTTGAAGTGTTAAACCACACATAATGAGTGGGTTAAACAACAAATGTAAAATTCTAGTCTAGAGTTAAACAAAATAATAAAGAAGTGAGATAATTACAAACGGTGAAGTCAATTTGAAATTTAAACAACACACAAGAGGAGTAATAAATAACGAACGAAGAACTCTACTTGAGAGTTAAACAAAATCCAAATGGAGTTGAATAATCAACAAAACAACAACTCTACTTGAGAGATAAAAATAACACACTTTGGAGAGGGATGAACAACAAACGAATAACTCTACTTGAGAGTTAAACAACACACTAAAGGAGTGGGATAATGTCGAATGAGGAAGTCTATTCGAGATTTAAACAATGCACATAAGGAGTAAGAGTATAACAAACGAAGCACTCTACTTGAGTGTTAAACCACACACATAATGAGTGGGTTAAACAACAAATGTAAAATTCTAGTCTAGAGTTAAACAAAACAATAAAGAAGTGAGATAATTACAAACGTTGAAGTCAATTTGAATTTAAACAACACAAGAGGAGTAATAAATAACGATCAAGAACTCTACTTGAGAGTTAAACAAAATCCAAAATGGAGTTGAATAATCAACAAACCAACAACTCTACTTGAGAGATAAAAACAACACACTTGGAGAGGGATGAACAACAAACAAATAAAACAAAAATAACTTACTGAGTTAAACAACACACAACAAACAAAACTAGTTCAGAGATTTAAACAATGCAGAAGAATTACAAATGAGAAATTTAAACAATTAAACATTTGAGATGAACAACAAACAATAACTCTCAAGCAGAGTTATTCGCTTGTTGTTCATCCCTCCAAAGTGTGTTGTTTTTATCTCTCAAGTAGAGTTGTTGGTTTGTTGATTATTCAACTCCATTTGGATTTTGTTTAACTCTCAAGTAGAGTTCTTCGTTCGTTATACTATTACTCCTCTCAGGTGTTGTTTAAATCTCAAATCGACTTCTCCGCTTGTAATTATTTCACTTTTATTGCTTTGTTTAACTCTAGACTAGAATTTTACATTTGTTCTTTAACCCACTCATTATGTGTGTGGTTTAACACTCAAGTAGAGTTCTTCGTTTGTTATACTTTACTCCTTCTCAGGCATTGTTTAAATCTAATAGACTTCTTCATTCGACATTATCCCACTCCTTTAGTGTGTTGTTTAACCTCAAGTAGAGTTATTTGTTTGTTGTTCATCCCTCTCCAAAGTGTGTTGTTTTTATCTCTCAAGTAGAGTTGTTGGTTTGTTGATTATTCAACTCCATTTGGATTTTGTTTAACTCTCAGATAGAGTTCTTCGTTCGTTATTTTATTACTCCTTCTGTGCATTGTTTAAATCTCGAATAGACTTCTCCGTTTGTAATTATTTCACTTCTTTATTGCTTTGTTTAACTCTAGACTAGAATTTTACATTTGTTCTTTAACCCACTCATTATGTGTGTGGTTTAACACTCAAGTAGAGTTCTTCGTTTGTTATACTCTTACCTTTCTGCATTGTTTAAATCTCTAATAGACTTCTTCATTCGACATTATCCCACCCTTTAGTGTGTTGTTTAACTCTCAAGTAGTTATTCGCTTGTTGTTCATCCTCCAAAGTGTGTTGTTTTTATCTCTCAAGTAGAGTTGTTGGTTTGTTGTTTATTCAACTCCTTTTGTGTTTTGTTTAACTCTCAAGTAGAGTTCTTCGGTCGTTATTTTATTACTCCTCTTGTGTGTTGTTTAAATTTCAAATTGACTTCACCGTTTGTAATTATCTCACTTCTTTATTGTTTTGTTTAACTCTAGACTAGAATTTTACATTTGTTGTTTAACCCACTCATTATGTGTGTGGTTAACACTCAAGTAGAGTTCTTCGTTTGTTATACTCTTACTCCTTATGTGCATTGTTTAAATGTCTAATAGACTTCTTCGTTAGACATTATCCCACTCCTTTAGTGAGTTGTTTAACTCTCAAGTTGAGTTATTTGTTTGTTGTTCATCCCTCTCCAAAGTGTCTTGTTTTTATCTCTCAAGTTGGTTTGTTGATTATTCAACTCCATTTGGATTTTGTTTAACTCTCAAGTAGAGTTCTTCGTTCGTTATTTTATTACTCCTCTTGTGTTGTTTAAATTTCAAATTGACTTCACCGTTTGTAATTATCTCACTTCTTTATTGCTTTGTTTAACTCTATACTAGAATTTTACATTTGTTGTTTAACCCACTCCTTATGTGTGGTTAACACTCAAGTAGAGTTCTTCGGTTGTTATACTCTTACCCTTATGTGCATTGTTTAAATGTCTAATAGACTTCTTCTAGACATTATCCCACTCCTTTAGTGAGTTGTTTAACCTCAAGTAGAGTTATTTGTTTGTTGTTCATCGCTCCAAAGTGTCTTGTTTTTATCTCTCAAGTAGAGTTGTTGGTTTGTTGATTATTCAACTCCATTTGATTTTGTTTAACTCTCAAGTAGAGTTCTTCGCTCGTTATTTTATTTTATTACTCCTTGTGTGTTGTTTAAATCTCAAATTGACTTCTCCGTTTGTAATTATCTCACTTCTTTATTGCTTTGTTTAACTCTAGACTAGAATTTTACATTTGTTGTTTAACCCACTCATTATGTGTGTGGTTAAACACTCAAGTAGATTTCTTCGTTTGTTATACTCTTACTCCTTATTTGCATTGTTTAAATCTCGACTAGACTTCTTCATTCGACATTATCCCACTCCTTTAGTGTGTTGTTTAACTCTCAAATAGAGTTATTCGTTTGTTGTTCATCCCTCTCCAAAGTGTGTTGTTTTTATCTCTCAAGTAGAGTTGTTGGTTTGTTGATTATTCAACTCCATTTGGATTTTGTTTAACTCTCAGGTAGAGTTCTTCGTTCGTTATTTTATTACTCTCAGGTGTTGTTTAAATTTCAAATTGACTTCACCGTTTGTAATTATCTCACTTCTTTATTGCTTTGTTTAACTCTATACTAGAATTTTACATTTGTTGTTTAACCCACTCCTTATGTGTGTGGTTAACACTCAAGTAGAGTTCTTCGTTTGTTATACTCTTACTCCTTATGTGCATTGTTTAAATGTCTAATAGACTTCTTCGTTAGACATTATCCCACTCCTTTAGTGAGTTGTTTAACTCTCAAGTAGAGTTATTTATTTGTTGTTCATCCCTCTCCAAAGTGTGTTGTTTTTATCTCTCAAGTAGAGTTGTTGGTTTGTTGATTATTCAACTCCATTTGGATTTTGTTTAACTCTCAAGTAGAGTTCTTCGTTTGTTATTTTATTACTCCTCTTGTGTGTTGTTTAAATCTCAAATTGACTTCTCCGTTTGTAATTATCTCACTTCTTTATTGCTTTGTTTAACTCTAGACTAGAATTTTACATTTGTTGTTTAACCCACTCATTATGTGTGTGGTTAAACACTCAAGTAGATTTCTTCGTTTGTTATATTCTTACTCCTTATTTGCATTGTTTAAATCTCGAATAGACTTCTTCATTCGACATTATCCCACTCCTTTAGTGTGTTGTTTAACTCTCAAATAGAGTTATTCGTTTGTTGTTCATCCCTCCAAAGTGTGTTGTTTTTATCTCTCAAGTAGAGTTGTTGGTTTGTTGATTATTCAACTCCATTTGATTTTGTTTAACTCGTGTAGAGTTCTTCGTTCGTTATTTTATTACTCCTCTTGTGTGTTGTTTAAATCTCAAATCGACTTCTCCGTTTGTAATTATCTCACTTCTTTATTGCTTTGTTTAACTCTAGACTAGAATTTTAAATTTGTTCTTTAACCCACTCATTATGTGTGTGGTTTAACACTCAAGTAGAGTTCTTCGTTTGTTATACTCTTATTCCTTCTGTGCATTGTTTAAATCTCGAATAGACTTCTTCATTCGACATTATCCCACTCCTTTAGTGTGTTGTTTTACTCTCAAGTAGAGTTATTCGTTTGTTGTTCATCCCTCTCCAAAGTGTGTTGTTTTTATCTCTCAAGTAGAGTTGTTGGTTTGTTGATTATTCAACTCCATTTGGATTTTGTTTAACTCTCAGGTAGAGTTCTTCGTTCGTTATTTTATTACTCCTCTTGTGTGTTGTTTAAATCTCAAATTGACTTCTCCGTTTGTAATTATCTCACTTCTTTATTGCTTTGTTTAACTCTAGACTAGAATTTTAAATTTGTTCTTTAACCCACTCATTATGTGTGTGGTTTAACACTCAAGTAGAGTTCTTCGTTTGTTATACTCTTATTCCTTCTGTGCATTGTTTAAATCTCGAATAGACTTCTTCATTCGACATTATCCCACTCCTTTAGTGTGTTGTTTAACTCTCAAGTAGAGTTATTCGTTTGTTTTTCATCCCTCTCCAAAGTGTGTTGTTTTTATCTCTCAAGTAGAGTTGTTGGTTTGTTGATTATTCAACTCCATTTGGATTTTGTTTAACTCTCAGGTAGAGTTCTTCGTTCGTTATTTTATTACTCCTCTTGTGTGTTGTTTAAATCTCAAATTGACTTCTCCGTTTGTAATTATTTCACTTCTTTATTGCTTTGTTTAACTCTAGACTAGAATTTTACATTTGTTGTTTAACCCACTCATTATGTGTGTGGTTTAACACTCAAGTAGAGTTCTTCGTTTGTTATACTCTTACTCCTTCTGTGCATTGTTTAAATCTCGAATAGACTTCTTCACTCGACATTATCCCACTCCTTTAGTGTGTTGTTTAACTCTCAAGTAGAGTTATTCGTTTGTTGTTCATCCCTCTCCAAAGTGTGTTGTTTTTATCTCTCAAGTAGTTTTGTTGGTTTGTTGTTTATTCAACTCCTTTTGTGTTTTGTTTAACTCTCAAGTAGAGTTCTTCGGTCGTTATTTTATTACTCCTCTTGTGTGTTGTTTAAATTTCAAATTGACTTCACCGTTTGTAATTATCTCACTTCTTTATTGTTTTGTTTAACTCTAGACTAGAATTTTAAATTTGTTGTTTAACCCACTCATTATGTGTGTGGTTAACACTCAAGTAGAGTTCTTCGTTTGTTATACTCTTACTCCTTATGTGCATTGTTTAAATGTCTAATAGACTTCTTCGTTAGACATTATCCCACTCCTTTAGTGAGTTGTTTAACTCTCAAGTTGAGTTATTTGTTTGTTGTTCATCCCTCTCCAAAGTGTCTTGTTTTTTTATCTCAAGTTGGTTTGTTGATTATTCAACTCCATTTGGATTTTGTTTAACTCTCAAGTAGAGTTCTTCGTTCGTTATTTATTACTCCTCTTGTGTGTTGTTTAAATTTCAAATTGACTTCACCGTTTGTAATTATCTCACTTCTTTATTGTTTTGTTTAACTCTAGACTAGAATTTTACATTTGTTGTTTAACCCACTCCTTATGTGTGTGGTTAACACTCAAGTAGAGTTCTTCGTTTGTTATACTCTTACTCCTTATGTGCATTGTTTAAATGTCTAATAGACTTCTTCGTTAGACATTATCCCACTCCTTTAGTGAGTTGTTTAACTCTCAAGTAGAGTTATTTGTTTGTTGTTCATCCCTCTCCAAAGTGTGTTGTTTTTATCTCTCAAGTAGAGTTGTTGGTTTGTTGATTATTCAACTCCATTTGGATTTTGTTTAACTCTCAAGTAGAGTTCTTCGTTCGTTATTTTATTACTCCTCTTGTGTGTTGTTTAAATCTCAAATTGACTTCTCCGTTTGTAATTATCTCACTTCTTTATTGCTTTGTTTAACTCTAGACTAGAATTTTACATTTGTTGTTTAACCCACTCATTATGTGTGTGGTTAAACACTCAAGTAGATTTCTTCGTTTGTTATATTCTTACTCCTTATTTGCATTGTCTAAATCTCGAATAGACTTCTTCATTCGAGATTATCCCACTCCTTTAGTGTGTTGTTTAACTCTCAAATAGAGTTATTCGTTTGTTGTTCATCCATCTCCAAAGTGTGTTGTTTTTATCTCTCAAGTAGAGTTGTTGGTTTGTTGATTATTCAACTCCATTTGGATTTTGTTTTACTCTCAGGCAGAGTTCTTCGTTCGTTATTTTATTACTCCTCTTGTGTGTTGTTTAAATCTCAAATTGACTTCTCCGTTTGTAATTATCTCACTTCTTTATTGCTTTGTTTAACTCTAGACTAGAATTTTAAATTTGTTATTTAACCCACTCATTATGTGTGTGGTTTAACACTCAAGTAGAGTTCTTCGTTTGTTATACTCTTATTCCTTCTGTGCATTGTTTAAATCTCGAATAGACTTCTTCATTCGACATTATCCCACTCCTTTAGTGTGTTGTTTAACTCTCAAGTAGAGTTATTCGCTTCTTGTTCATCCTCTCCAAAGTGTGTTGTTTTATCTCTCAAGTAGAGTTGTTGGTTTGTTGTTTATTCAACTCCCTTTGTGTTTTGTTTAACTCAAGTAGAGTTCTTCGTCGCTTATTATTATCCTCTCCGTGTTGTTTAAATTTCAATCGACTTCACCGCTTGTAATTATCTCACTTCTTTATTGTTTTGTTTAACTCTAGACTAGAATTTTACATTTGTTGTTTAACCCACTCATTATGTGTGGTTAACACTCAAGTAGAGTTCTTCGCTTGTTGAGTTTAACTAATGCTTGTTGCACCCTTTTTGTTTATTGCTTAACTCTCAAGTAGATTTACGCTTGCTGTCATCCTCTCCTTTAGTGTGTTTTTATCTCTCAAGTAGAGTTGTTCGATTGTTGTTCATCCCATTACTTTTAGTGTGTTGCTTAACTCTCAAGTAGATTTATACGCTGTTGTTCATCCTCTCTTAGTGTGTTGTGTTTATCTCTCAAGCAGAGTTGTTCGCTTTGTTGTTCATCCCACCTTTAGTGTGTTGCTTAACTCTCAAGTAGATTTATACGTTTGTTGTTCATCCTCTCCTTTATATGTTGTTTTTATCTCTCAAGCAGAGTTGTTCGATTGTTGTTCATCCCACCTTCCTTTAGTGTGTTTAACTCTCAAGTAGATTTATACGCTTGTTGTTCATCCTCTCCTTTAGTGTGTTGTTTTATCTCTCAAGTAGAGTTGTTCGATTGTTGTTCATCCCACTTCTTTAGTGTGTTGCTTAACTCAAGTAGATTTATACGCTTGTTGTTCATCCCTCTCCTTAGTGTGTTGTTTTATCTCTCAAGTAGAGTTGTTCGTTTGTTGGTAATCCCACTCCTTTTGTGTGTTGTTTCACTCTCAAGTAGATTTATACGTTTGTTTTTCATCCATCTCCTTTAGTGTGTTGTTTTTATCTCTCAAGAGTTGTTCGCTTGTTGTCTATCCCACTTTTAGTGTGTTGCTTAACTCTCAAGTAGATTTATACGCTTGTTGTTCATCCCTCTCCTTTAGTGTTGTTTTTATCTCAAGAGTTGTTCGTTGTTGTCTATCCCACTTTAGTATGTGCTTAACTCTCAAGTAGATTTATACGCTTGTTGTTCATCCTCCTTTAGTGTGTTGTTTTTATCTCTCAAGTAGTTGTTCGATTGTTGTTCATCCCACCCTTTAGTGTGTTGTTTATCTCTGAAGTAGATTTATACGTTTGTTGTTCATCCCTCTCCTTTAGGGTGTTGGTTTTCTCTGTCAACTAGAGTTGTTCTTGTGTTGTCAATCCCACTCCTTTTGTGTGTTGTTTCACTGTCAACTAGATTTATATTGTTGTTCATCCTCTCCTTAGTGTGTTTTTATCTCTCAAGTAGTTGTTCGCTTGTTCATCCCACTCCTTTAGTGTGTAGTTTAACCTCAAGTAGATTTATACGCTTGTTGTTCATCCCTCTCCTTTAGTGTGTGTTTTTATCTCTCAAGTAGAGTTGTTCGCTTGTTGCTCATCCCACTACTTTAGTGTGTTGTTTAACTCTCAAGTAGATTTATACGCTTGTTGTTCATCCTCTCCTTTAGTGTGTTGTTTTTATCTCTCAAGTATAGTTGTTCGTTGTTGTTCATCCCACCTTTAGTGTGTTGCTTAACTCTCAAGTAGATTTATACGCTTGTTGTTCATCCCTCTCCTTTAGTGTGTTGTTTTTATCTCAAGTAGTGTTGTTCATTGTTGTCATCCCACTCTTTAGTGTGTGCTTAACTCTCAAGTAGATTTATACGCTTGTTGTTCATCCCTCTCCTTTTAGTGTGTTGTTTTATCTCTCAAGTAGTTGTTCGATTGTTGTTCATCCCACCTTTATGTGTAGCTTAACTCTCAAGTAGATTTATACGCTTGTTGTTCATCCCTCTCCTTTAGTGTGTTGTTTTTATCTCTCAAGAGAGTTGTTCGCTTGTTGTTCATCCCACCTTTAGTGTGTTGCTTAACTCTCAAGTAGATTTATACGCTTGTTGTTCATCCTCTCTTTAGTGTGTTGTTTTTATCTCTCAAGCAGTGTTGTTCATTGTTGTCTATCCCACCTTTAGTGTGTAGCTTAACTCTCAAGTAGATTTATACGCTTGTTGTTCATCTCTCCTTTTGTGTGTTGTTTTTATCTCTCAAGCAGAGTTGTTCGTTTGTTGTCTATCTCACTCGTTTAGTGTGTTCCTTAACTCTCAAGTAGATTTATACGCTTGTTGTTCATCCTCTCCTTTAGTGTTGTTTTTATCTCTCAAGTAGAGTTGTTCACTTGTTGTCATCCCACTCCTTTAGTGTGTTGTTTAACTCTCAAGTAGATTTATACGCTTGTTGTTCATCCTCTCCTTTAGTGTGTTGTTTTATCTCTCAAGTAGAGTTGTTCGCTTGTTGTCAATCCCACTCTTTAGTGTGTTGTTTAACTCTCAAGTAGATTTATACGCTTGTTGTTCATCCCTCTCCTTTAGTGTGTTGTTTTATCTCTCAAGTAGAGTTGTTCGCTTGTTGCTCATCCCACTCCTTTAGTGTGTTGCTTAACTCTCAAGTAGATTTATACGCTTGTTGTTCATCCTCCTTTAGTGTGTTGTTTTATCTCTCAAGTAGTTGTTCGCTTGTTGTCTATCCCACTCCTTTAGTGTGTTGCTTGGCTCTCAAGCAGATTTATACGCTTGTTGTTCATCCCTCCCTTTAGTGTGTTGTTTTTATCTCTCAAGTAGAGTTGTTCGATTGTTGTTCATCCCACTTTAGTGTGTTGTTTAACTCTCAAGTAGATTTATACGCTTGTTGTTCATCCCTCTCCTTTAGTGTGTTGTTTTATCTCTCAAGTAGAGTTGTTCGCTTGTTGTCAATCCCACTCTTTAGTGTTGCTTAACTCTCAAGTAGATTTATACGCTTGTTGTTCATCCTCTCCTTTAGTGTGTTGTTTTATCTCTCAAGTAGAGTTGTTCGATTGTTGTCATCCCACTCTTTAGTGTGTTGCTTAACTCTCAAGTAGATTTATACGCTTGTTGTTCATCCCTCTCCTTTAGTGTGTTGTTTTTATCTCTCAAGTAGTTGTTCGCTTGTTGTCTATCCCACCCTTTAGTGTGTTGCTTAACTCTCAAGTAGATTTATACGCTTGTTGTTCATCCTCTCCTTTAGTGTGTTGTTTTATCTCTCAAGTAGAGTAGTTCATTTGTTGTCTATCCCACTACGTTAGTGTGTTGCTTAACTCTCAAGTAGATTTATACGCTTGTTGTTCATCCCTCTCTTTAGTGTGTTGTTTTATCTCTCAAGTAGAGTTGTTCGCTTGTTGTTCATCCCACCTTTAGTGTGTTGTTTAACTCTCAAGTAGATTTATACGCTTGTTGTTCATCCTCTCCTTTAGTGTGTTTTTATCTCTCAAGTAGAGTTGTTCGCTTGTTGTTCATCCCACCTTTTAGTGTGTTGTTAACCTCAAGTAGATTTATACGCTTGTTCATCCTCTCCTTTAGTGTGTTGTTTTATCTCTCAAGTAGTTGTTCGCTTGTTGTCTATCCCACTTTTAGTGTGTTGCTTAACTCTCAAGTAGATTTATACGCTTGTTGTTCATCCCTTTAGTGTGTTGTTTTTATCTCTCAAGTAGAGTTGTTCGATTGTTGTTCATCCCACTCTTTAGTGTGTAACTTAACTCTCAAGTAGATTTATACGTTTGTTGTTCATCCCTCTCCTTTAGTGTGTTGTTTTTATCTCTCAAGTGGTGTTGTTCGATTGTTGTCTATCCCACTCCTTTAGTGTGTTGCTTAACTCTAAAGTCGATCTATACGTTTGTTGTTCATCCCTCTCCTTTAATGTGTTATTTTTATATCTCAAGTGTTGTTCGATTGTTGTTCATCCCACTCCTTTAGTGTGTTGCATAACTCTCAAGTCGATTTATACTTTTGTTGTTCATCCCTCTCCTTTAGTGTGTTGTTTTTATCTCACAAGTAGTGTTGTTCGATTGTTGTCTATCCCACTCCTTTAGTGAGTTATTTAACTTTGAAGTAGATTTATACGTTTGTTGTTCATCCCTCTCCTTTACTGTATTGTTTTTATCTCTCAAGTAGAGTTGTTCGTTTGTTGTCTATCCCACTCCTTTGGTGTGTTGTTTAACTCTCAAGTAGATTTATACGTTTGTTGTTCATCCCTCTCCTTTAGTGTGTTGTTTTTATCTCTCAAGTGGTGTTGTTCGATTGTTGTCTATCCCACTCTTAGTGTGTTGTTTAACCTCAAGTAGATTTATACGCTTGTTGTTCATCCTCTCCTTTAGTGTGTTGTTTTTATCTCTCAAGTAGAGTTGTTCGCTTGTTGTCTATCCCACTTTTTTGTGTTGTTTAACTCTCAAGTAGATTTATATACGCTTGTTGTTCATCCCTCCTTTAGTGTGTTGTTTTTATCTCTCAAGTAGTTGTTCTTGTTGTCATCCCACTCTTTAGTGTGTAGCTTAACTCTCAAGTAGATTTATACGCTTGTTGTTCATCCCTCTCCTTTAGTGTGTTGTTTTTATCTCTCAAGTAGTGTTGTTCGATTGTTGTCTATCCCACCTTTTAGTGTGTTGCTTAACTCTCAAGTAGATTTATACGCTTGTTGTTCATCCTCTCTTTAGTGTGTTGTTTTATCTCTCAAGTAGAGTTGTTCGATTGTTGTCTATCCCACCTTTAGTGTGTGGCTTAACTCTCAAGTAGATTTATACGCTTGTTGTTCATCCTCCTTTAGTGTGTTGTTTTTATCTCTCAAGTAGTTGTTCGCTTGTTGTCATCCCACCTTTAGTGTGTTGCTTAACTCTCAAGTAGATTTATACGCTTGTTGTTCATCCTCTCCTTTAGTGTGTTGTTTTTATCTCTCAAGTAGAGTTGTTCGATTGTTGTTCATCCCACCTTTAGTGTGTTGCTTAACTCTCAAGTAGATTTATACGCTTGTTGTTCATCCCTCTCCTTTAGTGTGTTGTTTTATCTCTCAAGTAGTTGTTCGTTTGTTGTTCATCCCACTCCTTTAGTGTTGTTTAACTCTCAAGTAGATTTATACTTTGTTGTTCATCCCTCCCTTTAGTGTGTTGTTTTTATCTCTCAAGTAGAGTTGTTCGATTGTTGTCTATCCCACTCCTTTAGTGTGTAGCTTAACTCAAGTAGATTTATACGCTTGTTGTTCATCCCTCTCCTTTAGTGTGTTGTTTTTATCTCTCAAGTAGTTGTTCGATTGTTGTTCATCCCACTTTTTAGTGTGTTGCTTAACTCTCAAGTAGATTTATACGCTTGTTGTTCATCCCTCTCTTTAGTGTGTTGTTTTTATCTCTCAAGTAGAGTTGTTCGATTGTTGTTCATCCCACCTTTAGTGTGTTGCTTAACTCAAGTAGATTTATACGCTTGTTGTTCATCCTCTCCTTTAGTGTGTTGTTTTTATCTCTCAAGTAGAGTTGTTCGATTGTTGTCTATCCCACTTTTAGTGTGTTGTTTAACTCTCAAGTAGATTTATACGCTTGTTGTTCATCCTCTCTTTAGTGTGTTGTTTTTATCTCTCAAGTAGAGTTGTTCGATTGTTGTCTATCCCACTCTTTAGTGTGTTGCTTAACTCTCAAGTAGATTTATACGCTTGTTGTTCATCCCTCCTTTAGTGTGTTGTTTTATCTCTCAAGTAGAGTTGTTCATTGTTGTTCATCCCACTCCTTTAGTGTGTGCTTAACTCTCAAGTAGATTTATACGCTTGTTGTTCATCCTCTCCTTTAGTGTGTTGTTTTTATCTCTCAAGTAGTTGTTCGATTGTTGTCTATCCCACTCTTTAGTGTAGCTTAACTCTCAAGTAGATTTATACGCTTGTTGTTCATCCTCTCCTTTAGTGTGTTGTTTTTATCTCTCAAGAGTTGTTCGATTGTTGTCTATCCCATTCCTTTAGTGTGTTGTTTAACTCTCAAGTAGATTTATACGCTTGTTGTTCATCCCTCTTTAGTGTGTTGTTTTATCTCTCAAGTAGTGTTGTTCATTGTTGTTCATCCCACTTTAGTGTGTTGCTTAACTCTCAAGTAGATTTATACGCTTGTTGTTCATCCTCTCCTTTAGTGTGTTGTTTTTATCTCTCAAGTAGTGTTGTTCGATTGTCTATCCCACTCCTTTAGTGTGTTGCTTAACTCTCAAGTAGATTTATACGCTTGTTGTTCATCCTCTCCTTTAGTGTGTTGTTTTTATCTCTCAAGTAGAGTTGTTCGCTTGTTGTCTATCCCACTTTTAGTGTGTTGCTTAACTCTCAAGTAGATTTATACGCTTGTTCATCCTCTCCTTTAGTGTGTTGTTTTTATCTCTCAAGTAGTGTTGTTCGATTGTTCATCCCACTTTTAGTGTGTAGCTTAACTCTCAAGTAGATTTATACGCTTGTTGTTCATCCTCTCCTTTAGTGTGTTGTTTTATCTCTCAAGTAGAGTTGTTCGATTGTTGTCTATCCCACTCTTTAGTGTGTGCTTAACTCTCAAGTAGATTTATACGCTTGTTGTTCATCCCTCCTTTAGTGTGTTGTTTTATCTCTCAAGTAGAGTTGTTCGATTGTTGTCTATCCCACTCCTTTAGTGTGTTGCTTAACCTCAAGTAGATTTATACGCTTGTTGTTCATCCCTCTCCTTTAGTGTGTTGTTTTTATCTCTCAAGTAGAGTTGTTCGCTTGTTGTCTATCCCACTCTTTAGTGTGTTGCTTAACTCTCAAGTAGATTTATACGCTTGTTGTTCATCCCTCTCCTTTAGTGTGTTGTTTTATCTCTCAAGAGTTGTTCGATTGTTGTCTATCCCACCTTTAGTGTTGCTTAACTCTCAAGTAGATTTATACGCTTGTTGTTCATCCTCCTTTAGTGTGTTGTTTTTATCTCTCAAGTAGAGTTGTTCGATTGTTGTCTATCCCACTCTTTAGTGTGTTGCTTAACTCAAGTAGATTTATACGCTTGTTGTTCATCCCTCTCCTTTAGTGTGTTGTTTTATCTCTCAAGTAGAGTTGTTCGATTGTTGTCATCCCACTCCTTAGTGTTGCTTAACTCTCAAGTAGATTTATACGCTTGTTGTTCATCCCTCTCTTTAGTGTGTTGTTTTAATCTCTCAAGTAGAGTTGTTCGATTGTTGTCTATCCCACTCTTTAGTGTTGTTTAACCTCAAGTAGATTTATACGTTTGTTGTTCATCCCTCTCCTTTAGTGTGTTGTTTTTATCTCTCAAGTAGTGTTGTTCGTTGTTGTCATCCCACTCCTTTAGTGTGTAGCTTCACTCTCAAGTAGACTTATACGTTTGTTGTTCATCCTCTACTTTTGTTTGTTGTTTTTATCTCTCAAGTAGTGTTATTCGATTGTTGTCTATCCCACTCGTTTATTGTGTAGCTTAACTCCCAAGTAGATTTATACGTTTGTTATTCATCCCTCTCCTTTAGTGTGTTATTTTTATCTCTCAAGTAGTGTTGTTCGATTGTTGTCTATCCCACTCCTTTAGTGTGTAGCTTCTCTCTCAAGTAGATTTATACGTTTGTTGTTCATCCCTCTCCTTTAGTATGTCGTTTTTATCTCTCAAGTAGTTGTTCGATTGTTGTCTATCCAACTCGTTTAGTGTGTACCTTAACTCTCAAGTAGATTTATACATTTATTGTTCATCCCTCTCCTTTACTGTGTTGTTTTTATCTCTCAAGAGTTGTTCATTGTTGTTCATCCCACTCCTTTAGTGTGTAGCTTAACTCTCAAGTAGATTTATTCAATTGTTGTTCATCCCTCTCCTTTACTGTGTTGTTTTTATCTCTGAAGTAGAGTTGTTCGCTTGTTGTCAATCCCACTCCCTTGGTGTGTTGTTTAACTCTCAAGTAGATTTATACGTTTGTTGTTCATCCCTCTCCTTTAGTGTGTTGTTTTTATCTCTCATATAGAGTTGTTCGTTTGTTGTCTGCCCCACTTCTTTAGTGTGTAACTTAACTCTCAAGCAGATTTATACGTTTGTTGTTCATCCCTGTCCTTTAGTGTGTTGTTTTTATCTCTCAAGTAGTGTTGTTCGATTGTAGTCTATCCCACTCGTTTATTGTGTAGCTTAACTCTCAAGTAGATTTCTAGGTTTGTTATTCATCCCTCTCATTTAGTGTGTTGTTTTTATCTCTCAACTAGTGTTGTTCGATTGTTGTCTATCCGACTCCTTTAGTGTGTAGCTTCACTCTCAAGTAGATTTATACGTTTGTTGTTCATCCCTCCTTTTGTGTGTTGTTTTTATCTCTCAAGAAGAGTTGTTCGATTGTTGTCTATCCCTCTCCTTTAGTGTGTAGCTTCACTCTCAAGTAGATTTATACGTTTGTTGTTCATCCCTCTCCTTTTGTGTGTTGTTTTTATCTCTCAAGAAGAGTTGTTCGATTGTTGTCTATCCCACTCCATAAGTGTGTTCCTTAACTCTCAAGTAGATTTATACGTTTGTTGTTCATCCCTCTCCTTTAGTGTGTTGTTTTTATCTCTCAAGAAGAGTTGTTCGATTGTTGTCTATCCCACTTCATAAGTGTGTTCTTTAACTCTCAAGTAGATTTATACGTTTGTTGTTCATCCCTCTCCTTTAGTGTGTTGTTTTTATCTCTCAAGTAGTGTTGTTCGGTTGATGTCTATCCCACCTTTTAGTGTGTTGTTAACTCTCAAGTAGATTTATACGCTTGTTGTTCATCCCTCTCCTTTGGTGTGTTGTTTTTATCTCTCAAGTAGTGTTGCTCGATTGTTGTTCATCCCACCTTTAGTGTGTAGCTTAACTCTCAAGTAGATTTATACGCTTGTTGTTCATCCCTCTCCTTTAGTGTGTTGTTTTATCTCTCAAGTAGTTGTTCGATTGTTGTCTATCCCACTCCTTTAGTGTGTTGCTTAACTCAAGTAGATTTATACGCTTGTTGTTCATCCTCTCCTTTAGTGTGTTGTTTTATCTCTCAAGTAGTTGTTCGTTTGTTGTCTATCCCACTACTTTAGTGTGTTGCTTAACTCTCAAGTAGATTTATACGCTTGTTGTTCATCCTCTCCTTTGGTGTGCTGTTTTTATCTCTGAAGTAGAGTTGTTAGTTTGTTGTTTATCCCAATCATTCAGTGTGTTCTTAACACTAAAGTAGATTTATACGTTTGTTTTTCATCTCTAACCTTTAGTGTGTTGTTTTTATCTCTCAAGTAGAGTTGTTCTTCTGTTGTCTAACCCACTCCTTTAGTGTGTTGTTTAACTCTCAAGTAGATTTATACGTTTGTTGTTCATCCCTCTCCTTTAGTGTGTTGTTTTTATCTCTCAAGTAGTGTTGTTCGATTGTTGTCTATCCCACTCCTTTAGTGTGTTGCTTAACTCTCAAGTAGATTTATACGTTTGTTGTTCATCCCTCTGCTTTAGTGTGTTGTTTTTATCTCTCAAGTAGAGTTGTTCGATTGTTGTCATCCCACTCCTTTAGTGTGTAGCTTAACTCTCAAGTAGATTTATACGCTTGTTGTTCATCCCTCTCCTTTAGTGTGTTGTTTTATCTCTCAAGTAGAGTTGTTCGATTGTTGTCTATCACACTCCCTTAGTGGGTGCCTTAACTCTAAAGTTGTTTTTTACGTTTGTTGTTAATTCCTCTCCTTTAGTGTGTTGTTTTTATCTCTCAAGTAGTGTTGTTCGATTGTTGTCTATCCCACTCCTTTAGTGTGTTGCATAACTCTCAAGTCGATTTATACTTTTGTTGTTCATCCCTCTCCTTTAGTGTGTTGTTTTTATCTCACAAGTAGTGTTGTTCGATTGTTGTCTATCCCACTCCTTTAGTGTGTTGTTTAACTCTGAAGTAGATTTATACGTTTGTTGTTCATCCCTCTCCTTTAGGGTGTTGTTTTTATCTCTCTAGTAGTGTTGTTCGATTGTTGTCTATCCCACTCCTTTAGTGTGTTGCATAACTCTCAAGTCGATTTATACTTTTGTTGTTCATCCCTCTCCTTTAGTGTGTTGTTTTTATCTCACAAGTAGTGTTGTTCGATTTTTGTCTATCCCACTTATTTTAGTGTGTAGCTTAACTCTCAAGTAGATTCATACGTTTGTTGTTCATCCCTCTCCTTTAGTGTGTTGTTTTTATCTCTCAAGTTGAGTTGTTCATTTGTTGTCTATCCCACTCCTTTAGTGTGTTGTTGAACTCTGAAGTAGATTTATACGTTTGTTGTTCATTCCTCTCCTTTAGGGTATTGTTTTTATCTCTCAAGTAGAGTTGTTCTTTTGTTGTCTATCCCACTCCTTTAGTGTGTTGCATAACTCTCAAGTCGATTTATACTTTTGTTGTTCATCCCTCTCCTTTAGTGTGTTGTTTTTATCTCTCAAGTAGAGTTGTTCGATTGTTGTTCATCCCACTCCTTTAGTGTGTTGCTTAACTCAAGTAGATTTATACGCTTGTTGTTCATCCTCTCCTTTAGTGTGTTGTTTTATCTCTCAAGTAGAGTTGTTCGCTTGTTGTCTATCCCACTCCTTTAGTGTAGCTTAACTCTCAAGTAGATTTATACGCTTGTTGTTCATCCCTCTCCTTTAGTGTTGTTTTTTATCTCTCAAGTAGTGTTGTTCGATTGTTGTCATCCCACTCCTTTAGTGTGTTGCTTAACTCTCAAGTAGATTTATACGCTTGTTGTTCATCCTCCTTTAGTGTGTTGTTTTATCTCTCAAGTAGTTGTTCGATTGTTGTCTATCCCACTCTTTAGTGTGTAGCTTAACTCTCAAGTAGATTTATACGCTTGTTGTTCATCCCTCTCCTTTAGTGTGTTGTTTTTATCTCTCAAGTAGTGTTGCTTGTTGTCTATCCCACTCCTTTAGTGTTGCTTAACTCTCAAGTAGATTTATACGCTTGTTGTTCATCCTCTCTTTAGTGTGTTGTTTTTATCTCTCAAGTAGAGTTGTTCGCTTGTTGTCTATCCCACTTTTTAGTGTTGCTTAACTCTCAAGTAGATTTATACGCTTGTTGTTCATCCTCTCCTTTAGTGTGTTGTTTTATCTCTCAAGTAGAGTTGTTCGATTGTTGTCTATCCCACTCCTTTAGTGTGTTGCTTAACTCTCAAGTAGATTTATACGCTTGTTGTTCATCCCTCTCCTTTAGTGTGTTGTTTTTATCTCTCAAGTAGAGTTGTTCGCTTGTTGTCTATCCCACTTTTAGTGTGTAGCTTAACTCTCAAGTAGATTTATACGCTTGTTGTTCATCCTCTCTTTAGTGTGTTGTTTTTATCTCTCAAGTAGAGTTGTTCGATTGTTGTCATCCCACTCTTTAGTGTGTTGCTTAACTCTCAAGTAGATTTATACGCTTGTTGTTCATCCCTCTTTAGTGTGTTGTTTTTATCTCTCAAGTAGTTGTTCGATTGTTCATCCCACTCGTTTAGTGTGTAGCTTAACTCTCAAGTAGATTTATACGTTTGTTATTCATCGCACTCCTTTAGTGTGTTGATTTTAACTCTCATGTAGTTGTTCGTTGTTGTCATCCCACTTTAGTGTGTTGCTTAACTCTCAAGTAGATTTATACGCTTGTTCATCCCTCCTTTAGTGTGTTGTTATTAACTCTCAAGTAGATTTTTTCGATTGTTGTTCATCCCACTCCTTTAGTGTGTAGCTTAACCCTCAAGTAGATTTATACGTTTGTTGTTCATCCGTCTCCTTTAGTGTGTTTTTTTATCTCTCAAGTAGTGTTGTTCGATTGTTGTCTATCCCACTCCTTTAGTGTGTTGCTTAACTCTCAAGTAGATTTATACGTTTGTTGTTCATCCCTCTCCTTTAGTGTGTTGTTTTTATCTCTCAAGTAGTGTTGTTCGATTGTTGTCTATCCCACTCCTTTAGTGTGTTGCTTAACTCTAAAGTCGATCTATACGTTTGTTGTTCATCCCTCTCCTTTAGTGTGTTGTTTTTATATCTCAATTAGAGTTGTTCGATTGTTGTCTATCCCACTCCTTTAGTGTGTTGCTTAACTCTAAAGTCGATCTATACGTTTGTTGTTCATCCCTCTCCTTTAGTGTGTTGTTTTATCTCTCAAGTAGTGTTGTTCATTGTTGTCAATCCCACTCCTTTAGTGTGTTGTTTAACTCTCAACTAGATTTATACATTTGTTGTTCATCCCTCTCATTTGGTGTGTTGTTTTTATCTCTGAAGTAGAGTTGTTCGTTTGTAGTTTATCCCACCCCTTCAGTGTGTACTTAATTGTCAAGTAGATTTATACGTTTGTTGTTCATCCCTCTCCTTTAGTGTGTTGTTTTTATCTCTCAAGAAGTGTTGTTCGATTGTTGTCTATCCCACTCCTTTAGTGTGTTGCTTAACTCTAAAGTCGATTTATACGTTTATGGTTCATCCCTCTTTAGTGTGTTGTTTTTATCTCTCAAGTAGAGTTGTTCGATTGTTGTCTATCCCACCTTTTAGTGTGTTGCTTAACTCTCAAGTAGATTTATACGTTTGTTGTTCATCCCTCTCCTTTAGTGTGTTGTTTTTATCTCTCAAGTAGAGTTGTTCGCTTGTTGTTCATCCCACTCTTTAGTGTGTTGCTTAACTCTCAAGTAGATTTATACGCTTGTTGTTCATCCTCTCCTTTAGTGTGTTGTTTTTATCTCTCAAGTAGAGTTGTTCGATTGTTGTCTATCCCACCTTTAGTGTGTTGCTTAACTCAAGTAGATTTATACGCTTGTTGTTCATCCCTCCTTTAGTGTGTTGTTTTATCTCTCAAGTAGAGTTGTTCGCTTGTTGTCATCCCACTCCTTTAGTGTGTGCTTAACTCTCAAGTAGATTTATACGCTTGTTGTTCATCCTCTCCTTTAGTGTGTTGTTTTTATCTCTCAAGTAGAGTTGTTCGATTGTTGTCATCCCACTTTAGTGTGTAGCTTAACTCTCAAGTAGATTTATACGCTTGTTGTTCATCCCTCTCCTTTAGTGTGTTGTTTTATCTCTCAAGAGTTGTTCGCTTGTTGTTCATCCCACTCCTTAGTGTGTTGTTTAACTCTCAAGTAGATTTATACGCTTGTTGTTCATCTCTCCCTTTAGTGTGTTGTTTTTATCTCTCAAGTAGTTGTTCGATTGTTGTCATCCCACTCTTTAGTGTGTAGCTTAACTCTCAAGTAGATTTATACGCTTGTTGTTCATCACTCTCCTTTAGTGTGTTGTTTTTATCTCTCAAGTAGAGTTGTTCGTTTGTTGTCTATCCCACTCTTTAGTGTGTTGCTTAACTCTCAAGTAGATTTATACGCTTGTTGTTCATCCCTCCTTTAGTGTGTTGTTGTTTTTATCTCTCAAGTAGTGTTGTTCCATTGTTGACTATCCCACTCCTTTAGTGTGTTGCTTAACTCTCCAGTAGATTTATACGTATGTTGTTCATCCTCTCCTTTAGTGTGTTTTTTATCTCTCAAGTAGAGTTGTTCGATTGTTGTCTATCCCACTCCTTTAGTGTGTTTAATTCTCAAGTAGATTTATACATTTGTTGTTCATCCCTCTCTTTTAGTGTGTTGTTTTTATCTCTCAATTAGAGTTGTTCGTTTGTTGACTATCCCATTCCTTTAGTGTGTTGCTTAACTCTCAACTAGATTTATACGTATGTTGTTCATCCCTCTCCTTTAGGGTGTTGTTTTTATCTCTCAAGTAGAGTTGTCCGTTTGTTGTCTATCCACACCTTTAGTGTGTAGCTTAACTCTCAAGTAGATTTATACGTTTGTTGTTCATCCCTCTCCTTTAGGGTGTTGTTTTTATCTCTCAAGTAGTTGTTCGTTGTTCATCCCACTCCTTTAGTGTAGCTTAACTCAAGTAGATTTATACGCTTGTTGTTCATCCTCTCCTTTAGTGTGTTGTTTTTATCTCTCAAGTAGTTGTTCGATTGTTGTTCATCCCACTCCTTTAGTGTTGTTTAACTCTCAAGTAGATTTATACGTTTGTTATTCATCCCTCTCCTTTAGTGTGTTGTTTTTATCTCTCAAGTAGTGTTGTTCGATTGTTGTCTATCCCACTCCTTAGTGTGTAGCTTAACTCTCAAGTAGAATTATACGGTTGTTGTTCATCCCTCTCCTTTAGTGTGTGGTTTTTATCTCTCAAGTAGAGTTGTGCGTTTGTTGTTCATCCCACTTTTTAGTGTGTAGCTTAACTCTCAAGTAGATTTATACGCTTGTTGTTCATCCTCTCCTTTAGTGTGTTGTTTTTATCTCTCAAGTGTTGTTCGATTGTTGTCTATCCCACTCTTTAGTGTGTTCCTTAACTCTCAAGTAGATTTATACGTTTGTTGTTCATCCCTCTCCTTTAGTGTGTTGTTTTTATCTCTCTAGTAGAGTTGCTCGATTGTTGTCTATCCCACTCGTTCAGTGTGTTCCTTAACTCTCAAGTAGATTTATACGTTTGTTATTCATCCCTCTCATTTAGTGTGTTGTTTTGATATCTCAAGTAGTGTTGTTCGATTGTTGTCTATCCCACTCGTTTAGTGTGTAGCTTAACTCTCAAGTAGATTTATACGTTTGTTGTTCATCCCTCTCATTTAGTGTGTTGTTATTATCTCTCAAGTAGAGTTGTTCGCTTGTTGTTCATCCCACTCCTTTAGTGTGTTGCTTAACTCTCAAGTAGATTTATACGCTTGTTGTTCATCCTCTCCTTTAGTGTGTTGTTTTATCTCTCAAGTAGTGTTGTTCGATTGTTGTTCATCCCACTTTTAGTGTGTTGCTTAACTCTCAAGTAGATTTATACGCTTGTTGTTCATCCTCTCCTTTAGTGTGTTGTTTTAATCTCTCAAGTAGTGTTGTTCGATTGTTGTCATCCCACTCTTTAGTGTGTTCTTAACTCTCAAGTAGATTTATACGCTTGTTGTTCATCCCTCTCCTTTAGTGTGTTGTTTTATCTCTCAAGTAGAGTTGTTCGATTGTTGTCTATCCCACTCCTTTAGTGTTGTTTAACTCTCAAGTAGATTTATACGCTTGTTGTTCATCCCTCTCTTTAGTGTGTTGTTTTTATCTCTCAAGTAGAGTTGTTCGATTGTTGTTCATCCCACTCTTTAGTGTGTAGCTTAACTCTCAAGTAGATTTACACGTTTGTTGTTCATCCCTCTCCTTTAGTGTGTTGTTTTTATCTCTCTAGTAGAGTTGTTCGATTGTTGTCTATCCCACTCCTTTAGTGTGTTTAACTCTCAAGTAGATTTATACGCTTGTTGTTCATCCCTCTTTAGTGTGTTGTTTTTATCTCTCAAGTAGTTGTTCGATTGTTGTTCATCCCACTCCTTTAGTGTGCTTAACTCTCAAGTAGATTTATACGCTTGTTGTTCATCCTCTCCTTTAGTGTGTTGTTTTTATCTCTCAAGTAGTGTTGTTCGATTGTTGTCTATCCCACTCTTTAGTGTTGCTTAACTCTCAAGTAGATTTATACGCTTGTTGTTCATCCCTCTCTTTAGTGTGTTGTTTTATCTCTCAAGTAGTGTTGTTCGATTGTTGTCTCATCCCACTTTTAGTGTGTAGCTTAACTCTCAAGTAGATTTATACGCTTGTTGTTCATCCTCTCCTTTAGTGTGTTGTTTTTATCTCTCAAGTAGAGTTGTTCGCTTGTTGTTCATCCCACTCTTTTAGTGTGTTGCTTAACTCTCAAGTAGATTTATACGCTTGTTGTTCATCCCTCTCTTTAGTGTGTTGTTTTATCTCTCAAGTAGTGTTGTTCGATTGTTGTCATCCCACTCCTTTAGTGTGTAGCTTAACTCTCAAGTAGATTTATACGCTTGTTGTTCATCTCTCCTTTAGTGTGTTGTTTTTATCTCTCAAGTAGAGTTGTTCGCTTGTTGTCTATCCCACTCCTTTAGTGTGTTGCTTAACTCTCAAGTAGATTTATACGCTTGTTGTTCATCCTCTCCTTTAGTGTGTTGTTTTTATCTCTCAAGTAGAGTTGTTCGCTTGTTGTCTATCCCACTCCTTTAGTGTGTTGCTTAACTCTCAAGTAGATTTATACGCTTGTTGTTCATCCCTCTCTTTAGTGTGTTGTTTTTATCTCTCAAGTAGAGTTGTTCGATTGTTGTCTATCCCACCTTTTAGTGTGTTGCTTAACTCTCAAGTAGATTTATACGCTTGTTGTTCATCCCTCTCCTTTAGTGTGTTGTTTTTATCTCTCAAGTAGAGTTGTTCGATTGTTGTTCATCCCACTTTTTAGTGTGTAGCTTAATTCTAAAGTAGATCTATACGTTTGTTGTTCATCCCTCTCCTTTAGTGTGTTGTTTTTATCTCTCAAGTAGAGTTGTTCGATTGTTGTTCATCCCACCCTTTAGTGTGTTGCTTAACTCAAGTAGATTTATACGCTTGTTGTTCATCCTCTCCTTTAGTGTGTTGTTTTATCTCTCAAGTAGAGTTGTTCGATTGTTGTTCATCCCACTCCTTAGTGTGTTGCTTAACTCTCAAGTAGATTTATACGCTTGTTCATCCCTCTCCTTTAGTGTGTTGTTTTTATCTCTCAAGTAGTGTTGTTCGATTGTTGTCTATCCCACCTTTAGTGTGTAGCTTAACTCTCAAGTAGATTTATACGCTTGTTGTTCATCCCTCTCTTTAGTGTGTTGTTTTTTATCTCAAGTAGAGTTGTTCGCTTGTTGTCTATCCCACTCCTTTAGTGTGTTGGTTAACTCTCAAGTAGATTTATACCTTCGTTGTTCATCCTACTCCTTTAGTGTGTTGTTTTTATCTCTCAAGTAGAGGTGTTCGATTGTTGTCTATCCCACTCTTTAGTGTGTAGCTTAACTCTCAAGTAGATTTATACGCTTGTTGTTCATCCCTCTCCTTTAGTGTGTTGTTTTATCTCTCAAGTAGAGTTGTTCGTGTTGTTGTCATCCCACTCCTTTAGTGTTGCTTAACTCTCAAGTAGATTTATACGCTTGTTGTTCATCCCTCTCATTTAGTGTGTTGTTTTTATCTCTCAAGTAGAGTTGTTCGATTGTTGTCATCCCACTCTTTTAGTGTGTAGCTTAACTCTCAAGTAGATTTATACGCTTGTTGTTCATCCTCTCCTTTAGTGTGTGTTGTTTTATCTCTCAAGTAGAGTTGTTCGATTGTTGTCTATCCCACCTTTAGTGTGTTGCTTAACTCTCAAGTAGATTTATACGCTTGTTGTTCATCCCTCCTTTTAGTGTGTTGTTTTTATCTCTCAAGTAGTTGTTCGATTGTTGTCATCCCACTCCTTTAGTGTAGCTTAACTCTCAAGTAGATTTATACGCTTGTTGTTCATCCTCTCCTTTAGTGTGTTGTTTTTATCTCTCAAGTAGAGTTGTTCGTTGTTGTTCATCCCACTTTAGTGTTGCTTAACTCTCAAGTAGATTTATACGCTTGTTGTTCATCCCTCCTTTAGTGTGTTGTTTTTATCTCTCAAGTAGTGTTGTTCGATTGTTGTTCATCCCACTCCTTTAGTGTGTAGCTTAACTCTCAAGTAGATTTATACGCTTGTTGTTCATCCTCTCCTTTAGTGTGTTGTTTTTATCTCTCAAGTAGAGTTGTTCGATTGTCTATCCCACTCCTTTAGTGTGTTGCTTAACTCTCAAGTAGATTTATACGCTTGTTGTTCATCCCTCCTTTAGTGTGTTGTTTTTATCTCTCAAGTAGAGTTGTTCGATTGTTGTCATCCCACTCCTTTAGTGTGTTGCTTAACTCTCAAGTAGATTTATACGCTTGTTGTTCATCCCTCTCCTTTAGTGTGTTGTTTTATCTCTCAAGTAGTGTTGTTCGATTGTTGTCTATCCCACCTTTAGTGTGTAGCTTAACTCTCAAGTAGATTTATACGCTTGTTGTTCATCCCTCTCCTTTAGTGTGTTGTTTTTATCTCTCAAGTAGAGTTGTTCGATTGTTGTCTATCCCACTCTTTAGTGTGTTGCTTAACTCTCAAGTAGATTTATACGCTTGTTGTTCATCCCTCTCCTTTAGTGTGTTGTTTTTATCTCTCAAGTAGTGTTGTTCGATTGTTGTTCATCCCACTCCTTTAGTGTGTTAGCTTAACTCTCAAGTAGATTTATACGCTTGTTGTTCATCCTCTCCTTTAGTGTGTTGTTTTTATCTCTCAAGTAGTGTTGTTCGATTGTTGTCTATCCCACTCTTTAGTGTGTAGCTTAACTCTCAAGTAGATTTATACGCTTGTTGTTCATCCTCTCCTTTAGTGTGTTGTTTTTATCTCTCAAGTAGTTGTTCGATTGTTGTCTATCCCACCCTTTAGTGTGTTCTTAACTCTCAAGTAGATTTATACGCTTGTTGTTCATCCTCCTTTAGTGTGTTGTTTTATCTCTCAAGTAGTGTTGTTCGATTGTTGTCTATCCCACTCCTTTAGTGTGTAGCTTAACTCTCAAGTAGATTTATACGCTTGTTGTTCATCCTCTCCTTTAGTGTGTTGTTTTATCTCTCAAGTAGTGTTGTTCGATTGTTGTTCATCCCACTGCTTAGTGTGTAGCTTAACTCTCAAGTAGATTTATACGCTTGTTGTTCATCCCTCTCCTTTAGTGTGTTGTTTTATCTCTCAAGTAGTTGTTCGCTTGTTGTCTATCCCACCCTTTAGTATGTTGCTTAACTCTCAAGTAGATTTATACGCTTGTTGTTCATCCTCTCCTTTAGTGTGTTGTTTTTATCTCTCAAGTGTTGTTCGATTGTTGTTCATCCCACTCTTAGTGTGTAGCTTAACTCTCAAGTAGATTTATACGCTTGTTGTTCATCCTCTCCTTTAGTGTGTTGTTTTTATCTCTCAAGTAGAGTTGTTCGTTTGATGTCTATCCCACTCCATAAGTGTGTTCTTAACTCTCAAGTAGATTTATACGCTTGTTGTTCATCCCTCTCTTTAGTGTGTTGTTTTTCTCTCTCAAGTAGTGTTGTTCGATTGTTGTCTATCCCACTCCTTTTATTGTGTAGCTTAACTCTCAAGTAAATTTATACGTTTGTTGTTCGTCCCTCACCTTTAGTGTGTTGTTTTTATCTCATAGGTAGAGTTGTTCGTTTGTTGTCTATCCCACTCCTTTAATGTGTTGGTTAACTCTCAAGTAGATTTATACATTTGTTGTACATCCCTCTCCTTTAGTGTGTTATTTTTATCTCTCAGGTAGAGTTGTTCGTTTCTTGTCTATCCCACTCCTTTAGTGTAGCTTAACCTCAAGTAGATTTATACGCTTGTTGTTCATCCTCTCCTTTAGTGTGTTGTTTTTATCTCTCAAGTAGTGTTGTTCGATTGTTGTCTATCCCACTCCTTTATTGTGTAGCTTAACTCTCAAGTAGATTTATACGCTTGTTGTTCATCTCTCCTTTAGTGTGTTGTTTTATCTCTCAAGTAGTGTTGTTCGATTGTTGTCTATCCCACCTTTAGTGTGTAGCTTAACTCTCAAGTAGATTTATACGCTTGTTGTTCATCCTCTCCTTTAGTGTGTTGTTTTATCTCTCAAGTAGAGTTGTTCGCTTGTTGTCTATCCCACTCTTTAGTGTGATGCTTAACTCTCAAGTAGATTTATACGCTTGTTGTTCATCCTCTCATTTAGTGTGTTGTTTTTATCTCAAGTAGTGTTGTTCGATTGTTGTCTATCCCACCTTTAGTGTGTAGCTTAACTCTCAAGTAGATTTATACGCTTGTTGTTCATCTCTCCTTTAGTGTGTTGTTTTTATCTCTCAAGTAGAGTTGTTCGCTTGTTGTTCATCCCACTCCTTTAGTGTGTTGCTTAACTCTCATGTAGATTTATACGTTTGTTGTTCATCCCTCTCTTTAGTGTGTTGTTTTATCTCTCAAGTAGTGTTGTTCGATTGTTGTCTATCCCACTGCTTAGTGTGTAGCTTAACTCAAGTAGATTTATACGCTTGTTGTTCATCCTCTCCTTTAGGTGTGTTGTTTTTATCTCTCAAGAAGAGTTGTTCGATTGTTGTCTATCCCACTCCATAAGTGTGTTCCTTAACTCTAAAGTAGATTTATACGTTTGTTGTTCATCCCTCTCCTTTAGTGTGTTGTTTTTATCTCTCTAAGAGTTGTTCGATTGTTGTCTATCCCACTCCTTAGTGTAGTTTCACTCTCAAGTAGATTTATACGTTTGTTGTTCATCCCTCTCCTTTAGTGTGTTGTTTTTATCTCTCAAGTAGTGTTGTTCGATTGTTGTCTATCCCACTCATTAGTGTGTAGCTTAACTCTCAAGTAGATTTATACGTTTGTTGTTCATCCCTCTCCTTTAGTGTGTTGTTTTTATCTCTCAAGTAGTGTTGTTCGATTGTTGTCTATCCCACTCCTTTAGCTTCACTCTCAAGTAGATTTATACGTTTGTTGTTCATCCCTCTCCTTTAGTGTGTTGTTTTTATCTCTCAAGTAGTGTTGTTCAAATGTTGTCTATCCCACTCGTTTAGTGTGTAGCTTAACACTCAAGTAGATTTATACGTTTGTTGTTCATACCTCTCCATTAGTGTGCTGTTTTTATCTCTCAAGAAGAGTTGTTCGTTTGTTGTCTATCCCACTCGTTGAGTGTGTAGCTTCACTCTCAAGTAGATTTATACGCTTGTTGTTCATCCTCTCTTTAGTGTGTTGTTTTATCTCTCAAGTATTGTTGTTCGATTGTTGTCATCCCACTGCTTAGTGTGTAGCTTAACTCTCAAGTAGATTTATACGTTTGTTGTTCATCCCTCTCCTTTAATGTGTTGTTTTTATCTCTCAAGAAGAGTTGTTCAATTGTTGTCTATCCCACTCCATAAGTGTGTTCCTTAACTCTCAAGTAGATTTATACGTTTGTTGTTCATCCCTCTCCTTTAGTGTGTTGTTTTTACCTCTCTAGTAGAGTTGTTCGATTGTTGTCTATCCCACTCGTTCAGTGTGTAGCTTAACTCTCAAGTAGATTTATACGTTTGTTATTCATCCCTCTCATTTAGTGTGTTGTTTTTATCTCTCAAGTTGTGTTGTTCGATTGTTGTCATCCCACCTTTAGTGTGTAGCTTCACTCTCAAGTAGATTTATACGTTTGTTGTTCATCTCTCCTTTAGTGTGTTGTTTTTATCTCTCAAGTAGAATTGTTCGTTTGTTGTCTATCCCACTCCTTTAGTGTGTTGCTTAACTCTCAAGTAGATTCATACGTTTGTTGTTCATCCCTCTCCTTTAGTGTGTTGTTTTTATCTCTCAAGTAGTGTTGTTCGATTGTTGTCTATCCGACTCCTTTAGTGTGTAGCTTCACTCTCAAGTAGATTTATACGTTTGTTGTTCATCCCTCTCCTTTACTGTGTTGTTTTTATCTCTCAAGAAGAGTTGTTCGTTTGTTGTCTATCCCACTCCTTTAGTATGATGCTTAACTCTCAAGTAGATTTATACCTTTGTGGTTCATCCCTCTCATTTAGTTGTCTATCTCACTCCTTTAGTGTGTAGCTTAACTATCAAGTAGATTTATACGTTTGTTGTTCATCTCACTCCTTTAGTGTGTTATTTTTATCTCTCAAGTAGAGTTGTTCGTTTGTTGTCTATCCCACTCCTTTAGTATGATGCTTAACTCTCAAGTAGATTTATACCTTTGTGGTTCATCCCTCTCATTTAGTGTGTTGTTTTTATCTCTCAGGTAGTGTTGTTCGATTGTTGTCTATCCCACTCGTTTAGTGTGTAGCTTAACTCTCAAGTAGATTTATACGTTTATTGTTCATCCTTCTCCTTTAGTGTGTTGTTTTATCTCTCAAGAAGAGTTGTTCAATTGTTGTTCATCCCTCTCCTTTAGTGTGTTCCTTAACTCTCAAGTAGATTTATACGCTTGTTGTTCATCCTCTCCTTTAGTGTGTTGTTTTTATCTCAAGTAGAGTTGTTCGATTGTTGTCATCCCACTCTTAGTGTGTAGCTTAACTCTCAAGTAGATTTATACGCTTGTTATTCATCCCTCTCCTTTAGTGTGTTATTTTTATCTCTCAAGTAGTGTTGTTCGATTGTTGTTCATCTCACTCCTTTAGAGTGTAGCTTAAATATCAACTATATTTATACGTTTGTTGTTCATCTCACTCCTTTAGTGTGTTGTTTTTATCTCTCAAGTAGTGTTGTTCGATTGTTGTTCATCCCACTGCTTTAGTGTAGCTTAACTCTCAAGTAGATTTATACGCTTGTTGTTCATCCTCTCCTTTAGTGTGTTATTTTTATCTCTCAAGTAGAGTTGTTCGTTTGTTGTCTATCCCACTCCTTTATGTGTAGCTTAACTCTCAAGTAGATTTATACGCTTGTTGTTCATCCTCTCTTTAGTGTGTTGTTTTATCTCTCAAGTAGTTGTTCGATTGTTGTTCATCCCACTTTTAGTGTGTAGCTTAACTCTCAAGTAGATTTATACGCTTGTTGTTCATCTCTCCTTTAGTGTGTTGTTTTTATCTCTCAAGTAGTGTTGTTCGATTGTTGTCTATCCCACTCTTAGTGTGTAGCTTAACTCTCAAGTAGATTTATACGCTTGTTGTTCATCCCTCTCCTTTAGTGTGTTATTTTATCTCTCAAGTAGAGTTGTTCGCTTGTTGTCTATCCCACTCCTTTAGTGTGTGCTTAACTCTCAAGTAGATTTATACGCTTGTGGTTCATCCCTCTCATTTAGTGTGTTGTTTTATCTCTCAAGTAGTGTTGTTCGATTGTTGTCTATCCCACTCCTTTTAGTGTAGCTTAACTCTCAAGTAGATTTATACGCTTGTTGTTCATCCTCTCCTTTATGTGTGTTGTTTTTATCTCTCAAGAAGAGTTGTTCAATTGTTGTCTATCCCACTCCTTTAGTGTCTAGCTTAACTCTCAAGTAGATTTATACGTTTGTTGTTCATCCCTCTCCTTTAGTGTGTTATTTTTATCTCTCAAGTAGATTTTTTAGTTTGTTGTTCATCTCACTCCTTTAGTGTGTAGCTTAACTCTCAAGTAGATTTATACGTTTGTTGTTCATCCCTCTCCTTTAGTGTGTTGTTTTTATCTCTCAAGTAGTGTTGTTCGATTGTTGTCTATCCCACTCGTTTAGTGTCTAGCTTAACTCTCAAGTAGATTTATACGTTTGTTGTTCATCCCTCTCCTTTAGTGTGTTATTTTTATCTATCAATTGAGTTGTTCGATTGTAGTCTATCCCACTCCTTTAATGTGTAGCTTTTTTTTTTTCATAAATAGAGCATATATTAATAAAAGTAAAAGAGTACAAAGCGTAAAAGTAGAGATTACAATGGAACCCACAGGCGGGTTACAACGCGAAACAAGTGAAACAAACAAAGAAACAAAAATAACATAACCCGGGATCAAGGTGATCCATGGTTGCAACCGCGGGCCTCGTTAAAACCTACATGGAAAACCTGGGAAAACCCATGGTCGGGAAAAAGAGTGCTCGAGCAAGGCTATGGAAACCTATAATAAGGTAAACCGTACATGTCCCTGTGTATGTGAGGTCGAATGACATCCAAAGGAGAAGTCCAGAAACCCTCCAGATCCAACTTTGAGAGAGCATCAACTGTGTTGCTTTCACTAAAAATATGAGACACCAAAATCCATGTCACGATATGAGAGAGAGTCAATAGCCAACGGTTCGAATTTCCATGGACCGAGTTAGTACCATGAGAGCAAATTACATATAAGTAGAATCTGCTCCAACCAAATCTTATTCCAAATTTCGGTGAGCCAATTCAATGCCAATCATAACCGCAAGTAACTCGGCTTCAAAAGCATAAAGCGACTACCGATTTACAAAGCAACCCATCACGGTACCATTTGAATTCTAAAACCCACCACAGAGAGGAGCCAGAGCGCAAGAGAACTTCCATCCGTGTTGCATTTAATCCATCCCGGAGAGGGGATACCATCGACCTCAATGATATCTCGTGACTTAGTGCACCCTTGAATACTAAAAGAATGAAGGACTTGTAAATCAACTTGATTATTAGCCATAGAACCAAGAGGGTGGGAATTAGCCTCGCCACAAGACTCCAAATCAAGCAAAATAGAATGCCCGAAACAGAACACCATCAAATAAGCAACGATTACAAGGCAATTCAAAGCACCCAAATGCTCACAAAGGCAAGACGCCACAAAGAGAGAATCAGAGCTAAAATGTCAATTCATGGCATATAATGTAAGCTTCCAAAACTAAAGCAATCTCAAAAGGAACTCGAAAAGATCAAATAGAGTATGCGATAGTCCGAGGAACGGACAAGAGACCAAGAATGGTCTTCGCAATCCATAGCAAAGATAGCAAAAACACACAATCAAGGACCAACAAAACCAGAGCCCATAGCTTTCAATAGTTGAAGAACACCATAAATAGCCTTCCAAACTGTGGATAGAACGACGGTGGGATAAAGGAGCCCATATCCAAGATCCCCAATAATCTTAAGGAAACGCCCGCAAAGAGTGATAGTTGCTTGGTAGAAATCGAACTGCTTAGAGATTCACCAATTTACACGGTATCGTAACCAGATGGAGCCGATGATAGGAGAGAATGTCGCAGTAACATCTCGAAAAGCCATACGAACCCATCCAAAAGAAACCAACCAAATGTGAGTCCAATACTCGTAAATAGGGAACTCAAGTGATGCCAAGATGAATAGGAATACCAATTTCGTCTGCACATCAGAGCTGCCAATCATCGCTTTAAACGAATAGAGAGCCTCGACACGCTAACCATCTAGACTTGATTGAAGTGGGAAACAACTTAAATCCAAACCAAATCGAGGAAGCAACATAAGAGCGTAGGAAGCATGCCGAAGAAACGTCAAGTAAAGATATCTAGATATGGAACCTTCACAAATTTCAAATATCCCAAGCAAGACGAGAAAGATACGCCTTATTAGCAAAGAACCAGAGAACGAATACCAAGACCACCTCGACTTTGGAGCACAACAACGCTCTAAGAGATAGAAGTCGATGCTCTTCAGAGTATCCCCGCTTGACGAAATTACGAATGCCAAGATCCATACGCTTAAGAAGAGTCAAAGGCCAACGATAAACCATCATAGAGTGTACAAAGATCCTCGATCACCGATTGAACAAGACATAAACGACCGCCATAGAGAGAGAAGTGCCCTTCCATTTACTAAACTTTTCTAGAATCGAGTCCGCAAGGGATTGTAAATGACAAGTCCGAGGTGCCCCACGGAAAAGTGGAACTCCCAACACGTGAAAGGAAGGTGACCTCGATAATATCCATGATTCTCGCACAAGTGGTTCTTCCCGACTCGGTGAGAAAAGTACTAAGATAAGCCCTGACTTCGAGGATTGAAGTGTTGTCCGACCAAGCAAAGATATTTTTCCAGGATCCTAAGAATAGTCCGACAATTCGCAGTAGTAGCCCTGCAAAAAATAATCACATCATCCGCATAAAGAAGGTGAGAAGGAAAAGTAAGAGATTGTCCAATGAATAAAGGAGTGAGCTCTCCTGAATTGGCAGCCTTCAGAGAAGCTTGCTAAGAACTTCCTCCGCGATGCAAAAGAGAAGAGGGAAAGAGGATCCCTTGATTTAACTCCCCGAGAACAGCCAAAGTACCCTTCCGAGCCCCATTAATCGTAACCGAGAGCTTTGCCGAGTGAAGAATATGATTAATCCAACCAACAAAGGTAGAAGAGAAACCATATTTTGTGAGAACCGCCAAAAGAAAGTCCCAATTTAGAGTATCAAAGGCTTTCCGGATGTCAACCTTCAACACCAGATTACCCTTACTACAAGAAGACTAAGACTATTAACTCCTTCAGAGGCTAAGGCAATACAATCATGTATGCGCCTCCCTAATAAAACCAAATTGATGAAAGGAGAGCAACCCCGATAAAATCGGACCCAAACGATCGCCTAAAATCTTAGCAATAATCTTATAAAGAAAATTACCAAGAACAATAGGCGGAAATCTTCAATACGCAACGATCTCCGATTTTCGAATAAGAGTGACAAAACTAGAGTTCATACCGCCGAAATGACCATGAAGGAAGAACGCTCAATCGCCAAAGACACCTCCGCACCAATAATGTGCACATAGATTGATAGAAACTTCTCAAACCATCCGTCCAGAGCACTATCAGTGACATATCGAAACAACATGACGGATGTCATCCTCGAAGGAATATCGATTAGCAATTGATTTTGTTCATACGTAATCGAACAATGGATAAGCTCATCTAGTTCATCGAACGAGACAACTGTCGAAGTTTAGAGAACAGATTCTCATAATAAGAAATCATATGATTCGGATCCGAATTGCATCATGATTGATAGAGCCATCAATTATCAAAGAGGAAATACCGAGAATACTTTTATGAATCTTTAGAGAACGATGGAAAACTGTAATTTCTATCACCGCCTTTTAACCACGCAGCCGGTTCTTTTGACGCAAAAAGTTGCCTTTGATTCGTAATAGCATTGTAGTCCGCGACGCTTCAAGTTCTTTAAGTAGGAACATCATTTATCGGACCATGGAGGGATAATTGTCATTAACCAACTCCAAATTATTACGAAAGCAAAGAAGAAGACGAGAATTAAGCTCGCCAAAGACATTAATATTCCAATCTATGATAGCGGATTTCAGCCTTTTAATTCCCGGATAACCAAAGAAAAGAGCCCATGGCCGTAATAGGAGTTTTCCAGAAAGCTTAATTAACTCCTCAAACGAATCGTGACTAAGCCACATTGCTTGGAATCAATGGTCGAGGATTAGATAGCGCTTGTTCATGACAGAAACAAAGAGGGGCAGATCCAGCAAGTACGCAAGCCCACACGAACCATCATCGAGTCCCATAAATCCAAAAAGGATTGTGAAGAAAGAGTTCTATCAATACGTGTCTCTAGATAACCACTAGAGAAACGTATTTATCTTAATTATCGCTTTGTGGTAATTAGTAAACAATCGTGACTTTTGGAGAACTTGGTGTCATATGTTAGAACTAATCACAAATTTGTTTTGTGCAAGTAAAGTTTGCTTCACAGATTCCTGTGTTCTCATTACAAAAGATGGATTCACTTTCGATTTCTAACTCAATACCCAATAAATATATCAAGTAATTTTCTTGACGGGTTTTTTAATATGTAATTGAACTTGAACCTGCTCTTTTTGTTTTTGTTGTAGAAATAAATTTACCGCAGCTTGTACGTTACTAGTAATCGTAGATCTTTAGGTCTTTTACTGTACTTTGAAAATCATCTCCCAAGAATACTCAGCCTATTAAAAGTGGAGAAGCTTACCAAGAGATCTCAAGTAGTGTGTTTTTGTAATGTTATTGGTAAAGTTTTAGTAGCTGTATAAGCTCCTTTTGTACTTCTGTTCTTTTTAAACCCCAAGTTTCTTTCCCCATATGGATGAATAAACTCGTAGCCCACCCCAGTAGTATAATTAACGCTACGGAAAACACGATCCAATTACGTCAGATTCTCCTCCCATTGGTCTTCGGGTTCGATTCGGATCAATACTTAACTCTCATGGATTTAAAAGTCTAGACATACTAGACTTATGGGTAACCAAGATTACAACTAATCATCCTAGTAGTCGTCTCGCTTTTATCAAAAAAAAAAAAAACGCAATAAAGGGAGTGGATACTATAAACGGAGAAGTCAAATCTAGATTTTAACAATGCACAAGAGACTAATAAAATAATCTAACGAAGAACTCTACTTGAGAGTTAAAACACAAAAGGAGTTGAAAAACAAACAACAAACCAACAACACCACTGAGAGATAAAAACAAGATAATTTGGAGAGGGATGAACAACAAACTAATAACTCTAATCGAGATAAACAACACACTAAAGAAGTGGATAATGTCAAACGCAGAAGTCTATTCCTAGATTTAAACAATGCACAGAAGGAGTAAGAGACAACAAACTAAGAACTCTACTGAGTGTTAAAACCACACACAAGGAGGGGATAAACAAGAAAATGTAAAATTCTACACCTAGATTAAACAACACAATAAAGGAATGGATAATTACAAAACTAGAGACAAATTTTGAGATTTAAACAACACAATTCGAGGGGTGGTAAACAATCTAACTAAAAACTCTCACTTGAGAGTTAAACAAAACACAAAACGTAATTTAATAAACAACAAATGAACAACTCTATTCGATGTATATAAACAACACACTTTGAGAGATGAACAACAAAACTAATAACCTAAAGAATCCTACAGCCTTCTACTTACATTTTCTAGCTTATCATATGAATAAAGCTCTCAATTGGCAGTACGAAGTTCTAAGTGTCCTCGACCCTAAAACAAGAATCAAGATATCAGGAAAGAGTCGAATCCAAAACAAGTTACAATTATACTGAGATTCATTCTCGAACAACATCAATAATTTGGGTCACAAAAGAACAACACATACCATACATTGCAGGCTATAAGATCGATTCTTATAAGAGTTTCCAGATAATCGTGTTACAATTGCTAGCTCACCGATAAAACTACCATAACCAACAACAAATGTATTGAGCATAGGAAGTATCACGGAAGTCGAGGAATAAAATTTCAAAGGTTACTAGGTAAAGAAAATATCAATGAGAAACTGTGGAATAACTTTTGTATCACTTGGTTGGGAACTCTATGTTAAAGGGTCAAGAGATGATTTTGTAAGGAGAACTCATTATCTTATCTAGCGGATTCAAGTTCAGAAAGGGCGAGTGGATTAGCCGAGATTTTCAATTTCTTTGATACTACTATAAAGCTTTCAGGTTATTTACTTATCGCAGACTTCACTCTATCGCTAACGTACGCTTTGTTGAGTACTGCACATTACTAAGGGGCCTGTCGAAAGTACTTAACTTATCAAAACAAAAAGACTTCCGCCTTCGATTATAAGTAATTTATATCTTCACAGACATCCGAGAACCGCTTTTACGTCAAAAGCTTGAAAGACTATCGAACCCCCCCTGTGTTGTTTTACTTTGTCGTTATCCCACCTCAACACTTCGCTTTCCCCACTCGGGTGCCTACGGTTTACTTAGCAAACAGCTTCCCAAGATGTAATGAGAGTTAGTATCTAATCGAATCGCTAACTCATCGAATCCTGCAATATAGAAAATGCCAGAGAGTAAGAGCCAGAAGAAACAAAGATCGATCAAAGTTGAAAAACTGAATCGGGGGTCTATTTATAATTTCAAGAGTTGTAATTCCATTAGATGTAGCTTGCTAACAATGTGTCCGAGAGATAAAAATTCAAACGGACACACTGCTTGAATTTTCCTGTCAAGATCCTCATTAATGGATGATCCATCGGCTTAAGCCTTAAACCAAACTAACGATCTCATAGTTTTCTGCTTTCAAATTTTCATCGGGCTTAACCAAATACACAATATGCTTCCGCCCAAAAGATTATAGTCAACTAAAGACCACGACCCGTGAACCCATTTTTAATTCGGATCCACGACCTCGACCAGCCCCCATGGCTACGGTCAAGTGATGGAGCTGAATCATCATCCTTCCAAAACCACGGTGCCTTTGTGGCTCAAACCCTAAAGCAAGTCTGACTTAACTAGTTCACCTTTTCTCAATTTTAGCCGCGTGAGACTCTCCCATTTCCAACTTCGTGATTCCATATTTAATGTATCAACCAAATACAATTTGAACTTCAATTACTTCACCTTCAATGAATTTTAATAATTTTCTAAGTAAATTATACTATCATAGTAGATTATTCACGCTCATGAAACGCGTCATTTCCAAAGTGCAATCTCTTCGTTTAGGTGCAAAAACATGACCAGTCGTTCAGTGCAAAACTTCGATCAGCCCTCATCAGAAGCTTTCATTAAAAGATATCCAAAATCATGCACCACCATTTACTCAAAGCAATTCCAGAAAATTATGGAAAGTTCTATTAGACCGTGAGATGAAGAATTGAAATTCCTGCCCCCACTCTACTTCTCCGAGAAAATCCTAACTGAAATCACCACGCCTAGAGATGAAGAATTGAAATTGAGGTTTGTTTTCGATGCATAATGTATTCACGTTATTACTAACCTCAACAAGATCGGGACAAGAGATGAAGTTTTGAGTGGTGGCGTATCATTAGACTCGGGGTAGTTTAACATCCGTGGAGCGGAGATGAGATTTGGAGGTGGTGTCAGTGGGAGGAGGCTATATGTGTGAAGGAAGTGGAATTGTACGTGAATCGGGTAAGGGTGGACTGCATGTTAGATCAGCAAGGAAACCAGGGTATAAGATCTTTACCATGTTGTTCCGGCTTTGACCCAGCCCGAATCCAAATTTTGTAAATCAAAGGACCAACCGATCGATAAATGTGGTCCGGTAAACCGTTTAGTCCATCTGCCCGCTTCATTCCACATATCCTTTTTCTCTACCATTGATCTAATCAAATTTTGTCTACCTTGTCGAGCATAGAACAGAGGTATATCTTCTTTCATCTCGTGATTTTGTACTTCTCCTTGTTTTGCTTATTGTAGACTTGTTGTATTTGTTAGTATCATTATTGTTCAGGATTGAATTTAAATTATAGAAATTTTCATGTGATTTAACACTTCACATGAGTTTTGTTTTTGGGACTACATCTGCGAATTCTGTGATTTAACACTATCAAGCCGTATTGTGTGACCATTTTGTCCAAAAATGTTTCTTTCACCATTTTACTCATTTCACACATTTTCCATATTGTTTTTCTGAGCTTATGTTCACATTTGATGATCTAAGTGCTTGCATCATTGATCAAGCAATAACTTGCACTATAACAGGCTAGTTACAGATGATACATAACACTCTCATATATCATCACAAGTCATTACACAAAACACTTCTCCCCATATTCATCATTTTCATTTCACTTTCAGATTCTATACTTTCATTTGACAGCATAAACCCAAAGAAAGATTTGTTTTACAAGTAGCTCAGGGAATTTCTTTACTCCAAATACCATTATAAGTGGAAATTTCGCTCTCTCGGCCGTGGTTTTTTAATTTATTTACGGAGGGTTTTTCCACCTGCACCTGTTCATTTTTACCGCCTTTTATTAATTTCTCTATATTGTTGGTGGAATTTATAAGCCGCGCTTCCATACTACAACAAACTGGCATCGTGAGCTTATGGTCTTATTCACTATGTTCACTAAATTGAAGGACAGAGAAGCGGATTTGAAAAATTGCTTTCCGCTTATTCATGCAGTCTGTGATGCAAGTCGTTTCACCCAAATGGCTTTCTGAAGAAAGTTTTCAGCGCAACCAAATGGGTGCCAAAGAGTACGATTTGAGGAGCAAACGGTAGAGATGGATGAAAAGGCGCTTGTCCATTATTCGAATCAGGTCATTCCGTGAGGTGTCACAAGTTGAGGTAATTAATTCAAAATCGGTCATGAGCATATGCGGGGTAAATTGGAGTCCCTTTACGACCAAGAGTCTGAAGTAAACAAGCTCCGCCTAAAGCGAACGCTCTTTTCTCATCGTCAAGATGTCTCGGAAGGTACTCTAATCCAAAACTCATTTAGATGAATTAAATTCCATCATTATTGATTCGAGAGCCAAGACGTTAAAATTGATGTATGAGGATAAAGTTTTACATGGTCATTGTCTTACTACCAATTCTCATATACACATATTTAAGGAAATCACATGTTATATGGTAATTATGTTACCTTTATATTATGATGATGATGTCAAATCCTATCTTTATCCGGAAGAAAGTTTCTGATACCAAAATTCATCTCTGAAAATCTGGCCGATCAGGATTATTTCATTGAGGGAGGAGTCGAACGAGGTAATAACATTAAGAATAAGTCAAGGTCCAAATCTAGAGGTAAAACTCTAAGTTTTGTCGTTATTGCAAGAAGAAAACCTGAGATCTCCAATCGCTGGACAAGGCAAGCGAAAAGTAAGAAAGAGAGGATAAGGTAAGGGTATTAACCAACCAAAACCATGCCGAAGCTAGTATTGTTGAAACACACCGATGGGGAGTTACTAGTAGCTAGTCACACCATGCATAGGTCTAAAATGATCGATTCTTTGCTTCGGTTGTTTCAGACATTCTATATGTCTCCTAATGCAGGACCGGTTTACCACCTATGAAACACATTTAATGGTGGTTTTGCTTGACGTGGCAACGATGTTCCATGCAAAGTTGCTCAAGAAGGTACAATCAAAATTAAGACATGCGGATGGAGTCAAGCTGTAACTCTAACTGGTGTCGCATAAGTCCCCTATATTTGAAAAAGAAGTCCATTTCTTGTACACCTCGAGTCATTTGGGGTGTAGGTATCAAATTTCAAGCGTGGAGTTTTTAAAGGTGTCGAAAGATGCTCTCAGGTCGCTAATGGCAAATCAAAAATGTGTAGTTTGTATGTTTTGCAGGTTCCCATCACATGTGACAGTTCAGAGCTATCGGCCTCCTTCCAACAATGACACACATGACAAAGTCACAAGCACAAGAGATCATGGGCCACATGAGTTAGAAGTGGAATGTATGCCTCACACAACAAGAAAGGTCATCTTGAAATCTATATTGTACCAAAGAAAGCACTGCGAATTTCTCACAACCGCTATATTTTGATAGCGTAAAAAAGCGTTAGCTTTTCTAAATCCATTCATCGAATCTAAAGGTACTTGATTACATCTATTCGTAATTCTTTCTGGGGTCCCTCTCAATTCCTTCCAAGCGGAGGATATTTTTTATATGTCAATTACTATTGATGATTTCTCAAGAAAGCTCTCCAGTTTATTTTCTCAAAAACAAAAGGAAGCATTTTCCAAATTTAAAGAATGGAAAATCTTAATCCGAGACATCCAAGCGTTAAAAAGGTCAAAAGATTGAGAACCCATAATGGTCTTCGAAGTTTTGTTCAAATGAATTCAATGATTTATGCAAGAAGGAAGGTATTAGCTAGGCACCACACAATTCCCGTGTACTCCACATCAAAATGGAGCTGCAAGTAAAGAATGAGTATAACTATTTTGGAGAGTCGTTGCATGCTCTCTCATTCGTCGCCGGAAAGGTTTTGCCAGCGGCAAATGACAACATGTGATTTGATAAACCGCCCCAACAGATTCATCCGCTGGGTCCAGATAACTGCAAAGTAAAAGACCTGGGGTATAGCCTTTTTTTCAAACTTTTGTCGATAAACACAATTTCGTGATATCTAGTGAAGATATCCGATTCTTATTTTCAGAGAGCGAAGACTTTTTGATATGCAACGTGTTTCAAGAAGATAGGTGTAAATACCTAGCAAAGTAAATAAAGCAAGTAATAAATTGCAAAAGTAAATAACACAAGTCTTATAGTGGAAAATCAAGCGTGGCGAATCCTTCAACTAATCCACTTCGACCTTTCTCATAGAATCCACTAAGATGATAATTCGAGTTAACCTTACAAACATCTTCTCTCGATTCCTAAATACACTAGTTCCTAAATCCAAGTGTTCCCCTCGAAGTTATTCCCGGGTTTTCTCAATTAAGTAATTCCGCAGACTAAAAACTCTTTGAGCTATTCCTTATTTTCCCAAACTAAGTAATTTCATGTACCCACGCATTAAGGTGTAGTTAATAGTTTGTCGTGAGCTTTTTTAATAACTTGTTCAAGCTATGCGATAGCTCTATGAATCAAGTATACATAATACACTTTTCAATGTATGGTATCTTGTTCTTTTACCCACCCAAGTATGATAAGTGTTCAAGAGAATGAATCTCATATATGAAATCTTAATTCAACTCTTCACATATAGCAATGCTTGTTAAGGATCAGACACTTAGAACTTTTGTGCTACTTAGAATCAAGAGCTTGATTGCAATGAAGTTTGAAGTCTGCTTGGTCCAGAGCAACGGCAAAGTAAAAGACTAGAGGGGGGGGGTAATAGTCTTAAAACTTTTGTCGATAAATGATAGCTTTCGTAAACTCCGGGGTTTCGATATTTAGATTCAGAGCGAAGACTTTAAGATAGGTAAGTGCGTAAACAAAAGTATGTGTGTGTGCTTTATTCAAAGATAAATACAGTAAAGTTGCAATAATATGTTAGTATAGTGGTATCCGGAGGTGGCGTAATCCTCCAACTAATCCACTTCGTCTTTCTCGAGACCTAGAATTCACTAGAATGATAATCGAGTTCACCTTACAAAAATCCTATTCTAAGATTCTTAAACAATGGTTCCCAACCAAATGTTCCCTGAGTTATTCCCCAGCCTGTGAGCTAAGTACTTCCTCTACTCGATAACTCGATTTATTCCCCGATTTCCCAAATCAAGTACTTCCTCTACTCCACGCCTCGATGGTGTCATTATAGGGTTTGTCGAGAGGCTTCTGTATAACTTTTCGCTATGCTTCCTGCAGAGAGCCTAATAGAACAAGACTACTTAATACATTTGTTCCGTTGTATGGTAACATGCTCTTTACTCGACCTCCAAGTAATTGATGTCCGCTTCCGAGAATGAGCTTTAAAGGTTATCCGATAGTTCAACTCTTTCACTTAATAACAATCTTTGTTAAGGTTCAGTGACAACTTAGAACTACTTAGTGATTCTTCAAGCAAATGTAAAAGCTTTTAGAAAGGGTAGTAGAGGTTTGAGAGAATACTCTAGATTCTATTTTCGCAAGTTAGATCGCTCTTCGGTCAGATTTCTCAAAGATTCAAGGGTGTGATATTTATAGATGAATTAGAGAGTCGTTGATGTTATCCGTTAGACACAATTCAAATTCACTATACTTATCTTGAAATGAGTATTCGTAAGTCCTTGCCTCATATCTCGTAGAGGACCGTGCTTTTTAGCGATTTTCTACCGATGCAATTAATGCACATGTACTATTTCTCGTCTCAGAGTCTTCAACGGATACATTAGACTTTCCGATGGTTTCGTATGTGCTCCATACTCATGATGTCATATGTTCCAATCATGTTTCAAAAGTAACTAAATGCACTTAAGAAAGGATTATGACATAGTCTTCCTCGGAAAGAGACTAAACCTTGGTGTCTTCTATAAATCTTTGTAAGCAACTTCTCAGTCTTGTAATCTTCTTAAAAGCTCCATTGTTAGGATTGATCTTCATGGTCTTCTTGGAAATAAAAATTACATTCGTAGACCTATAATCCTAATACAAGATTTACTAGACTAATCATACTCATGATTTCTTTACAATGTTCAAGTGAACCAAGAGTACTTAATCACCTTTCTCGCAAAGATAAGAATATGTGGATGAATGATCAAATACTAACAAATATTCCTAACAAATTTCCCTTTTTGATCACCATCCATGACTATCTTTTAAAGTCCTATTACAAATTTGTAATCCCGGAAGAGAAAACAATCCACCACTTAATCATTTCAAATGATATTCAATTTTAGTCAATTATGCGTAAAGTAAACATCAACCAAATCACAAGAAGTGACCTTTACGATAAGTCGTCATCTATTAGAGTGTATCCGAGAGTATGATCTTCAGATAGGTACATGATTACGTAATAAGATGCAACTTTTTAAGTATAGAGAAATTCGTAAACAATCATCAAGATTACAAAGTAAGAAACATATTAAGTAAATTAGAACAACAGAGAGTCCAAGCTCCAAGTAAACATTCTAAGATACTAGTCTTCAAGTTCAAAATAACTTAGGTTCTAAACCTCAAGTTCTTCAAAGACCCTTTTGGATCAATACTAATCATCCACTTTTCTACATTCTTCGACATAGTCATAAGTATCCTTCCGATGTAAAGTTCTGCCTTTTCGGATAAGATACAAATTTCATGGGTAACTCTCACAAGATTGTAGTTTTTCTCGTAAAGTGTTTGACCAAGTAGTATTTTCCCCTGCACCTGCATGGTCTATTTGAAATGTATAGGTTGAAATACTTGTATATTTCTTCTAGATAGTGATTATCATCCAGATATTCATCCTTTGTCATGTAGAATGACTCATAGGATGAACACCTAGCTTGTTCTTGTCGTAGCTACCATCCAGCTTTTCTGGTTTTATGCACATCTTCCGCTCTCGGGTAAGGACAAGGAAAAGAAAGGTCCATCTTCCGCATCATTTCTCTTTTCAACCTCAAAGTTTAGCCGTGCATGAAGCGTGCTCATGTTTTAGCAAATTTGGCTTCGCTTCACTCCATTTTAGGATCCGGTTGAAGATGGAGTTGGAAACTTATCATTGACAAGTAGATGTTGCGCCCAGTAATCCAATACCTTTCTTGTTCGTGTAATGCACCTATATGAAGACTCTTCATTATCGGGTTCACATACTCAATGTGGGCATCAATGCTTTTCGATGAGTTTCTTTGTTTGCTCGCTAAACCGAATATCCCTTCTAGCCTTTCGTTAGTGGCCTTCTGTCAGAGAGATCCTCGTGGACTCTTTCTTCCCCGCTGAGTCAGGCTGTGGAGGAAGTCCTGAATTGACTTGGTATTTTCGTATGAGTTCGCCGCTAATGGCCTTGTCGCCAGAGGAGGCTGTAAGGGGCTTGCCTGCTTTCTTCTTTTGTGAATTGATGCTCATCTATATCGATTCATCCTCATCATCATCATTGATGTTCTAGTTGTGAGGCTTGTAGCCTTCGACCTCTTACCTCACCTTCTTCTTGATTTTCTTCTTCTTCTTCGTTTTCCGTCAGTTCCCATCCGATCCTAAGGACTTGGTACCCCTAGTGACCATACTTCTTTTCCGGTCAAGTTGATCTCGAACAACTTTCAACACGGGTGTCTCCAAGGTGTCCTTAATGACTAGTCGACTTGAGGAGGGAGATTTGATTGTTTTCTTTCTTCCTCCCGCTTTCGAGGCATCTCTCCTTCCCCTTAGTCATGAATGACCCACTCATGATAGCATAAGTCAGAGAGTGATTCAAAGTTCTTCCGAGGTTGTTATGCACCTCACCAATTCTTGGATTTCTTCTTTCATGTCCTTGTTTTGCCTAACCAACACTTTCTTTTCTTGAGGCTCTTCAAGAGGCTTTAGAATAGCCTCACTTTGTCGAGTAGCAAATGTAGCATCCGCTAGTGCTTGATTGGCATTGTTGCGCCTTCTTCCCCGATCGTAGCTAAGTCTTTCCGAGAGAGCTATGTCGTTGCTCTATTTAGCAATGCAAAAAACAAATCTTTCATCTCTTCTGGACTGACCGTAGGACTTCGTTGTTCGAGCAACAAGTCTGCCTCTTAGTTCCAAGAAAACAAATTGTTTCGACTGGCTCATCACTTCTTGAAGCACTGAGCAGAGAAAATTTGAGGAGCAAGGGCTAGCTTTTCCTTAGTGATTAGCCTCTCATCTTCTCTTGGGAGATCAAGTTCGTTTATTTCAAAGATCACCTCATAAACCTTTTCGATTGTTTGCAGAGTGGCAATCTTTTGTTTGCTTTGAGTATGGCCTTCCGAGAAGTAGAAGGTCTTTCGATGCGCCTTAGCATAATGCTCTTCATCATCATTGTCATCCATGGCATCTATCTCAAAGAAGAAAGGACAACGATGGCATTTTTTCAACAACCTTGCTCATCTAGGAGTGCCGCCTTAGCATTAGCTTCTCTGAGATTTTCAGGTTTGGCTTCCTTTTCTTCAATAAGAGCTTGACACTCTAAGTTGATTCTCTTCTCCTCTTCCAACTTAGATCTGAGTTGTTCAATCCTGAACTCAGTGGCTGTGATTTCTTCAATCGTGGTCTTGTTCAAGATGTCAGTATTTTGATGAGACTTTGGTGATGATGATGGGCTTCGAGCATTGAAGGAGTAGCCTTTCTCGCACTTCCTTTGCTAACTTTCTAATCCCGCTGCTTCCAAAGTTGGGGATCATCATTCCATCATCATCATCGCCCTTTTCTTGTCTTCGACTGGATGCTCGTATGAGGTTCTGTAGTCATTCTCATCAGCTTCTCATTCGAAACCAGTTGATCACATTAGAAGTGTGATCATCCTCCCATTTACTTCTTCTTGCTCAAAAGGGTAGGTTGTGAGCTTGTCGGGCAAGGTGACGGGTCACCATCCGCCTGGTTTGAGCATCGCCACTGAAAGTCTCCAGAGTCTTGCTACTTCATTTAAGAAGTTATCATCCATCAGAGTGGCAAAAGAATATGATTCTGTGGGAAACATAGCATGGATATGGTCTTCCAGATTGATTGCTATGGCCCTTTTCTCTAGGATGTCAATTACTCTTGTAATTTCAGAAAGATCGGCCTTTCTCGAAGTTTCGCCATCGTCTCAAGCACTTTAGATGTTTCTTGAGAGTGTGCTTTAAAGGCTTGGAGTAAGTTGAGGGCACTAGACATTGAGCCCGAAGAAAGGGATCAAGTTAGTTTTGTTCAAACTACTTGTTAGTATCTGTGCAAAAGTAAGCTCGAGCATACCCGTAGAAACACTAGCTCATTTGCTCGACTTCGCTTGTTTGGGCACAGAGGCCTCGGATACCTTGATGTGAGGAGAAGTCTGATCCTCAAAGATCCTTTCTTCCTCGATTCAACCTGAGAAATAGAATCAAATATGTTTAGAAACTTGTTAATGTAAAAGATAAGTGGAAAATGCTTTCCGAGACTTCACTTACTTCCAAGTGAGGAAGCTCACAGATCTTTCTCGTAAACCTTGGGGTTTCGAACCTTTTTCAGATATACCGCTTGTTCAAGCTTTAGTTTCTCTTCGAGGAGATAAGATCACATTCTCTCCGCCCAAGTGTTCTTCCGATCGAGCCAGTAAGATAGAACAAACATATTGATTAAGTAGTGAATTTTACCAAAATTTTCTTAAGGAAAGTTTACTATACTTACCTTCTCAATGTAAGGCTCAAGAATTCACTTCCTCGTAGTGCTTTTCACTGGAAACTCTTCGTGTCAGTGTTGGTTCCACCTCCACTACTTTCTCGCCAGCTTAATAAGAGATATTTAAGAATATCGTAACATAAGATTAGAGCAAATTTGTTAGTTATTTCTTGTTCGTAGATAACTTTACTACCGTGGAATAGCTCTTCGATGTTCGAGGTTGGAGTAACCTCTTCGATTCAAGGAGTGGATGTTTTCTTCCCTAAATTGTGTCTGGTCGGGCTCAGAATAAATGAAGCTTATGAGTAATAAGTTAACATTTTAATGTCGAAGTTAGATACAACTACTTTTGTTACCCTAATAGAGTCGCTAAGTTTGGGTCTCTTCGACTAGTGGAGTTTCCACACCTCTCTTTGCTCATTGTTGGTCTCCTCTACAATATCTTTCCGAGTCTCCATCTCGCTTGATCCCTTTCTCGAGAGTTGAGCTCTCTCGTAGGTTGAGAAACATGTTCAAGAACAGTGTTTTATTTAGCCACATTAAGTGCTGGAATAGTGAATGTGGAAGCAATGTCAACATCTTCCATCACTCTATCTTCCTCATCCAGGCCTTCTTTTCCTCACGGATGAGGGGCCTTTCTTTCTCGAGGGCTGAGCTTGATGCCCTCCAATGGTCTCAACTCGACTTTTGAATACTTATGTAAGTACTACATCATCATCGTAGTCACCGCCCAGATTGGGAGTCGACCCATCTATGATATTTCTATCATCTCTGAGATTTCGAGCAAATTGCCCTGCACTTCGGGCTTTCGGTGTCGTTTTCTCGTCAACAACATCTTCCGAGATCTTATCTCCAAGGTTGTGCTTTTGTACACTTTGGGACTTAGAGGCTTTCGCTTTGAGTCCTCTTTCTCTTGTAACCTGAGGTCGAAAGGTGAGCTTGCTCGTAGACCTCTTCACCTTTGGCGCTTCAAGCTCTTCTCGCTTTTTCTCGAGCTTTCAAAGCAATTCTCCTTTTCTTCAAAGGCATGTCAAAAGAGAGTTGGTGACTGGATTTCTTGTCTCTTCTCGAGAGTTATTCCCATTGTTTCCAGAATGTAGCAAATTTCGAGACCAAAATCATATCGCCTTTGTCTCAAAGAAGGCCATTGATGATTTTAGGCTCAAATTCTCAATGTGCCCAAGAAATTTGTCAAGGCGCATTTCCCCAATTGAAGTGGGTTTCGCCTTCATGCTTCTTATTCAAGATGCATCATCATCCATCTCTCCATGCTTATCGTCTACTCCACCTTTGTTGCCATCAAAGCAACGGACTGTAATGAGAGCCAAAGTACTCCAAAGGTTTCGAGACGACCGTTCGATGGCTTTAACAAAGTTTGTCAAGCAACCTTTGCATTTTCAACTGGATTGCCTCAAATAGCTCCTTAACACTTTCAATCATGGAGGCATCCTCGATGTTGATGTCGCCGATTGTTCCCGATTTTTCAATCGGAATAAGTTGCGTAAAGTCTCAAAGATAGACAATTTCGTCTGAACTTCACCGCATGTACTTCTTCTACATCATTCACAACTTTTGTGAAGATTTTGGAGTTGTTGTAGAACTCCAACACATCCAAGTGGATAGTCCACTGGTGCAAGACATGTAAACTTGTAGATATGGGAACTTTTCAACATTCCCAATATCGCTTATCCGCTGAAGAAATGACCAGTAAATATATTTCTTCACAAGAAAAGCTCCCAATTCATCTTGTGACTGGTTCCAATGTAAGGAGTAACTTCCTAGAAGGCTTATTCAACACCTTGAGTTCTTGTCCTCCTTGCTAAATAGGAGTGATGATGCGTTTAGGTTCTTGGTCATCTCTTTCGTGCCATCTCTTATATGTAGTCTTCGAGTGAGTGTTTATAGACGGTTTCAAGAATAATCGAGATTAGTCATCTTTTCGTAAGATTAAGCACAAGAAGTCGAGTTGCGTACAGTTTTGCGTAAAATCTTGAGAGGTTTTGCTATTTTGATGAAGTATGAAATTTCGATTTGGTAAAAGTGTTTGTCTTTTGCCCAATTCCTATATATATAGCGTATAAAACGTATATAGATACAATATATATAACTGAGTATGAATGTGTCTTCAGATTCAGATAGCGTGGTATCACACACGCTTTCTCATTAAATGCTTAGTGGGCCATGTCTGCATTTCTCAATGTACATTACTTGCTTTGTTTTAATCTCAACCGCTGAGATCAAACCTTTATTCATCAAGGGCTTATATTGAATATCCTATAATGATATCAATCAACAAATGGTAAAGTACCGACTTGATGGATTTTTAATATGCTACATTCATCAGGTCACTTAGTAAAGAGTAGGAACACTTAATCGTTTGAGCTTATCATTCGAGTGTCAAGTCCTTATCTATATATTGTTTATCATGAAAATGGTAAAATACAAGACATCGACATGTTTGACTTCTGCATTTATGTTTTTCGGCTTTGTGTCTTTTCTCTTTATGACTAAATAGTTTCCTAATTCAAGAATCGTAACTTCAGCTTGTTGAATGTATTTGACCCACTCTTAGTAAGTAAGTTCTAGTCTTATTTACCGATCGAGTGTGTACTAACCTTTGCCTTTCTGGATACCTGCTCAGAATGTTTCATTTTCTCGAAAGTGTTGCTACCGTAAACCTTTGCATCACTTCTTAACAACTCGGCTTTCGAGAGCATGTTCTAAGAGGCCTACTTCTTTTCTACCTTGCTTACTCGTACTTCAGAGATTCAGGACATTTTTCATTCTTAGGCAACTCCATCAACCCAAGATTATGTCTTAAGGTCAAGAACCGCTTTCTTGTAGGGCTTGGTGAAGATATCCGCAAGTTGGTCTTCCGTACAATCTTGAGTATCTCTATATCGCTTTTTCAACATGGTCTCCGGCGAAGTGGTGTCTAACATCAATGTGCTTTGTTCGCATGGAACCTGGGATTCTGGTGATTGCAATATCACTTGTGTTGTCACGTAAATAGGAGTTTTCTTCATCGAGTTTATAGCTCGAGTTGTTGTTGAATCCACGTAATTTGTGTCGCATAAACAACCAAAGCAGAATATATTCAAATTTGTGGTAGAAGTTGCAATTGAGTTTTGTTTCTTGCTAAACCATGAGATAAGTCTAGTTCTCGTAAACCCATGTTCCCGAGGTACTTTTCCTATCAAGCATTGATCCAAAGATAATCAAAGATCCGAGTAACCACCAAACTCAATCCACCTTCTTTAGGATACCACAAACCTACATCTATCGTGATTTTCACATACCTTAATATTTTCATAGCAATGTTGTAGTGTGATTGCATTCGATTTGTTTGAAATCTAGCACACACTCCTACCGATATTGAATATCGTGTCCGCTATGTAAGGTAGAGTGAACCTATCAATTTCCTATACTTGTGTTCATCAACACTCTTATCCGATTCAAGATAGGTCATCTTGGTTCCTATGTTCATAGGTATCTTAGCATTCTTTCGTAAGGCTTAAGATTGAACTTTGTGAGCATGTCTTTTGATACTTTGCCTGACCGATGAATATTCCATCATCGAGTTGCTTGACTTGCAATCCTAGGAAATAGTTCAATTCTCCCATCATGCTCATCTCAAACTTATTTTTCATGAGATTTGCAAAGTCATCACAAAGTTGCTTGTCCTTAGATCCAAATATAATGTCATCAACATATAGAACTAAGAGCAGCTTCCCATCATGATTTAAGGTAAACAAAGTTTTATCAACTTCACCTTTCTTAAATCCACTTTCCGTATGTATTTGACCAAAGTGTCATACCATGCTCTGGAGCCTGCTTCACCATATAGAGCTTTCAGAGTTTATGTACCATTCTTCTTTCCGAGAAAACTTCAAAACCAGTGGTTGTTCAACATAGACTTCTCAAAGAAGTTCACCATTCAAGAATGCACTTTCGACATCCATCCGATAAACTTTAAAGTCTTTATGAGTCGAAGGCCGAAGAGTCTTATCGCATCCAATCTGCAACTGCATATGACTCATCAAAATCTAAACCTTCACCGGGTGAATGCCTTGCAACCAACCTTGCTTTGTTTCAAGTTATTTCACCAGATTCATTCATCTTGTTTCGAAACCCACTTGGTTCCAATCACGTATATTCCTTCTACAAATGGAACTAGTTTCAGATTTTGTTTCTTTCTAAACCGATCCTACTATTCTTGCATTGCGTAGATCCATTTTTGGTCTCTTAATGCTTCTTCAATAGTTTTAGGTTCAATGTTTGAGATGAAACATCCAAAGAGAGAATTAGCATTTTCGCTATCGCTCTCCTAGTCCTAACACCTTGATTGATCGTCCAATCACATCCTTTGCAGATGATCCTTGATCCATCTCATCATGGGTTTGGGGCTAGTAGGTCAACATCTATGTGATCCGAGGGAATCACTATGATTATGACTTGATACTTCTTCAAGATTCATGACATTTTGCACCACGTATATGAATGTCCGCACTTGCTCACAGAGGGCTTTCGGGACATGCCTCACATGCAGGTCATTTCCTAATTAGCTCTCTCGATGAACATCTTCGCCCATTTCTCGAATTTTATAGGAAATTCTTCATCATGTCTGAGAATCATCTGGTTGTTACTAGGCATTTCATGCTTTTCTTCGTCAGAGTCATCCTCTCTTTCCATAATGATGTTTTTCCTTTCTGAGGTTTCTTTTTCAGATTCCTTTAACATTAGTTCCTTGAACCTTTCTGAGAGTTCATCATCAAGGGGTGATTTCTTGCTTTCTTCATAGAATAACTAAGAAACACTCCTTCATCTCGCTATTGAAATGTTCTTAGATACTTTTTTCCATTGTTAAGAACAAAACATCTACAACCAAACACTTTAAGATGTTTAATATTAGGGTCTACCAACCAAGAGCTCATAAGGGTCTTGTCATGGTGTTTGTTTATCAAACATCTGCTCGAGTGTAGCATGTCGTGTTTATGCCTTCAACCCAATAAACTTCACTTATTTCAAAGGTCCAAAGATTGTCCTTGCCGCTTTTTTAATGGTTCTATTTTCCTTTCTCGCAACACCATTTTGTTGTGGTGTTCTTACAGAGGAAAGTTGATGTTGTATACCTTGCGGTACAAACTCCTTTATGTAATCAAGGACAAATTCAAGACTATGGTCTGCTCTCGATTGCAGATACTTATCATTTTTCATGACTTCTGCTTATTTAGCAAGTTTGGTATCTCCACCCTAGCATCGATTTATGCTCGTAAAGACAACCCAAGTGAATCTTGAGAAGTCATCTACAACAACCGTATTATACTTCTTTCCTGATAACTAGTTACGTATGATTCAAAAGATCCATGTGTAATAGTTGCAAGGGTCTAACACCAGAGTGTCCGTTTTGACTTGAAAGAGATTTCGGATTGTTTCCATCCGACAAAGTGTAATGTATATCATCCTTTCTAAAAGATGTTTGGAAGGCCAACCACTAACTCTTTCTCGCAAGTTTGTTCGTAGTTTTGAAATTCAAGTGACTCATTCTTTTCGCGCCATAACCAAAGGCTCTTTCCTGTGACCAGATTGACTCACCATGAGACATTCTTCAACAGGCGATACCAAATCGGGCAACATAAAGATCGCTTTCCATTGAGCAACCAAGATCGGTCGCTTGACTCATTGTCAATAAGTTTGCAATACTTTGCTTTGAATTTCACAGAAAATCCTCGTCTGCAAACCTGCTCATGCTAAATAGATTATATTTCAAACCCTTAACATGTAATACGCTGCTGATTGTTAAAGATCCCAATTTGACGCTACAAATCCCAGAGAGTGATTTAATTCTCTCCAAAGAAATTTGATGCCCGGTCCAAAGGTTGCGTGCTTTAGTTAACTGATTTGCTTTGTCTCTCATGTGCTTTCCAAGATCCACTATCAAATAGCCATCGAGCCTTAGTCCAAGAGGCTCGCACAAAACAGAAATGAGAGTTGTGTTCTCGCTTTAGATAGAACCACTTAGACTAAACATTCTTCCAAGAGGAATCCACATTTTAGTGAATTTCTGGGAGTTTGTTTTGTCTCACTTTATCCAAGGAGAAGCAATAGAATCGAATTTTGATCTCAATGTTCCTTCGGGTGTTTCTAGGTGTTCCTTTGTGCTTTCTCGACCTCGGTTTCTCTGGGTTGTTTTCAAAGAAACTTAGCCTTTCCGCCGTGTTCCTTCTAGCTTTAGCATTCAGTTTTTCAAGGTTTGAGATTTCTTCCACTTCCGCTTATTGCTACGCGTAATATCGCCTTTGCCATTGTTCTTTTCCTTCCTTATATTGTTGTAAAAGGACTTTCCAATAGCACGATAGCCAATTCCATTTCGAACACCTTCGCTTTCTCAATGCGGTTCGTAAGTTTTACTACTTTCTCGCACCGCCTTTATTTTCATAAATGGTACAAAGAGAGAATTTGCCTATTCCAGCAATTCTTCCTTTCCTAGTAATATAGCAATGTGGATGTCTACATGTCCGAGGGTCAGATTTCTTTTCGTAAGCCTCATCCACAAGTTTCTTGTGAACTTGTTGTTCTTTCAAAGGTCAGTTACTCTTTTCCTTTGTCAACTACCTTAGTCGACCAATGCTATAGGTGGTTGAAGAACCATTCGCTGATTTTTTACAAAGGTCAACCTTTCATCACTCTTCTTCGTAGGAGATGAATTACTCGATTGTTCATCAAGTCCAAGTTCACCCTTCTCGAGGGATCTCTCAGATATGATCGAAACTCAAGAGAGTGTCACTAGCCTTTGATAAGATTGAAGGATAGCTCTTTCTTCTGAGTTCCTCATTTTCGTAAAGCGCCTTCATCATTTTCTTATTAAGTTCATCCATATAGTTTGTGAAAATTTTCATTTTCGACATCTAACTTTTCGTATGGGCTATTTCAAATATTTTTTTTCAGATAATTTCGTTAGCTCAAAACCTGTTTTTCAAGAGTTTCTTTGCTTTCCTCTAGAATTCGGTTTTCGATTGTGCTTCCGTAAATTCTTTCTCATAACGATCCAGCCTAATTCTCGATTAACTCAAGATCCTCAATTCCATCATCACCTCATAGTACGTAAATTGTGAAATGTTTGTTACCTCATCACCATAAGACACATTTCAATGTTGAGATGTCCGACCAAAGAATCTCAAAGAACTCCACACATTTCATTCTTCTTAAGGTCAAGTCGACACGTGGTGAATCCACACAATTCGTGATGGTAGGTTCGAGTTATCCTAATCTCCATCTTCGTAACTGTCTCAATATCTAGAGCATCAAGTTGATTTGAATCTTCTTCCTTTCTTCACCAAGAAGGCCCTTTAATTTCTTTTGTAATTTCTTCCGTCCTTCTTGTCAATTGCCTTGAGCTTGTTTAAAGCAGTGGCAATCTCTCTTGAAGTGACTAGGCTTTTGACAATAGAAGCGTATATAATTTCCTATCTCACGATTCAAGATTAACACCTTTCCGAATGGGGTCTTCAGAGAGTTGTTTAGTAATGTTCTTGTCGATGATAGTTTGGGCTAAGATGCTTTTTCAGCTTTTCTTTAGCTTTTCTTTAGCTTTTCTTCTCTCAATCTCGACTCACAAATTTATTCATGTGTCTTCGCAAGAGCATTTTCTTCAAATGCCTTTGGTATCTTTCTTTCGTAGTGCCTTGAGACTAGAGCAACACTTTGCAACTTCTCACTGCTTGTTCTCCGAGTTGTCTCATAATCTACAAGAGTAAGATGAGAGAAGATCTCATCGAGTAATATTTGGCATTCCTTGGTTGAAATAAAAGAATTCAAAGGTGCTCCCCAGGATTGAGACTTCCGACAATAGTCTTAATCTTTTCCTCGGGAGTATTTGTTGCATTCACCAAGTGCAGCCATATCACTCATAAGAGTAGTAAACCTGAAATCAAGTTCTTCCAGAGTTTCAGTGGGACCTTGCTTGAAGTTTTGGAACTTCAATTTAAAACTTCGAACTTGTTTTCTTTGGTTTTTCAGGCCCGCATGCATTTCAAAGCCTAGGTGTCGATCCGATGATTATATTACGAGCTTGACCATCCAATCTATGTCTCGCATCTTCTGCATGTCCGTAGCCTTCGCTTGTCTTCATATTAAAATGCTTCCACGAGCAACACACCACTATCACTAGCAAATGATCCTCGCTTTCATCTTCCTTGTCCGAGGTTTTTCTTCCATCGTACACCTCAAGAATTTGTTCGAGTTCGATTTGATAGGCCCTTCATTGATGACATAGATCATCTCATCACTAATGGCTCTGCATGGAGCATCATGTTGTTCTTCCATTTCTCGTAGTTTTTCGCTTCGTAACGGTGCATCACCTGAGACATACCTCGCACACTTAACACACAAATTATATAGTCTCAGAAGACAAAGTTTCTTCACCTATCTGGGATCTAGGTTCATGTATGTTTGGGAACCTCCCGCACTGATACCACTTGTTGGTCCAGATAACGGCAAAGTAAAAGACTAGGGGGGTGAATAGTCTTTAAAACTTTTGTCGATAAACAGCTTCTCGTAAACCTGGGGTTTCTAATACTTAGATTCAGAGCGTTGTAAGACTTTAAGATAGGTAAGTGCAAAACAAAAGTATGTGTGTGTGCTATGTCAAAGATAAATACAAAGGTAAATAACACAAAGTTAAGTATAGTGGTATCCTGAGGTATGAATCCTCCAACTAATCCACTTCGCTCTTTCTCGAGACCTAGAATTCACTAGAATGTATAATCGAGTTCACCTTACAAAATCCTATTCTAAGATTCTTAAACAATTGGTTCCTAACCAAATGTTCCCCGAGTTATTCCTCACCCTAGAGCTAAGTACTTCCTCTACTCGTATAACCTTGAGTTATTCCCCGATTTCCCAAATTAAGTACTTCCTCTACTCCACGCCTCGATGGTGTCAAGTTATAGGGTTTGTCGAGAGGCTTCTTGTATAACTTTTCGCTATGTTTCCAGAGCCTAATAGAACAAGACTACTTAATACACTTGTTCAAAGGTATGGCAATCGCTCTTTATCGACTCCAAGTAATTGATGTCCGCTCGAGAATGAGTCGTAAAGGTTATCCGATAGTTCAACTCTTTCACTAATAACAATCTCTTGTTAAGGTTCGTGACAACTTAGAACTACTAGTGATTCTTCAAGCAAATGTAAAGCTTTCGTAAAGGGTAGTAGAGTGCTTGAGAGAATACTTTGCTAGATTGTAAGTTTGTGTTAGATCGTTTCTTCTACGATTTCTCAGCATCTAAGTGTGTGATATTTATAGATGAATTAGAGAGTCGTTGGATGTTATCCGTTAGACACAATTCAAATTCAGTCTATACTTATCTTGAAATGCATACTCGTAAGTCCTTGTCTCATATCTCGTAGAGGACTGTGCTTTAGCGGCTTTTCTCAATATGCAATTAATACACATGTACTATTTCTCGTCCTGTAGTCTTCAACGGATACATTAGCCTTTCGATGGCTTCAGATGCTCCATACTCATGATGTCATATGTTCCAATCATGTTTCAAAAGTAACTAAATGCACTTAAGAGAGGATTAAGGACATAGTCTTTCCGAGTGAGACTAAACCTTCAGGTCTTCATAAATCTTGTGCAATCTCCTGCCTTGTAATCTTCTTAAAATCTCCATTGCTAGGATTGATCTTCATGGTCTTCTTGGAAATAAAAATTACATTCGTAGACCTATAATCCTAATACAAGATTTACTAGACTAATCATACTCAAGATTTCCTCTTTACAATGTTCAAGTGAACCAAGAGTACTTAATCACCTTTCCGCAAAGATAAGAACATGTGATGAATGATCAAAATACTAACAGATATTCCTAATAAAGGCAAGTAGTATGCTTGAGAGCGCTTTGTGAGTATTCAAGATTCTTGGTGTAAGTTCCGTGTGTTCTCAAGCATTCTAGGTGTTGATATGTATAGATGAATTTGAGTGCCGTCAATAGTATCCTTAGTTTAAATCAAATTCAAACTTTTGATATCCGAGTATAGTACCGCTGGACGCTTGTCTTCTTCTTCGAGACTACCGCTTTTGTTCGCATATTTTTGTCCACGATTTAATGCAATCAGATTATACTTTGTCCTCAGCGTCAACGGAACTATGCATGCTTTCAAGCTTAGCACGCCCTTTTCAGAGACTATCACAACTCGATACCACTTGTTAAGAATATATTGTTTCCTAAACATAATCTTTATCCAAGGTATCCGAGTGTAGATATCTGTAAGCACTTTTCCTCGCTCGTATACCTCAGATTCTCGTATATCTTTTGCAACACTTATTTATTGAAACACTTGTTTCTTCAAGATATCCGGACATAGGTATCTCGATAACCTTTGTCTTCAAAGAATCTTGCGCCTTCAAAACTTCATTTTAAAGTCGAGCTTTCCCATCGGATGCCTTCTTCGTCTTCTTCAAGAAAATAAAATTACATTTAGAGACCTAACATCCTATGCAAGATTTACTAGACTATCATACTTAGTGATTTTCCTCTTTACAGTTGTTCAAGTGAACCAATAGTACTAACCACCTTTCTGAGCTAAGATAAGTCATTAGGTTGCTGGTCAAAATCTAAACAAATATTCCTAACAAATTTCCCCCATTTTGATCAGTCAACGATGACTATCTGACCTATTACAAATCTGGATGAGGAAACAATCCACCACTTAATCAATTCATAAGATCTTTCAATTCTTTCAATTATGCGTAGTAAACATCAACCAAATCACAAGGTGTGATCTTTGGTCACAAGTTATCTTTTTATAAATTGATATCCTAGAGTAGGTTCATCGATATGTTACAAAGAAAGTTCATGTATAACTTTAATACATAAAATACATTTTAGCTCAGTCAGCAAGATACAAAATACATAGTTTAAATTAGGACAACAGGAGTAACCAAGCTCCAAGTAGACATCCTAATAAACTAGTCTTCAAGTCTTCAACACTTCAAGTCTTCAATCAGTAGATCTATGGATCAATTTGCAAATTCCCTATCCCCAAACCTTTTGATATCATCTAAGTAGTCAAAGAGCAGAGTCCCGACTATCATCTCAAGAGCTCGCAAATCCACAAACTTCCTTGTAAGTTTTGGTGGATTTTTCGCAAACCGTTTGACCCACGTATACTTTCTCCATTTCCGTGCATGCTCGATTCTCGATATCCGACTTGAAGTATTCATATATGATCTTTAGATATCCGATGTCACCCTTGTATTGATCTTCACCAAGTAGAAGGACTCATGTGGTTCCACAACAAGTCTTGCTTTCTGCTCCAAAGGATGTCGGGAATTCTGCACATCATCCGGCTTTCCATAAGGACATTCATCGTAGAGGTCCTTCTCCATTGCTTCTATTCTCTTGATTACTTCAAAATCGAACTGTGCTTTGATGTGGTTGGTGTTAATCAAGATCGCTTGTCTTTTCTCCATGCTATGAGTCAAGCTTATGGATCGTTCCGAAATCTTTCATTTACTAGTAAGTGCTTGAGTTCCGTAATCCAAGAGCTATTCTTTTGATTAATGCACCAGACAGAGGAGTCATTGTTGGTCTTCACATACTCAATCTTCGCTTCTTCAGCCCGAGTGGTAGTTGAAGTTTTCTTTGTTCAAATTTCTCACCGATCCTCCTTTGTTTTGAATTCTTGGGAATTGTCAAGAACCACCGGATTGACTTGGTATTTCCAGAGGGTGTTTTAGCCGCCAAAGGCTTTGCCTATGGGCTCATAGGCTATCAACCATTTTTCTTTTTCTCGTGAAGAGGAGCTTCATCTTCATCACTCTTCATCATCATTATCATCAAGATTAATTCTGTGACATTTTGCGTACTTTCTTCATTGCTCCGGATTTGATTTGACCTTCTTTTCTTCTTTAGAAGACTCTTCAATCCTTTTACTTGTCTTTTCCTTAGAGCCTGGTACCTTGGAGGTCTTTTTCCACGGCCCTTGTTACCATTGTTATTTCTTCATTGTCATTGGAAGTAGCTACTATTTGCAAAGCAACTGATTTGATGAGGGCTCATTTATTCGGAGTGGTGGATGGGAAGTTTTTGTTTCCTCTTCCTTATCGAGCAAAGCACCAAGTCTAGATTTCTTCTTTCCTTCCCCGTGACTCGAGGTCCAAATCCTTCCCTTAGTCATTGTCGATCGACTAAGTACCACAAAGGATTCTCGAGAGACTCAAAATTCCCTTCAAGTAATTGTAGGCTGAACCAACTTCAAGTTCACTTTGAGCTCTTAATTTTGTTTGATAAGTCCATTTTCCTTATCGCTGAGCTCGCCAACGGGCCTAGTATGGCATCCGCTTCCATAGGTAACTCATTTCATGAAAAGTTTTTTCACTAATGACACATCATCGCCCCTTACCATTCCTGCATCCTTCGAGCAAGGACCATACCGGTTGTTCTCTAAGTGATGAGCTCAAGAATTTCTTCATGTCCGAGGGGATGAGGCAATTACGGCTTTGTTCGTGAAGACAACTCCTTTTAAGATGTGCCAAAACTTGGTATCTATTCATGTATTCTCGAGTGGACAATCGCGCTTGTTGAATACATCAGAGCAATTAGCTTCCTTTTCAGATGAGAAACCGCTATGTTCATCATGTGTTCGCCAACATCTTGTCTTCTTCATCATCCGAGTCATCACCAAAGGAACTTCATCCTCTTGCACTTCTTCATCAAGGTTTCAAGGCAACCATCTCGTATATGGGTTTCGCCTTTGAGGATGGTTTCTTTCGTGAAGATGCACTTAGCATCATGCTTTGTTCAAATACTTGTTTAGCATCTAGCTCCTTAGCAATATAATCAACATATTCCTGAGCTCTTTAATCTCGAGTAAGCTCGCATCTCTTCGTGTTTGTTCTTCAAGTTTATCTAGCTTGACTGGATTCAAATTTATCTTTCTTCCAGCTTGAAGATTTAGTCGTTGTTCTTCTTCCAACAATTGTTCGAGTTGAGCAACTCGCTTGTGCATCCAATATTTTCCGAAAGTGTTTTCCTCAGAGTGCTCAACTACTTGTTCAAGAGTGTCCTTTTATCGAAGATGGATAGGTAGATTTCGAGGAGATGGAGGAGGGATTGTTGTGATGTCCTCTCAAGGTGCTTTTCAAAGAATCGAGGCATTGTTTTCTTGTACCCTCCCGCCCCCGGTGCAAGGGCATCATCATCATCCTTTTGTCATCCTCATCCTTGTGATGTTCGTATGAGGTTCTTCATAATCATTCTCATCGCCTCCTCTTCTTCATCTTCAGGGACCAGATTGATCACTTCTAGAATAGTAACCATTTGCCCATTTACTTCCTCTTGCTCAGAGGGTATGTACTGTAGAGTCTGGGGCAAAGTAGGCTTGAATGCCATCTGCATTCCGTCCGACCATCTTCTTGGTTGAAAGGTTCGATCAACTTTCCGCCACTTCCTTAAAATCCTTATCCATCAATGTTCAAAGAATATTGTTCAAAGGGGGAACATTGCATGGACATAGTTTTACAAGTCAAGGGCTCGTGGCTCTCCTCAGGTGGTGATCACCACCTTTAAGATCTCGACAGATCGTAGTATCGGAGCTTTTGCCATTTCTCAAGCATTTCAGATGCTTTGGCAAAGTGTGTTCTCGAATAAAGGACGGTGTCCTTTTCACATCAATATGGACCTTAGTGGCACTTGATCGAGCCTCGAAAGAAAGTGTTCAATTAATTTCAAAACTATAGTAGATATCCGCTTTAGAGTAGAAAGGTATCGAGTTACCGTGATGTGTTCAGATGATTTGACTACCGAGGTTCCAGTGCCTCAGATATCCGGATATAAGGAGGAGATCGAAGTCCGATCCTCGCTATCTTTCTTTCTACTTGAACCTCGAGATTAGAAACATAACACTTAGGAAATTTTATCAAGAAAAATTTTATCGACAAATCGATATCTGAGATGTCAATTACCTCCACCGGAGGCTCAGATATTGCTCTCGTAGACTTGTGCAGTACCGAAGTTTTTCTTGTGATGAAGTCTTTGATGCCTCATCTATTTCCATTTGTCAGGGGATTGAGCGCAACTCCCAAAGAATTTCTACTTTTTGAACCTCAGTAGAACGTGTTAGTTTGAGAAAATGATCAGAGATTTGCTCTTGAAGAATATTAGTATTCGAATGAAATACCTTCTCTCAAGGTTCAGACACTTGTTCCTCAAAGACCTCGAAGTCTCTCGGATTCTTCTTCAAGAGATGTATTTCGCCTCTTTCATTTTTCTTCTTAGTTGGAGCCTATTAGAAACAAACACTTTATAGTATTAGTAAAGCACATATGAGATGTTATATCTTAAGGAACTATCTTCTACCGTGAGATGTGCCCTGCTCTTAAGTGGTGAGGCTATGGAAGCCACCTTTCTCGTGATTCTCGAGGTATGCTTTGCCTTCCTCTTGTTGTTGTGTTTCTAATTCAATGTGACAAAGAAATTTCATTAAATAACAAGATTTAACAAACACAAAAATATCACAAGTAGAGAGTTAAACCATTCAAATACCCGAAAGCAAAGGTCAGCCGATTGGTCTCTAGAATCCCAGACCCTTCTATGCGCTGGTCTTGTTGTTCCATTTCACTTCTTTTGTTTTGAAGTTTTAGGTACTTTCGCACCTTTCCCGAGTGTGCAACTTAGTTGCTCCCCTAGTTGATCATTCCGAGCGTATGCCTCAGCTTGATCCTCTTATCGAGTCAGGAACCCGCTCTTTTACGTGATTTTCTTCATCAAGGAAAGATGTTGGTATCTCATGTCAGAACTCAAGTATCATCTCAACAAAGATCCACTATTGGTTGTTGTGGTGATTCCTGATCTCGATGAAGAAGGTGATGCCGTATGGGCCTATCCAGACCGCTGAGACAAACTTTGAGTGTCGAGGCAATGGCGATCCTCTAACACTAAGTTGCCACCATCGTAGCATCTTCAATATGCTTAAGTGTTACTTGCTCGATGGTGTGTTTTGTCCAGGATTTGGACACAGCTTGTTCTTCAAGAATCTTTGAAACAGTGCTTGTTCAAAGAACTCCGTGGTGTAGGTTCTTCTTCGATACCTCTACACTTGTTACTTTTTCGCCTCTTTGATTTCCAGAGGGACTTGAGAGATAACTAACTCATCATTATCATCGCCGAGCTCTCATCAAAGATTAGGAACCGATTGGTCCATAATCCTCGCGTTTCGTGACATAGGGCTTGCACCGCCACTACTCTCATTAGCGATTGATGAGTTCATCGCCAAGGCCTCTCCTTAGCAAGATTGATGAGTTCATCGCCAGCTTGTATCTTTGCAAGATTGATGAGTTCATCCAGCGGGCGGCAGATATCCGAGAGTCGACAACCACCACGGGTGTGTCTTCGACGGCCGCCAGACTTCTTTCGTGAAGTTCTGGATTTTTGGTTGCAACTTTTCCTCGATACCTCTTCGCCGCTTCTTGAACCTTTTTTGAGATCCAAAGAACCTTTTTCATCATGTTCAGATACTCATATTTGTAGAGTAGGTTATCGCTGTCAATGTCCGCCTCTCCGAGCTCAATGCCAAGGCACTCCAAAGATGTAGCATATTTTCATATCTTATCGGGCTTTTGGCTCAAGAAGTCCCTTAACGATTTTGGGCTCAAAGCCTCAGATCTTCTTCACAAATTTCATGAAGGTGTACTTTCCCGCTTGAAAGGGTTTTCCAAATTTTGTTTTGTTGATTCAACAAGACCATCATTATCCAAAGATTCTCGCTTATCCGGTCAAGACCTCCTTGTAGACCATCAAAGAATCTGGAAGAATGCATGCCAACACATCCCAAAGGAACCAACAGATGTCCTGGTTCTCGATGTCGCAAGTTTGAAATCAGAGGTATCCGGTTTTTCAAGATCACACACATCACTATACAACCGCTTACACCTTCAAGGAGATCATCATCCTCGTGTTTATTTCAAAATCCTTTCCAAAATTTTGAAGTTTAAACAACTTACGTAAAGTTGTTAAGTCCAAAAGAATTTCATTTCCTCGACCTTTGTTTTGATAGACACCGCTTTAGTGCCTTCAAACACAGAAATAATCCTCGAGTTGTTGTAGAATTCTAACACATCCAAAGGAAGAAACTCTACTAGGAGTAGCATGTGAAACCCTTGATTTGTGCCTTTCAAGCACGCCAAGAATTAGCTTCCCATCGGCTTGGTTTTCAATTGGCCTGAGGTATTCCTCAATCATGGCACCACCCCAAATCATCCCGTGATTTGAAGTCCAATGATCGATTAAAGTCTCTACTAATCGATTGTTTACAACTACCAACTCGTGCTTGCTTTTCAAAGAGTACCAAAGGGTAGTAGATTGGGATTTCCGAATAAGCACGCTTTTGGAGCCATCTCTTTATATAGTGTAAGTTTTCAAAAGTCCGAAAGAGATTAGGTGAGAGATTAGTGATTCTTTGCGTAAAAAACTAATTGAGGAAGTAGATTTGCAGAAGATGAAGAAATGTTTTTGCTATTCTTGTGCAAGTCTCAATGTCGCATTAGGCTAAAGTGAATTCTTTTGCCAAAATCCTATATATATAGCAATGTAATCTCAATGTACATATACATACAAATTAATTTTGGATTTTTTACAAATTAGTCACTAATGGGACAACTTTTACCGTGAGACCATAGATTTTCGCCAACGAGCGTGTCACTTTGTTACGGCAAAACATTTCGTACCGGTACCTGCAGAAGTAGATATGGGTGGTGGGTGGAGGATTCCACCACCACACCACCAATCCGCCACCCACCACCGGATTCCACCACCACACCATCGGATTCCACCATCCATAAACTGCATCGGTACCGGTACTGTACCAAGGTGACTTGCCCGTAACTAAAGTGACCCGCCAAGCTAAAATCTACGGTGTCTCTACGGTAAAAGTTGTGCAATTGGTGACCTATCGTAGCTCTAATTAATTTTGTGTGTAAGTATCTGTGGTACTTGCGTATAGGCGTGGATAAAAGTTTGTTTGATATTAAATGCTTAGTGGGCCACGGCCCGAAGTTTTTAAATTCACTATTTTACAGAGACATAATCTCGTCTGCTAAGATCAAACGCCCATTTCATCAAGGGTCAATATTGCTTCTTCAAAGAATGATCACAATCAAGAATTGTAATTGTGCCTAATTAATGAATTTTGGCAATTTGCTATCTCGAATCACATTTCGTGTGACTAAGAACACTGCTTGAATCTGAGTCTATCTCACACTTAGTATCCATTCCAAGTTTTATACAAGGATAGAAATAATACAAATTTCAAGAGAGTATGATCGCAGATACAGATTATTCTTTGTGTTCCCTCATCGAGTGATCTAGATATCCTGAGTGCCTGCCCCGTAAATCTTCAAATAGCCATTTTACCCTTTAGCCTTTAGTTTCGGATACCCATTCCGCATTCCTCTTTCTCGATACCCGCCCAGATACCTTGTTTTCTCGGATACCCGCTTGCATTTCTTTCCTCCTTTTGATATCTTCTTCATATCCGAACTTTTTCGCCTTTGGTAGCTCCATTAGTCCAAGAATATGTCTTAAGGCTAAGAATCAACTTTCTTGTAGTGGCTTAGTGAAGATATCTCAAGTTGGTCTTCAGTACAATCTTGAGTATCTCTATATCGCTTTTTCAACATGGTCTCTAATGAAGTGGTGTCTAACATCAATGTGCTTTGTTCTTGCATGAAACTTAGAATTCTCGAAAGTTATGGCAATAGCACTTGTGTTGTCACGTAAAATAGGAGTTTTCTTCATCGAGTCCATAGTCTCGTTGTTGTTGTATCCACAATATTTGTGAAGCACAACACCCAAAGAAGAATATATACACTGTGGTAGATGTGGCAATTGAGTTTTGTTTTGTCTTGATCCATGATATTAATTTGGCACCAAGAAATTGACAAGTTCCCGAGGTGCTTTTTCTATCAAGAAATGATCCAAAGATAGTCAAGATCCGAGTAGCCAACCAAACTCAATCCATTGCCTTTTCGATACCACAATCCAACTTCAAAGCATCTTTACATACCTTAATATTTTCATAGCAATGTTGTAGTGTGATTACATCGATTTGTCTCAAATCTAGCACACACTCTAACCGTGATATTGAATATCGTGTCTACTTACGTTGAGGTACAAGAGAGACTCAATCAATTTCCTATACTTGTGTTCTTCAACACTCTTGTCGATTCAAGATAGGTCATTTTCGTTCCAATGCTCATAGGTATCTTTTAGCATTCTTTCGTATGCTTTAGATTAAACTTGTTGAGCATGCCCTTGCATACTTTGTTCGACTAATGAATATTCCATCATCGAGTTGCTTGACTTGCATCCCTAGGAAGTAATTCAATTCTCCCATCATGCTCATCTCAAATTTACATTTCATGAGTTCAAGAAAGTCTTCACAAAGTTGTTTGTCTTTAGATCCAAATATAATGTCATCAACATATACTTGAACTAAAAGTAGTTTCCCATCACGGTTCAATGTGAAGAGGTTTTATCAACATCTCCTTTCTTGAAACCACTTTCTAGTGTGTATCCCACCATGTATCACCTCACTGTATCATCATTCATCTTTTCAAGTCCTTCAAAATCTCAGGGTGAACTCCTAGATCCAATCTTGATCCTTCAATGCTTCTTCTATAGTTTCAGTTCAATATTTGAGATAAAAAACATAGAGCGAATCATGATTTCCAAAGCACTGCTCCCAGTTTTAACACCTTCGTAAAAGGATTTCTATCCATTTCATAATGGGTTTGAATCTAGAATTCATCATCCGCTTTTCAAAGATATCTCGACATGAAACCTTCATGAGGAAGGTTCTCAAGATCCTGCTCCATTTCTTTTCAGCATCTTCATCTTTTAAACCTCAAGAACTCAGGATGTTCTCACTCAGCTTCGAATTTTGTTTCATCATATTCAGATTTTCACTCATTTTCCATCGAACAGAAACAATTCTTTTATAGATGCTTCCCAGTGAACCACTCCTTTCAGAATCTTGAATTTCAATCCTTTTTCTCCCATACTCGAATGCTTTATACATTTTTTCTTTCAGAGAATCATTTGCTTCAAACCTTTCAGGCTCTCCACACAATTCTTCCAAAGTCAATCATCTTCAGATCATCCTCACTTTCCTCCTGTTTCAGCTTGTTTCTTTTTGTTCCAGAAGGCCATTTTATTCTAGTTCACATGATTTAGATTTCAATCTTTTCTGTTTCGTATCTATTACTTTCAAAGTGCAGCCATGTCATCATGAAGTGTTGTAAACCGGAATCTAGTTCTCAAGAGTCTCCTTGGACCTTGTTTAAAGTTTTAAGTCAGCTTCAAACTTCAATCAATTCTTCGCTTTCATTCCTCATTATATTTCTTTTTCAGGCCATTCAGCTGTTTTTCACCCCATGCTTTTTGTCACTCGTGTTTGCTCAATAACTTGACCGGTAGGTTCCCACCGCTCGATCATCTGTCTGTGAAGACCCATCACTTTGTTCTCGTTTCATTAGAAACCACCACACCGCCGAGTTGTCAATAACTATGGGGCCATTCTTTATCACGCCGATCATTTCACACCGATGGCTTCTAGGTGAGCATCATGTTGTTCTTCCATTTTCATACTCTTCTCACACTAAACAAATAAATCATAGTGGTGAAAACTCGCTTCTTTTCAAACTTTTATCGATAAACACAATTTCGTATATCTGTGAAGATATCTTTACATACTTTCGCAGAGCGGAAGACTTTTGTGATAAGTGCACGTGTCAGATAGGTGTAAATACCTAGCAAAGTAAATAAAGCAAGTAATAAATTGCGTAAAGTAATAACACAAGTCTTTATCGTGGTATCAAGGTGGCGAATCCTTCAACTAATCCACTTCGCCTTTCTCGCACCAAGAATCCACTAAGATGTATAATCGAGTTAACCTTATAAATATCTTCTCTCGATTCCTAAATACACCAGTTCCCAACCAAGTGTTCTGAGTTATTCTCGGATTTCACCAAGTACTTCATGTACTCGTAAACCTTTTCGAACTATTCCTTAGTTTCCCAAACTAAGTACTTCATGTACCCACGCCGATTAAGGTGTCGTTGGTTATAGTTTGTCAGTGAGCTTTTAATAACTTGTTCGCCATGCGATAGCTCTATGAATCAAGTATACTGTGAGGAATATCTGTTTAGATTTTGATCAGCAACCTAATGACTTATCTTAGCTCAAAAAGGTGGTTAGTACTCTTGGTTCACTTGAACACTGTAAAAGAGGAAACTCACTAAGTATGATAGTCTAGCAAATCTTGTATATGTTGTTAGGTATCTGAATGTAATTTTTATTCTATGAAGAAGACCAAGAAGAAGGCATCCAGCAGGAAAAGTTCAACAAGTTTGAAGATCCAAGATCGCACAAGATTGCTGAAGACAAAGGTTTTCTAGATATCTATGACCAGATATCTTAAAGACACAAGCAAACAATGTTGCAAAAAGATATTTGAGAAATAAAAGGTTTCTGAGACGAGGAAAGTGCCCACAAATATCTACACTCAGATACCTTGGATATAAACTATGTTCCTGAAAAGAAATATATTATAACAAGGTGTTTCAACAAGTGATATCTGGAGTTGTGATAAACTCTTGAAAAGGATTTGCACAAAGATCGTAGAAATCATAGCATAAAGATCTCTGATACCATGTATAGTTCGTTGGCACTACAGGACAAAAGTATAGTACAATGCATTAAATGCACGGGACGACATGTCTGAACAAAAAACGGTACCTTCAAGAAGAAGACAAACGATTCACAAGATTATACTTAGATATCAATAGTTTGAATTTGATTGCTAACGGATACTATTCAAACGGCACTCAAATTCATCTATAAATAACAACACTTAGACTACTTAAGAACACACCTTAGATCGCCTCGAGAAAACATGTAACTTACACAACACTATCTTCAAAATCTCAAGCATACTACTTACCTTCAAGCTTTCTCATGCACCAAAGCTCTTGATTCTAAGTAGCACAAAAGTTCTAAGTGTCCCGATCCTCAACAAGCATTGCTATTTGTGAAAGAGTCAATTAAGATTTGATATCCGAAGTTTCATTCTCTTGAACATTTATCATAGACTTGGGTCAGTAAAGAACAAGATACCATACATTGAAAAGTGTATTAAGTATACTTGATTCATAGAGCTATCTGCATAACTGAACAAGTTGTTAAAGAAGCTCACCTGACAAACTACCTTAACCAACACCTTAATCAAGGAGTACAGAAGTACTTAGTTTGGGAAACTAAGGAATAACTCCAAGGTTACTGAGCATAGGAAGTACTTAGTTTGGGAAATTAAGGAATAACTCAAAAGGTTTCTGAGTACAGGAAGTACTTGGCTGTGAAAGCCGGGGAATAACTTAGGGGGAACACTTGGTTGGGAACCTAGTGCATTTAGGAATCTAGAGAAGATACTTGTAAGGTTACCTCATTTATCTGTCTTAGTGGATTCTAGGTCTGAGAAAGGTCAAGTGGATTAGTCAAGGATTACGCCACCTTTAGATACCACTATAAAAAGACTTGTGTTATTTACTTTCGATCCTATTACTTGCTTTATTTACCTTGCAAAGTATTTACACCTATCTTGTCGAAAGACGCGCACTTATCACGTAAAAGATTTCCTTCGAATTAAGTATCGTAAATCTTCACAGATATCTGAGAAACCGTGTTTTTGGACAAAAGTTTTAAAAGTCGATTCACCCCCCCCCCCCCCCACTCTAGTCTTTTACTTTGCCGTTATCTGGACAAACAAGTGGTATCAGAGCAGGAGGTTCACAAGCCTTCTGCGCTGAACCTAGATCCCAGATAAGTGCCCACTAACTGCTTTTCACTTGATTTGTTTGTTTAGTGTGTTTTCTGCAGGATGTCTTATGACGCCCAATTCTCAAGCTAGAAAATTATGAGAAATGGAAGAACAACATGATGTTCCACCTAGAAGCCATCAGTGACGAAATGATCAACGTGATAAAGAATGGCCCAATAGTCATTCAACAACTCAAGCAAGTCATAGAGGTTTCTAATGGTAGAGACAGAGAACAAAGCGATGGGTCTTCATGCATGACAAGGCCAACTGGTAGACGCCAACAAGTTATTTACGAACCAAAGCCCGTAGAGATCTGTACATCTAACATGCCAAGAGAAATCGATCGATGGTCGTGCTCAGAATATCATCATACGTTTCTACCCATAGCACATACAAGTAAACTGTGGGTGCAAAACGCGAAAGTGGCCTCGCAACCGATTGAAGAAATCAGGCTTAAGACCGAGAAACGTATGAAAATAAGTTCGAAGTTTTGAATCTCAAATTCCAAAACTTTAAACAAGGTCCCACAGAGACTCTTGAAGACCTAGATTTCCGGTTCAAAACACTTATAAGTGACATGGCTGCACTTGGTGAAAGTAATAGATATACCCAGTCAGAAAAGATTAAGACTATTGTGAGAAGTCGAAATCATAACTGGGAGCACACAAAGTTTTTCTACTTTAACCAAGGAATGCCACATATCACTCCAGTGGAGCTTTTCTCTCACCTTGCCACTGTTGACTATGAGACAACTGAAAGAAAACAAACAACTGAAAAGTTGCAGTATGTTGCTCTAGGTGCTCAAGGAACTTCTGAAAAGAATAAAGGCAAGGAGGTGATCGAGATGCTCTTCAGAAAGCAAATGGGAAAAATATGTCAGTCGAGAAATTGAGAGAAGAAAAGCCAAAGAGAATCTGAAAAAGCATCTAGGCTCAAACTATCACCAGTACAAAAATATGCAAAGCTCGCTAAACAAGCCGGCTCAGAAAGCATCAAGTACCGAGGAAGTAGAAATCGGAAATGATATTTGTTTCTATTGACAGAAACCTGGTCATTTCAAGAAGGATTGTCCTGCCTTCAACAAACTTAAGACAGGTGACAAGAAAGATAGAAGATTATTTAAAGAAGTCAAAGAGCTATGCTCATCAAGAAAGGAAAAGATCCAACTCCAATCGATGCTCTGTATATCGAAGTCCGACATGAGGATGAAGACTCAGATGATTCCACACCGCTTTCTCCGTAAATGTGCAAGTTTCTCATGAAATAATCGACTTTGGACAAAAGAAGAAAGAAGTGTGGAATGGTCAAGAGATCTTTCCGTATATCTCAAACATTGAACCTTGTCTAATGGCCGATGAGGTAACACATACTTCCGTTATACTTATGAAAGTGATGAAGAAGGAATCAAAGATCCGAAAATCTCAGAAGAGAACTTGATCTCTACAAAAGAGAATTTATAATGATCCGAGCTAGAGCCGAAATTCTTGAAGAAGAAAAGAATTTTCTTGTAAAGGAAAATTCATAAATACTCAAGATATCTGAGAAAAGGATGTCAAATGTATTTCTCAAGGCGTATATCCGAGACCGAAAAGTCACTTAAAGAAGCATTCGCCAATCTTCAAAAGAAATATGAAGATCTTCTTCCGAGAATAAAGAGCTCAAAAGAAAGAACTATCTTTTCAATCTTATGCCAAAGCTAGTTACACTCTTATCAAGTACAATCTTATTTAAGAGATCCTTCGTAAAAGAGAGGACTTCGTCGACACACACGTACGCTCTATCACTCAATAAGAGTAATGAAAGACGAACATTTGTCAAGCAAAGTTAAGGTGATTCCCAAACAACCTACAAGATTGGCCGAAGCTAAGGTTGTCGACAAAGGAAAGGCAATGACTCAAACCTTCAGGGAAAAACAAGTCCCAAGGAAAATTGGTGGGAATGTTTCTGAAAAGAAACACAACACTGAAAAGTGCAATCACCCGCAGTGCTATGTCTCTCATGAAGGAAAAATTGCAGGAGCTGACAAATTCTCCTATGTCACGTTTTCTGGAAAGAAAATAGATTACCCAGAGACTAGCAAAGTCACGAGAAAAGATCTCGATAGCACCAAAGTGCTCTAATGGTATCGCTATTAAGCTTATCGGGAAACAACTTGCTCGTGAGTACAAACAAGAGCAAGAACGATAGTTAAAAGCTAGAATTGCTCACAAAGAATTATCGGCGGAAGATGAATCAAGCCACTGAAAATCTGAATGCCAGGACTAGAAGAAATTTGGCCAGGAAAGTTAAGTTTGCTGAGAAGTAGACTCAGAAACCTGACATGTATCTGAAAGCACCAATTGGAGCACCAAGGAACACACCAAGGAAGAAAATAGTTCTTAATAACAATGATAATAATCATTTAACTAGAATTCATTCTCATGTTCCTGTTAGACAAAAGAATGTTCCTAAGAAATTCATTCAAAAATGGATTCCTACTGGAAGATTCTTTGGTCCAGATGGTTTCATTGTTGGTGTGAGAACCTAATCTCCTGTTTCCTGTTTTGTGTAGAACACTGTAAAGGCTAATCCAAAGTGGCATTTTGATAGTGGATGTGGGAAGCACATGATAGGAGACAAAACAAATCTGATTGACTACAGAAAGTGCAATGATGGACCAATTATCAGGTTTGCTGGAGGAGATGAAAATCCAACCATAGGATTTGGCAATCTGAAGTTTGGAGCCCTTACAATCAAGTACTACATGTAAAGGGATTAAAATATAATCTCCTAAGCATGAGTCAACTAGTACAAAGTGTACACCGTCAAGATCAAGTCAAAACTATGCAAAGTGATCGACAATGAGTCAAAGGCATACCTTGGTTGCAAGGCGAAAGGAAATCTTTATGTTGTCATCAAGCATCCGCCACAACTGAAGAATGTCTCCTGGTGAGTCAATCTGGCCACACTGAAGAAAATTGGCTATGGCATAATAGAATGAGTCACTTGAATTTCAAAACTCTAAACAAGCTAGCCAAGAAAGAGTTAGTGGTTGGTTTACACAAAATGGCATATAGAAAAAATTGTATATGCTCAGCTTGCCAAATGGGAAAACAATCCAAAACATCTTTCAAGTCTAAACTAGACATTCCAAGAAAGGTTAATCGGAAATGTTACATATGGATCTTTTGAATCCTCAGAACTAGTTATGCAGAAAGAAGTATGTTCGTTGTTGTTGATGATTACTCAAGATTCACTGGGTTGTCTTTCTCAAACACAAATTTGATGCAAGGGTTGAGATACCCAACTTGTCAATAAGCTCAAGTCATGAAAATGACAAGGTATTCAGAATCGTAATGCACTATGGTATCGAGTTTGTGAACCAAGAATAAAAGAGTTTTGTACCGCAGGTATACAACTTCAACTATCTTCCGTAAGAACACCACAATAAAAATGGTGTTGCTGAAAGGAAGAATAGAAACCTAAAAGAAGCGGCAAGAGCAATTCTCGCTAACACTGAATAAGTGAAATGTATCGGGTCAAGTCAGAACACAAATTTGCTACACTCAAAATAGATGTTTGATTAACAAACACCATGACAAAACTCCTTACGAGCTTTTCATTGGTAGACCTCTAGTATCAAACATCTAAGGGTGTTTGCTGCGATGTTTTGTTCATAACAATGGAAAAGAATACTTGAGAACATTTCAACCAAAGGCGTATGAAGGAGTATTTCGTTATTCTCCTAATAGCATAGCCTATAGAATTTACAACAAAAGAACGCAAAAGATTGAGGAACTGCTCATATAGTATTCTATGAAGGAAACAAGAAAGTACTTGAATGATGATCTCGACAGTTCAAAGAACTGATGATTAAAGATTCAAAAGGATCCTCAAAAGGAAAAAATTCTATCATTCAAATGATGATGAGTCCGACGATGAAAAGCAACCTATGCTTAGTAACAACCAGATGACTCTAAGACATGATGAAGAATTTCCTATGAGAATTTAGAAATGGAATGCACCATCGAGAACCTTCATCATGAAAAGGTATCGAAATGAGATTGTCAAATGCAAGATATAGATATCTCTAACATCGAAGAGTGTCGATATCCATGGCATTTTCCATGTGTCGATATCTCGACATCGCATAAGTATCTCATCAAGATCATATTGATTCACATTCAAATCAAAATGATAGTGATCCTACTAGTTCAAACCCATTATGAAATGGATAAGAAATCATCCTAAAGGATGTGATCGTCCCATAGACCAAGGAGTTAACTAGAAGAGCAATCATTAAAATGCAAATTGTCTCTATGGATGTTTCATCTCAAACATTGAACCAAAAACTATTGAAGAAGCATTAAAGGATCAAGATTGATCTCCGCAATGGAAGAAGAGTTAGATCAATTTGAGAGAAACAAAGTCCGAAACCGTTCCATTTGTCATGGAATATCTGAATCGGAACCAAGTGAGTTTTCGTAAACAAATGAATGAGTCCGTGAAATAACCAAACAAAGCTAGGTTGGTTGCCAAGGATTCACCTGCATCAAGGACTAGATTTTGATGAATCTTATGCACCAGCTTGCAAGATCGATGCAATAAGACTCTTTCTAGCCTTTGCAACTCATAATGACTTTAGCTTATCGATGGATGTCAAGAGTGCATTTCTAAATGGTGAACTTGTTGAGGAATTCTATGTTGAACAACCACCGTGTTTTGAAGTTTCTAAAGTAGGATGGTCTATAAGCTTCGTAAAGCTCAGATGGATCAAACAAGCTCCAAGAGCATGTATGTGTCGGGTCAGATAACGCAAAGTAAAAGACTAGAGGGGAGTGAATAGTCTTTTAAAACTTTTGTCGATAAACACAGCTTCAGAAACTGGGGTTTCGATACTTAAATTCAGAGCGCGAAGACTTTAAGATAGGTAAGTATGTAAACAATAAGTATGTGTGTGCTTTATCAAATGTAAATACAGAAGGTAAATGACATAGCAAGTATAGTTGTATCCGGAGGTATGAATCCTCCAACTAATCCACTTCGTCTTTCTCGAGACCTAGAATTCACTAGAACAGATAATTGAGTTCACCTTACAATAATTCTATTCTAAGATTCTTAAACAAATGGTTCCCAACCAATTGTCCCCTCGAAGTTATTCCCCATCTCCTAGAGCTAAGTACTTCCTCTACTTAGATAACCTCGAGTTATTCCTAGATTTCCCAAATCAAGTACTTCCTCTATTCCGATAACCTCGAGTTATTCCTTGATTTCCCAAATCAAGTACTTCTTCTACTCCACGCCTTGTTGTCAAGTTAAAAGGTTCGGACAGCTTCTCAGATAACTTTTCGCTTATGTTTTCAGAGAGCCTAATAGAACAAGACTACTTAATACACTTGTTCAAAGGATGGCGTCGCTTTATCGACCCAAGTAATTGATGTCCGTTCTGGAGAATGAGATTCAGAAAGGGTATCTGATAGTTCAACTCTTTCACGAGTAACAATCTCTTGTTAAGGTTCAGGAGAACTTAGAACTACTAGTGATTCTTCGAGCAAATGTAAAGCTTTTAAAAGGGAAGTAGAGTGCTTGAGAGAATACTTTGCTCAAGGTAAGTTTGCAAGATAGAGCGTCTAAGGTATGTTTTTCAAGCATCTAAGTGTGATATATATATATAGATAAATTTGAGAGGCGCTTGAATTATATCCGTGCTCTTCATCAAATTATATCCGCTTATATCTTGAACTATGTACTGTAAGTCATATCTCATTTTTCGTAGAGGATCGCTTGCAAAGATTTCGCCGATGCATTTAATGCATAGTACGTTTCATTGTCCTTTAGTCTCAACGGATACATGAGCCTTTCTCGATGGCTTGTATGCTCCATACTCATGATGTCATATGTCCGTAATCATATTTCAAAAGTAAGTTAATACACTTAAGAAAGGATTAAGGACATAGTCTTTCCGAGTTAGACTAAACCTTCAGTCTTCATAAACCTTGTGCAATCTTCGCCTTCTAATCTTCGTAAAAGCTCTGTTAGATTGATCTTCATGGTCTTCGGAAATAAAAATTACACTCGTAGACCTATAATCCTAATACAATATTTACTAGACTAATCATACTCAAGATTTCTCTTTACAATGTTCAAGTGAACCAAGAGTTCTTAATCACCTTTCCGTTAAGATAAGAACATGTGATGAGTGATCAAAATACTAATGATATTCCTAACAAATTTCCCCCTTTTGATCAGTCATCCATGACTATCTTTTAAGTCCTATTACAAAATTGTAATCCTGGAAGAGAAAACAATCCACCTCTTAATCATTTCAAATGATATTCAATTTTAGTTTAATTATGCGTAGTAAACATCAACCAAATCACAAGAAGTGATCTTTGCTGATAAGTTGTCATCTATTAAAAAGTATCTGAGAGTATGATCTCCAGATAGGTATAGTTTACAGAATAAGATGCAACTTTTACAGATAGAGAAATTCAGAAACAATCAGCAAGATTACAAAAAGGTAACAAAACATACTAAGTAAAATACAACAAAGGAGTTTCCAAGCTCCAAGAGAGTGTTCTAATGTTACTAGTCTTCAAGTCTTCAGAAATGCAACTTGGGTTCAGATACCTCAAGTTCTTCAGCACCCTTTCTGGATCAGTTGGCATGATCATCCACTTTCCTGCATTCTTGGACATAGTCGTAAAGAATCCTTCTGACAGAGAGCTCTGTCTTTCTGGATAAGTCACAAATTTCATGGTAACTCTTGCCAAGCATATGATTCTTCCGCAGAAAATGTTTGACCCAGAAGTACTTTCCCTGCACCTGTGCATGGTGTACTTGCAATTAGATAGGTTGAAATCAGATATTTCTTCCAGATAGTGTATATCATCTAGGTATTCATCCAATGTCATATAGAATGACTCATAGGTTGAAACACCTAGTTTGTTCTTCCTGCTGTAGCTACCATCCAGTTTTCTTACTTTGTGTACATCATCAGGCTTTGGGTAAGGGCAGGCAAAAGAAAGATTCATCTTTCCGCTTCATTCCTCTTTTCTACTTCAAAGTTTAGCTGTGCATGAAGGTGCTCAGTGTTTTAGCAATTCGCTTACCTTCTCTCCATTTCAAGATTCCGTCGAGGATGGAGTTGGAAACTTATCATTGACAAGTAGATGTTGTAGTTCCGTAATCCAATATCCTCTCTTGTTCGTAATGCACCTATATGAAGACTCTTCATCGGTCTTCACATACTCAATGTGGGCATCACCGCCTTTCTTGATGTGTTTCATTGTTTATTCGCCAAACCGAAATCCTTCGCTTTTCGTTTGGCCTTTCCGTCAGAGATCCACTAACCCTTTCTTCCCGCCTTTAGGCTCGCCGTGGATTTTCCTCAGATAGACTTGGTGTTGCTGTATGAGTTTTCGCTAAGGGCTTTGGCCAGAGGAGGTTGTGAAGTAGTTATTGTCTCCTTTCTTGTGAAGTGGATGTTCATCGTAATCATCCTCATCATCATTGAAGTCCAAAATTGGAGACTTGCAGCTTTCGCCTCTCACTTCTCCTTCTTCTTGGTCTTCTTCTTCGTGATTATTCGTTGTTCCTATCTCGAGATCCTAAGGGACTCGGTTCCCTAGTAACCATACTTCTCACTTTTCGTCAGTTGATCCGGAATAACTTCTTCAACAGGCATCTCCAAAGGTCCTCGACGACTAGTTGACTTGAGGAGGGAGGCATTGATTGTTTTCTCTTTCTTCCTCTACCTTTCTGAGGCATCTCTTCTTCACCCTTAGTCATGAATGACTGACTCATGATAGCATAAGCTTCAGAGAGAGTTTCAAAGTTTTTCTGGAGATTGTTGTGCACCCTGACTAATTCTTGAAGTTCTTTATTCAGCTCATTGTTCTGCCTAACCAGCCTCGCCCTTTCGTTGAGCTCTTCAAGCGGTCAGAGGATGGCGCTGCTTGCGTAATGACACGGTCGTTTCATTCAATGTCAGATTGGCATTGTTACAATCCTCATCATCCCTAACCAACCCTAGGTCTTTCTAAGAGAGAGCTATGTTGGTTGCTCTGTTGAGTAAAGCAGCAGCCAATGGCTTCATCACTTCTGGGACGGATTTTAGCACTTCTGTGTCTTGGGCAACTAGTGTCTTTCTGAGTTCTAAAAAGACATTGTTCCTTGCACGGTGCTCTTCACTTCTTGAACTACTTGGTGCAGAGAATATATGAGGAGCAAGTAGGGCTCTCTTGTGCTGAGTGATGAGTCTCTCATCTTCTGCTTCAGTAATCAAGTTGTGGGTTTTAGTGTCACTGTCATAATCCTCTTCTTGGATTGTTTGCAGATTGACAATCTTCTTCTGCTTTCCATCAAGTGTGCTGGCCTGAGAAGATGTAGAAGGTCTTTCTGATGCAGTTTCAGCATCATGCTCTTCATCATCATTGTCATCCATGGCATCTATCTCAGCAGCTGTGACAACAATGGCATTTTTCAAATTTCTTTGCTCATCTAGGAGTGCCAATTCCTTGGCATTAGCTTCTTCGAGCTTCTTGATTTTGGCTTCCTTTTTCATCAACAAGAGCTTGAGTCTCAATGTTGATTCTCTTCTCTTCTTCCAATACCTTTCTGAGTTGTTCAATTCTAAACTCAGCGGCTGAAATTTCTTCTATGGCATCATTGTGCTCAGCCTGTTGGGTATCTTGATGAGACTTGGGAGGAGATGATGATGGGGCTTTCTGAGTATTGGAAGGATTAGCCTTATCTCCACTTCCTTTGTTAGCTTTCAATCCGCCTTGTCTGTGTGGGGATCATCATTCGATCATCATCATCATCATCCTCTTTCTTTGCTTCGTTCGATGCTCGAGGGAGGTGCTTGATAATCATTTTCATCCATCTCTTCCTCATCTTCGAAACTGTTGATCACATCAGAAGTGTGATCATCTTCCGCTTACTTCCTCTTGCCAGGGTAGGTTGTGAGCTTGGCAAGCGGTGATGGGTAACCATCTGCTCGGTTTGAGCATCCGCAGACTTGAAATCGCTAAAGCCTTCAGGCTACTTCATGAATGAAGTCTTCATGCATCGAGTGGCAAATGTGTAGGACTTATCGGGAACAATGCATGGATATAATCTTCCAGATTTAAGGCGATTGCTCTCTTCTCGACGCCGATTTCGCTAATTCGTAAAGGTCACCTTTCCGAAGTTTCGCCATCGTCAAGCACTTGAGATGTTTCTTTAAAGTGCGCTCGAAGGCCTCGAGTAAATCAACCGCACTAGACTTCGAGCTCGAAGAAAGTGTTCAAGTTAGTTTTGTTCAAACCACTTGTTAGTATTCTGTAGGTAAAAGTAAGCTTTCCGAGCATACTTGTAGAAACACCAGCTCATCACTGACTTCGCTTTCGGGCACAGAGGCCTCAGACATTTTGGTGTGAGGAGAAGTCGATCCTCAAGATCCTTTCTTTCTCGCTTGAACTTCCAAGTGAGGAAGCTCAAGAGTATGTTCCTCGTAAACCTTTGGGGTCTCGAACCTCTTCGCATATACTACTTGTTCAAGAAGCTTTCAGCTTCTTTCGAGGAGATAACACAACTGCTTTCTCCATCCAATTGTTCTTCCGAATGAGCCTGTAAGAACAAACATAAAAGATCGAGTAGTGGTATTTCCAGAGTATTCTTGAAGGAGATTATTATCGATTACTTACCTTCTATGTAGGCTCAAGAATGTTTCCTCGTAGAGCTTTTTCAAATTCCGAATCTCTTGTGTCAGTGTTGGTTCCACCACTACTTCCTCTTGGAGCCTAATAAGAGACATTAACAAGATTAGAACACAAGATTTAAGAGCATTTTAACTTAGTTATTTCTTGTTCGTAAATAGTTGTACCACCCGAGGGACAAGCTCTTCTTGTTGTTCGAGGTCGAGGAACCTCTTCTTGATTCAAGGTGGATAAATTTTCTTCCCCGAAAGTGTGTCTCCAAGTTAGCTCAGAATAAATGAAGCTTATGAGTAACAAGTTAACATTTTAATGTCGATGTTAGATACAACTACTTTTGCTACCTCAATAGAGTCAGCCGATCATTGATCTCGACTTATGGTGATTCCACGCCTCTCCGTGCTCATTGTTGTTGTCCTCTAGAGTATCATTCGAAGTCTCCATCTCGCTTGATCCCTTTCTAAGAGTCGAGCTCTCGTAGGTTGAGGAACCTGCTCAAGAACAGGTTTTCTTCAAAGAACATTAAGGTCGTATTGTGAATGTGGAAGCGATGGCGATATCTTCCATCATTCTATCTTCTTCTCCTAGGCCTTCTTCTTCTTGGGTAGAAGTGCTCTTTGACCTCGAGGAGTCGAGCTAGATGCCTCCATATGTTTCTATTCGACCTTTTAGTGCCTCGAGTTGTTCATCCTCTTCGTAGTCATCGCCCGATTGGGAGCCACCCATCTATAATGTTGCGTCATCCTCGACAGCTCGAGCCGCCTGCCGTAATCCTTCGTGCTTTCGAATCGCTTTTGGCGAATAACATCTTCGAGACCTTGTCTCCAAGGTTGTGCTTCTATTTCCTTTGTTGGGGCTTAGGTACTCTTTTGTCGAGTCCTTTTTCTCGCTTGAGGTCGAGCAAGTCGCTCAAACCTCATCACCTTGTCAGTAGTTTCTTCTTCCGCTTTCTCGAGTCCTTTTTCTCAAGAAGAAGTCTCTCCTTTTCTTCAAAGGCGGTCCGAAAGGGAGTCAGGATCGATTTCCCTTCTCTCGAGAGTGATTCCCAATCTTTCCGTATGTGGCAAATTCGAGACCAAATGCATATTTTCCTTTCGCTCAACAAGGCTATTGATGATCTTGGCTCAAACTCTTCAATATGCCCAAGGAATTTGTCAAGGCGTTTTCCCCAGCTAAAGTGTTTTCGCCTTCATGCTTCTTGTTCAAGATGCATCATCATCCATCTCTCCATGCTTATCTAGTCTACTCCTCCTTTGTTGCCATCAAAGCAACTAACGTAATAAGAGCTAAGGTACTCCAGGTTTCGAGATGACTAGTTCGATTGCTTTAATGAAGTCACCGGGCCTTTTTGCATTCTCTAATTGAATTGCTTCAAATAGCTCTTTAACACTGGATCATGGGAGCATCCTCGATGTTGATGTCTTCAATTGTTCGATTTTCAATCGAACATTTTGCGTAAAGTCTTGCGCAGACGATTTCTTGTCCTTGAACTTCACCGAAAGTACTTCTCTTCTTCATCATTCACAATTTTTGTGAAGATTTTAGAGTTGTTATAAAACTCCAAAGACATCCAAAGGTGGATAGTCCATCGGTGCAGATGAAACTTGTAGATATGGGAACTTTTCAAAGATCCCCAATATCGCTTCTTTCTAGTTTTGAAGGTATGATCACGGTACATACTTCTTCACTAGAAAAGCTCCCCAATTCATTTTGTGACTTGATTCCAAATGATGGGGTGAACTTTCCCATATGCTTATTCAACACCTTGTTCTTTTCCTCCTTGCTTTTCACAGGAGCGGATGATGAGGCCTTAGGTTCTCGTGGTCATCTTCGGTGCCATCTCTTATATAGAGTTTTGAGGAGTGTTTTGCAAGATTAATCGATTATTCTATCTTTTCGTAAGACTAAAACAAGAAGTTACGCTTTAGTAGGGGTTTTGCATAAATATTGAGAGATTTTGCAATTTTGATGCAAGTATGGTATTTCGGAATTGGTAAAATTGTTTGTCTTTTGCCCAAATCCTATATATATAGTAGACAAAATGTACATAGATACAACATACATACAACCTAATATGAATGCGTCTTTGATCCGCATAGGCGTACATCCTTTATACTTCATTAAATGCATAGTGGGCCATGTCGCATTTCTCAACAGACATTACTTGCTTTGTTTTAATCTCAATCGCTGAGATCAAACGCTTATTCATCAAGGGCTTATATTGAGTATCTTGCAATGATGTCAATCAACAAATGGTATTGTGCCGATTTGATGGATTTTTAACAAGTTACATCTATTATGTCACTTAATAAAGAGTAAGAACACTTTATCATTTGAACTTATCATTCGAGTGTCAAGTCCTTATCTTTATATTGTTTATCATAAAATGGCAAAAATACAAGACATCGACATGTTTGACTTTCGTAACTTACACTTTTCAGGCTTTGTGTATCTTTTCTCTTGATGACTAAATAGCTTTCTGAATTCAAATAGCTTTCTGAATTCAAGTGTCAGAAGCTTCAGTTGTTTGAATGTATTTGACCCACTCTCAGTAAGTAAGTTCTAATCCTATTTACATATTGAGTGTGTACCCACCTTTGCCTTTCTAGATATCCGCTGTAAATGTTTGCTTTTCCGAGTGTTTCTACCGTAAACCTTTGCAACACTTCTTATCAACTCGCTTTCGAGAACCTCGCTCACAGAGGCCTACTTCTTTCTACCTCACTTACTCGTAGTTTAGAGATTCGTGACATTTTTCACCTTAGTATTTCCATTAACCAAGACTATGTCTTAAAGTCAAAACCGCTTTCTTGTAGGGCTTGGTGAAGATATCTCAAGTCGGTCTTCGTGCTAATCTTGAGTATCTCTATATCGCCTTTCTCAACATGGTCTCCGGCGAAGTGGTGTCTAAAATCAATGTGCTTTGTTCGCATGGAACTTGGGGTTCGTGGTGATTGCAATAGCACTTGTGTTATCACGTAAAAATGGAGTTTTCTTCATCGAGTCCATAGTCTCGAGTTGTTGAATCCACGTAATTTGTGTTGCACAACAACCAAGCAGAATATATTCAAATTTCAGTAGAAGTTTCAATTGAGTTTTGTTTCTAAACCATGAGATAAGTCTAGTTCTAAACCGACAAGTTCCCGAGGTACTTTTCCTATCAAGCATTGATCCAAAGATAATCAAAGATCCGAGTAACCACCAAACTCAATCCACTTTCTTTAGGATACCACAAACCTACATCTATCGTATCTTTCACATACCTTAATATTTTCATAGCAATGTTGTAGTGTGATTGCATCGATTTGTTTGAAACCTAGCACACTCCAACCGCATATTGAATATCGTGTCCGCTTAAAGAAGGTAAAGTAGTGAACCTATTAACTTCCTATACTTGTGTTCATCAACACTCTTATATGATTCAAGATAGGTCATCTTGTTCCTATACTCATAGGTATCTTAGCAATCTTTTCAGGGCTTAAGATTGAACTTTGTGAGCATGTCTTTTGCATACTTTGTCTGACTAATGAATATTCCATCATTGAGTTGCTTGACTTGCAATCCTAGGAAATAGTTCAATTCTCCCATCATGCTCATCTCAAACTTACTTTTCATGATATTTGCAAAGTCATCACAAAGTTGCTTGTCCTTAGATCAAAATATGATGTCATCAACATACACTTGAACTAAGAGTAGTTTCCCATCATGATTTAAAGTAAATAAAGTTTTATCAACTTCACCTTTCTTGAAACCACTTTCTAGAAGGTATTTGGCCAAAGTGTCATACCATGCTCTTGGAGCCTGCTTTCAAATTCAGATAGAGCTTTTTGTAGCTTATAGACCATTCTTCTTCTCGAGGAAACTTCAAAGCCGTGGTTGCTCAACATAGACTTCCTCAAAGAAGTTCACCATTCAAGAATGCACTTTGACATCCATCTGATAAACTTTAAAATCTTTATGAGCTGCAAAGTTCAGAAAGAGTCTTATTGCATCCAATCTGGCAACTGGTGCATATGACTCATCAAAATCTAAGCCTTCAGTCTAGGTGAATCCCTTGGCAACCATTCTTGCTTTGTTTCTGGTTATTTCACCAGATTCATTCATCTTGTTTATGAAAACCCACTTAGTTCCAATCACAGATATTCCTTCTACAAATGGAAGTAGTTTCCAGACTTTGTTTCTCTCAAACTGGTCTAATTCTTCTTGCATTGCAGAGATCCAGTCTTGGTCTCTTAATGCTTCTTCTATAGTTTTAGGTTCAATGTTTGAGATGAAACATCCAAAGAGAGAATTAGCATTTTCATTATTGCTCCTAGTCTTAACACCGATTGATCGTCCAATCACATCTTTGCAGGATGATCCTTGATCCATCTCATCACGGGTTTAGAGCTAGTAGGCTATGTGATCTGAATGTGAATCACTATGATTATGACTTGATACTTCTTCAAGATTCGTGACATTTTGCACCTCGTATGGTGAATGTCCGACACTTTCTCAAAGTGAGAGCTTTTCGACATGCCACGAGAGGTCATTTCCAGTTAGCTCGATGAACATCTTCGCCCATTTCTAGAATTCTCATAGGAAATTCTTCATCATGTCCGAGAATCATCTCGTTGTTACTAGGCATTTCATGCTTTTCTTCATCGTAGTCATCCTCTCTTTCCATAATGATGTTTTTCCTTTCGAGGGTTCTTCTTGAGAATCCTCATCATTAGTTCCTTGAACCTTTCGAGAGTTCATCGCCAAGAAGTGTTTTTTCGCTTCCTTCATAGAATACAACATGAACCGATTCTTCAATATTCTTTGTTCTTTGTTGTAAACTCAGATGCTTTGCTATTCATAGAATAACCAAGAAACACACCTTCATCTGCTTTTGGTTGAAATGTTCTTAGATACTCTTTTCCATTGTTAAGAACAAAACATCTACAACCAAATACTTTCAGATGTTTGATATTAGGGGGTCTACCAACCAAGAGTTCATATGGGTCTTCATGGTGTTTGTTTATCAAACATCTGTTCTGAGTGTAGCATGCTGTGTTTACAGCTTCAACCCAATAAACATCACTTATTTCAGTGTCAGCTAGCATTGTCCTTGCTGCTTCTTTGAGGGTTCTATTTTTCCTTTGTTGGTACAAAACTCCTTTATGTATCGTCGATGCACTCGACATGGTCTGCTCGATCAGATACCTTGTCATTTTTCATGACTTCAAGCTTATTCAAAGAAGTTTGGTATCTCCACCCTAGCATCGATTTGTGCTTTTAAAGACAACCCAAGTGAATCTTGAGAAGTCATCTACAACAACCGCATTCATACATCTTTCCGCATAACTAGTTACGTATGATTCAAAAGATCCATGTGTAATAGTTGCAGTGGTCTAACACTAGAGTGTCCGTTTTGACTTGAAAGAGATCTCGATTGTTTCCCATCCGACAAAAGTAATGTATACCATCCTTTCTCGAAGATGTTTTGGGAAGACCAACCACTAACTCTTTCGCAAGTTTGTTCGTAGTTTTGAAATTCAAGTGACTCATTCTTTTGTGCCATAACCAAGATTTTTGTGACCCGATTGACTCACCATGAGACATTCTTCAGTGGCAGATGCCCAATGGCAACATAAAGACTAACTTTCACCAGCAACCAAGACTGCTCGCTGACTCATTGTCACAATAAGTTTGCAGATTTTGCTTTAAATTTCACAAGAATCCTTGTCGCAAACCGCTCATGCTAAATAGATTATATTTCAAACCTTTGACATGTAATACGCCGTCAAGGATCAACGATCCCAATTTGACGCTATATCCTGTAGAGGGATTTAATTCTCCTCCAAAGAACTGGATGTCCGTCCAATGTTGCAAGCTTTGTAGTCGACTGATTTGCTTTGTCTCCCGTCATGTGCTTTCCGCATCCACTATCAAATAGCCATCGAGCCTTAGTCCAAGAGGCGCTCGCATAAAACAAGAAAAACAGAGTTAGTTCTTGCTTCAGAGATAGAACCACTTAGACTAAACATTCTTCCAAAGGGGAATCCACATTTTAGTGAATTTCTCGGGAGTTTGTTTTTGTTCAACTTGATCAAGGAGATGCAATGAAATCGTAATTTTGATCTCATTTTTCCTTCTTGGGTGTTTCTAGTTGTTCTCGTGCTTTCTCGATCCTGGTTTCGGGTTGCTTTTCAAAGAAACTTAGCTTTTCCGACTGTGTTCCTTCTAGATTTGGCATTCATTTTTCAGTGGCTTGAGATTTCTTCCACTTCGCTATTGCTACGTAATATCACTTTGCGCCATTGTTCTTGTCCTTCCTTATATTGTTGCGTAAGAACTTTTTCAATACCACGATAGCCAATGCCATTTCGAACACCTTCGCTTTCTCAATGCGCCTTCGTAAGCCTTACTAGTTTCTCGCACCATCTTTATTTTCATAAAGGGTACAATAGAGAATTTGCCTATTCCAAAGAATTCTTCCTTCCTAGTAATATAGCAATGTGGATGGTCAGATGTCCGAGGATTATGTTTCTTTCGTAAACCTTATCCACATGTTTCTTGTGAACTTGTTGTTCTTTCAAAGGTCAATCATACCCTTTTCCTTTATAAACTACCCTAGCTTTCCGACCAATGCTATAGTGGTTGAAGAACCATTCTGCTGACTTTTACAAAGGTCAACCTTTCATCACTCTTCTTCGTGAGGAGATGAATTACCGATTGTTCATCAAGTCCAAGTCCACCTTTCGTGAGGGATCTCGATAGGATCGAACTCGGAGAGTGTCACTCGCTTTGCATAAGATTGAAGGATAGCTCTTTCTTTCCGAGTTCTTCATTTTCGTAAAGCGTATTCATCATATTCTTATTAAGTTCTTCCAAGGCTAGTTTGTGAGAATTTTCATTCTCGATATCCGAGCTTCGTAAAGGCTATTTCAGTTTTGTTCTCAGATATTTGTTAGCTCGTAAACCTCTTTTTCAAGAGTTTCTTTGCTTTCCTCTAGAATTCTGGTTTTGATCAGGCTTCCGTAAATTCTTTCTCATAACGATCCAATTCACTTTGACCAACTCTAGATCCTCAATTCCATCATCACCTCATAATACGTAAATTGTGAATTGTTAGTTACCTCATCACCATAAGACACATTTCAATGTTGGAGATGTCCTGACCAAAGAATCTCGCAACTCCACACATTTCATTCTTCTTAAAGTCAAGTCGATTACATCGGGTGATTCCACACAATTCGTGATGGTAGGTTTGAGTCATCCGAATCTCCATCTTCGTAATCAGATTGTTGAATTTGAATCTTCTTCCTTTCTTCAACAAGAAGGCCCTTTGATTTCTTTTTGAAATTTCTTTTGTCCTTCTTGTCAACCGCCTTGAGCTTGTTTAAAGGTGACAATCTCTTGAAGTGGCTGCTTTTGACAATAGAAACAGATATCATTTCCTATTTCGCAGCCTTCAAAGACTAACACCTTCGTAATGGGGTGTTCAGAGAGTTGTTCATTTCAATGTTCTCAGATCACGATAGTTCGGGGCCAAGATGCTTTTTCACTTTTCTTTAGCTTTTCTTCTCTCAATCTCGACTACAAATTTCTTCATGTTTCATCGCAAGAGCATTTTCTTCAGATGCATCTTTCGTATCCTTCTTTTCAGAAGTACCTTGAGAAACTAGAGCAACACTTTGCAACTTTTCAGCTGTTTGTTCTCTCTGAGTTGTCTCATAGTCTACAGTAGCAAGATGAGAGAAGAGCTCATCAAGTAATATTTCGCATCCTCGTTGAAATAAAAGAACTTAGTGTGTTCCCAACAGGATTGAGACTTCACAATGGTCTTAATCTTTTCCGACTGGAGTATCTATCGCTTTCACCAAGTGCACCATATCACTCATAAGAGTGGTAAACCCGAAATCAAGTTCTTCCAGAGTTTCAAGGGACCTTGTTTGAAGTTTTGGAACTTCAATTTAAGAACTTCAACTTGTTTTCCTTGGTTTTCTGGGCCCGCATGTATTTCTTCAATCAATCACAGCAATTTTCGCCATTTTAGCACCCCACGCCATAATCGTATGTGCTCAGTGTCGATCCGATGATTATATTTAGCTTGACCATCCAATCAGGTCTCTGCATCTTCGCATGTCCGTAGCCTTCGCTTGTCTTCTACATAATGCTTCCATGAGCAACACGACCACTATCACTAGCAAAGATCCTCACTTCCATCTTCCTTATCTGAGGCTTTTCTTCCATCGGACACCTCAGTAACTTGTCTGAGTTGTCTGATTTTGATAGGCCCTTCATTTATGACATAGATAATTCCATCACTAATGGCCTCCATATGGAGCATCATGTTGTTCTTCCATTTCTCGTAGTTTTCTCGGGTTTTAATGGGTGCATCACCAGAGACATACCGCATAATTTAACACACAAATTATATAGTCCTCGTAAGGGACAAAGTTCCTTCACCTATCTGGGATCTAGGTTCAAAGCAAGTGTATGTGAACCTCCCGCCTCGATACCACTGTTGTCCAGATAACGAAAAAGTAAAAGACTAGAGGGGGGGTGAATAGTCTTTAAAACTTTTGTCGATAAACACGCTTTAAACTGGGGTTTCGATACTTAAATTCAGAGCTAAGACTTTAAGATATGTAAGTATAAACAATAAGTATGTGTGTGTGCTTTAAATGTAAATACAGAAGGTAAATGACACAAAGTATAGTGTTATCCTGAGGTATGAATCCTCCGACTAATCCACTTCGTCTTTCCGAGACCTAGAATTCACTAGAATGTATAATTGAGTTCACCTTACAATAATCCTATTTTAAGATTCTTAAACAAATGGTTCCCAACCAATTGTTCCCCCTCCCTAGAGCTAAGTACTTCCTCTAGATAACCTTGAGTTATTCCTCGATTTCCAAATCAAGTACTTCCTCATCCGATAACCTTGAGTTATTCCTCGATTTCCAAATCAAGTACTTCCTCTACTCCACGCCTGTTAATGTCAAGTTAAAAGGTTTGTCGAGAGGCTTCAGATAACTTTTTAGTTATGTTTTCAGAGAGCCTAATAGAACAAGACTACTTAATACACTGTTCTGGATGGCAACGCTTTACCGACCCAAGTAATTGATGTCCGCTCGAGAATGAGCTTCGTAAAGGTATCCGATAGTTCAACTCTTTCACGAAAGTAACAATCTCTTGTTAAGGTTCAGACAACTTAGAACTACTAGTGATTCTTCAGCAAATGTAAAGCTTTCGTAAAGGGTAGTAGAGTGCTTGAGAGAATACTTTGCTTGAAGGTAAGTTTGCAAGATAGAGCGTCTAAGGTATGTTTTTCAAGCATCTAAGTGTGATATATATATATATATATATAGATAAATTTGAGAGGCGCTTCAATTATATCCGTTGTGCTCTTCATCAAATTATATCCGCTTATATCTTGAACTATGTACCTGTAAGTGACTATCTCATTTTTCGAGAGGATCGCTTCGCAAGATTTCATTGATGCATTTAATGCATAGTAATCGTTCATCGTCTTTAGTCTCAATGGATACATGAGCCTTCTCATGGCTTGTATGCTCCATACTCATGATGTCATATGTCCGTAATCATATTTCAAAAGTAAGTTAATACACTTAAGAAAGGATTAAGGACATAGTCTTTCCGAGTTAGACTAAACCTTTGTCTTCATAAACCTCAGGCAATCTTCGCCTTCTAATCTTCGTAAAAGCTCCATTGCTAGGTTTGATCTTCATGGTCTTCTCGAAATAAAATTACACCTGAGACCTATAATCCTAATACAAGATTTACTAGACTAATCATACTCAGGATTTCTTTACAATGTTCAAGGAACCAAGAGTACTTAATCACCTTTCCGCTAAGATAAGAACATGTGATGAGTGATCAAAATACTAACAGATATTCCTAACAAGATGATACATCGCCGACACCTACTAGAAAGTGGTTTCAAGAAAGGAGATGTTGATAAAACATTCTTCACACTGAACCATGATGGGAAACTAATTTTAGTTCAAGTATATGTTGATAACATTATATTTGGATCTAAAGACAAGCAACTTTGTGAAGACTTTGCTGAACCCATGAAATGTAAATTTGAGATGAGCATGACGGTGAATTGAATTACTCTTGTAATGCAAGTCAAGCAACTCAAAGATGAAATATTCATCACCAAACAAAGTATGCAAAGGATATGCTCAACAAGTTTAATCTAAAGCCTTCCAAAAGAATGCTAAGATACCTATGAGCATTGGAACCAAAATGACCTATATCGAATCGACAAGAGTGTTGAAGAACACAAGTATAGAATTGATTGATCTCTACAAGACTCACTACAAGTAGACCTCGATATTCAATATGAAGTCGAGTGTGCTAGATTTCAAACAAATCCAATGCAATCACACTACAACATTGCTATGAAAATATGGAGGTATGTAAAAGGTAATCAGAAGTTGGATCGTGGTATCCAAAAGATAGTGGATCGAGTTTGGTTGGCTATTCAGATGTCGACTATGTCGATCATTGCTTGATAGAAAAAGCACTTCAGAACTTGTCAATTTCTTCGTGCTAGATTGATATCTCGTTCAGAAGAAACAAAATTCAATTTCCAAATCTACCATGGTTTAATATATTGTCACGGGTGTCAGGCTTCATGATATTGTGGATACAACAACAACTCAGATATTATGGACTCAATGAAGAGAAAACTCCCATTTTCTGTGACAACACAAGTGCCATTTCCATAACTCAGAATCCTACGTTTCATGCAAGAACAAAGCACATTGATGTTAGACACCACTTCATCAGAGACCATGTTGAAAAGGCAATATAGAGATACTCAAGATTGGCATCAAGACCAACTTGCGTATATCTTCACTAAGCCACTACAAGAAAGTAGATTCTAGCCTTAAGACACAGCTCGACTAATGGAGCTACCAAAGAATTGAAAAGTTCAGATATCTCAAGAAGATATCAAAGGAGAGAGAAAAGGAATCGAACGGTTATCTAGAGAAGAGTTATCCGAACGGGTATCCGTAAAAGAGGAATCTAGAACGGGTATCCGTAAACCAAAGGCTAAAGGGTAAAATGGCTATTTGAAGATTTTTAGACTGCACTGTACATCTAGATCACTCAAAGGGGGAACACAAAAGAGAATAGTACAACCGTCACGCTTAACTACTATCTTGAAATTTGTATTATTTCTATCTTTGTGAAAACTTTAAAAGACAACAAGTATAAGATAGAATCGATACAAAAAGGTTCTCATTCACACGTAAACGTGATTCAGAGAAAGCTAATAGCCAACATTCATTAAATGGGCACAATTACAATTGTTGATTGTGATCATTGTCAAGAAGCAATGGTGACCCTTGATGAAATGAGGCGATTGATCTTTACGGCAGAGATTAATTTCAGAATAGTGGACTGAAATTCCAACATGGCCCACTATGCATTTAATGCCAAACAAACTTTACCCACCGTCTGCAATTCACGATATGTATATACAAAACCAATTTGTATGTATATGTTTGTCTCAATTACGTTGCTATATATAGGATTTTGGCAAAAGAAATTACTACTAATCCAACATTCGACATGCACAAGAATAGCAAAACCATTCTTCAACCTCTCAAATTTATGTTAGTCTTTTGCAAAGAATCACTAATCTCTCATCCAAATCTCTTTCAAACTTTCAAACACTTGTACTATATAAAGAGATGGCTCCTAAGCCGCTCATCTACCAGAACCCCATCTTTCCACCACCGGTAATCACGAAAAGCAAGCACCGAGTTGGTTATAGTGAACAATCGATCAGGAGACTTTAATCCCAATCATTGACTTCAAATCAAAGAATGATTTGGGGTGGTGCCATGATCGAGGAATACCACGGCCGCTGGAAAATCAAGTCGATAGGAAGCTAATTTCGACATGCTTGAAAAGGCACAAATCAAGTGGTTTTCTATCCGCTTCTTCCTAGTGGAATTTCTTCACTAGATGTGTTAGAATTCTACAACTGTGATTATATCCCGTGTTTCAAGGCACCGCAATAGTGTCTATAAAACTAAGGTCCAAGGAAAGGAAATCCTTTTCGACTTAACAACTTTCTCAGAAGTTGTTTGATCTTCAAAATCTTGGAAAGGATTTTAAATAGAAACCAATGATGATGATCTCCTTGAAGGTGTAAAACAACAGATGTTGATGTGTGTGATCTTGAAAACCGTATACACCCACCGATTTCAAGCTTGTTGACATCGGAACCGCATCCGGTTCACCGATGTGTCAGCATGCATTCTTCATAGATGCTTTGATGGTCTACAAGGAGGTGCCACTTATAAGCCAAGAACACCGGATGATGATGTTATTTTTGCAACAACAAGACAAAAGGTCGGAAAACCCTTTCAATCGGGGAAAGTACGCCTTTATGAAGTTTGTGAAGAAGATTCAAGGCTTTGAGCCTAAAATCGCTAAGGACTTGGAGCCAAAGGCCACAGAAGTTATGGTCTAAAGATATGCTACTTGTGGAGAAGCTTGCATTGAGCTCAGAGAGAAGGTCGATATAGCCAACAAAGAACTCACTACAAATATGAGTATACGAACTTGATGAAAAAGGTTATCGGATCTCGTAAAGGTTCCAACAAGCAAAAGATCAAGAGGTATCTCGAGGAAAGGTTATACCAAAAGCCCGTAATCTCACGAAGAAGTCTCCGCAAATCAAGAGATACACCCATCGAGGTTGTCGATTCCCAGACATTCACACCGGCGTATGAACTCATCAATGCCGCAAAGAGGTATCACTATCGAACAAGTAGACTCAGCAAGAGAAAGTGCTTTCAAAAATGTTAAGACTACTGCCGAAAGCTTTGCTGATGAACTCATCAATGCTGCTAAAGAAATTAGTGATAGATACCAAGCCCTATCTACAGAAACCGCAGGGATTATGAACCAATCAGTTCCTAATGCTGATGAGAGCTCTAATGATGAAGATGATGAATTAGTCATCTCTCAAGTCCTAGAAAATCACAAAGGGCTAAGGATACCAAAAGTAACTAGTGTAGAGGTATCAAGAAGAACTTACACCACAAATTAATAAGCACCTATTTCAAAGGTTGTCAAGAAGCAATCGTCCAAGGTCATCGACAAATTACACCATCGAAAGCAAGAAAGATCAAACTTATCAAGATGCTCGATGAGTGATAGCTTAGTGTCAAGGATACCGCCATCGCCTCAACACTCAACATTTTGTCTCAAGCACAACAACCACAACAAATGATGTGAATATCATTAAATGGTACTTCGAAAGTTACGTAAACCAAAGATCTTCATTCTCAAGAAAATCCCGCAAAAGAGCAGTTCCCAACTCAATGAGAGGGATCAAACCGAGACATCTACTTAGAATGATCAATCAGGAGCCAACCGAAGTTGCATACTCGTGAAAGGTCCGGCAACCAAACTTCAAACAAAGAATCAAATGGAACAACAAGACCAAAATAGAAGTGGTCACAAGTTCCAGAGACCATCACCGACACGCCGTAGCCGAATGGTTTAACTCTACTTGTGATGATTTGTGTTTATTAATCTTGTTATTTAGTAAAATTTCTTTGTTAGGAAACTCACTAAGTATGATAGTCTAGCAAATCTTCAGATAGGATGTTAGTTCTCTAATGTAATTTTATTCTCCAAGAAGACCAAGAAGAAGGCATCCAGCAGGAAAAGTTCAACAAGTATGAAGACAAAGGTTTTCCAGATACCTATGACCAGATATCTTAAAGACACAAGAAAACAGTGTTGTAAAAAGATATCTGAGAAATAAAAGGTTTCTGAGACGAGGAAAGTGCCCATGATATCTACACTCGATACCTCGACATAAACTATATTTTGAAAAGAAATATATTATAACAAGGTGATTCAACAAGTGATATCCTGAGTTGTGATAAACTCTTGAAAAGGATGTGCACAAGATCGTAGAAACTGATAGCATAAAGATCTCTGATACCATGCATAGTTCCGCTGGCACTACAAGACAAAAGTATAGTACAATGCATTAAATGCACGGACAGAGATGTCTAAACAAAAAACGGTACCTTCTGAAGAAGAAGACAAACGTACTACAGTACTATAATCAGATATCAATAGTTTGAATTTGATTTGCTTCAACGGATACTATTCAAATGGCACACAAATTCATCTATAAATATCAACACTTAGACCGCTTGAGAACACACCTAGATCGGCCAATGAGAAAACATGTACTTAATCGAACACTATCTTTCAAAATCTCAAGCATACTACTTACCTTCAAGCTTTTCATGCACTCAAAGCTCTTGATTCTAAGTAGCACAAAAGTTCTAAGTGTCCCGATCCTTAAAAGCATTGCTATTTGTGAAAGAGTCAATTAAGATTTGATATCCGAGTTTCATTCTCTTGAACATTTATCATAGATTGGGTCAAGAAAGAACAAGATACCATACATTGAAAAGTGTATTAAGTATACTTGATTCATAAAGCTATCTCGCATAACTCAACAAGTTGTTAAAGAAGCTCACCGACAAACTACCTTAACCAACACCTTAATCGGCGGAGTATGAAGTACTTAGTTTGGGAAATTAAGGAATAACTCAAGGTTATCGAAAGATAGGAAGTACTTAGTTTGGAAAACTAAGGAATAGCTCAAAGGTTTCGAAAGTACAGAAGTACTGGGTCAGGAAAGCTGTGGAATAACTCGGGGAACACTTGGTCGGGAACCTAGTGCATTTAGGAATCTAGAGAAGATACTTGTAAGGTTACCTCATTTATCGTTTTAGTGGATTCTAGGTCCGAGAAAGGTCAAGTGGATTAGTCAAGGATTACGCCACCTTCGTATACCACTATAAAAGACTTCTGTTATTTACTTTCTCAGATCCTATTACTTGCTTAATTTACCTTGCAAAGTATTTACACCTATATTGTCGAAAGCACGGCACTTATCACCGAAAAGTCTTCCGCCTTCGAATTAAGTATCGTAAATCTTCACGTATATCCGAGAAACCATGTTTATCGATTAAAGTTTTAAAAGACTATTCACCCCCTCTAGTCTTTTACTTTGCCGTTATCCTGACCAACATATACTTAATACACTTTTCAATGTATGGTATCTTGATCTTTACTAACCCAAGTCTGTGATAAGTGTTCAAGAGAATGAATCTCATATATGAAATCTTAATTCAACTCCTTAACAGATAGCAATGCTTGTTAAGGATCAGGACACTTAGAACTTTTGTGCTACATAGAATCAAGAGATTTGGTCGCAATGTAAAAGCTTCAAGGTAAGTAGTATGCTTGAGAGAGCTTGTGGGTATTCGTTCGTGTAAGTTCTATGTGTGTTCTCAAGCATTCTAAGTGTTTATATTTATAGATGAATTTGAGTGCCGCTTGAATAGTATCCGCAGCTTAAATCAAATTCAAGCTATTGATATCTTAGTATAGTATTGCTCGACGCTTGTCTTCTTCTTCAGAGACTACCATTTTTGTTCACACATTTCGCCAGCATTTAATGTAATCAGATTATACTTTGTCCTCAGAGTGCCAGAACTAATGCATGCTTCTCAAGCTTTGCACGCCCTTTTCCGTAGATTATCACAACCCGCATACCACTTATTAAGAATATATTGTTTCCTGAAACATAATCTTTATCCAAGGTATCCGAGTGTAGATATTTCAGGGCACTTTTCCTCGCTCGTAAACCTCAGATTCTCGATATCTTTGCAACACTTGTTTATTGAAACACTTGTTTCTTCAAGATATTCGACATAGGTATCCGATAACCTTTGTCTTTAGCAATCTTGTGCGCCTTCAAACTTCATTTTAAAGTTGAGCCTCACGGATGCCTACTTCGGTCTTCTTCAAAAAAATAAAATTACATTCGTAGACCTAACATCCTACAGTGATTTACTAGACTATCATACTTAGTGATTTTCCTCTTTACAAAGGTTCAAGTGAACCAAGAGTACTAACCACCTTTTGAGCTAAGATAAGTCATTAGTTGTCGATCAAAATCTAAACAATATTCCCAAGATCACTTGACAACATTCCGTAAGAAGTTTGGTCATTAAACCTATTGATTATTCTAATCTTAGAATATTTGGTTATCCCGCTTATTCTCATGTAAACGAGGGAAAATTGGAGCCCTGTATGCAGTAAATGCATTTTCTTAGGTTACGGTAAGTGTTAAAGGTTATCTTTATATAACCCCGAGATTGGTAAACATTTTACAACAAAATGTAACCTTTAATGAAAATGCTATGCTATCTTCCTGAAAAGATACTATTGTTTCCTACTAGTATGTATGATGAAGAGAGTGCTAGAGAGTGGAGTTTGAGTTTGAAGTACACGAGGAAAATGTCCCCATTCCTCTACTCAACCTCCCACCGATCAAACCACTATGAGCAATGATTCCATCAATATGTGAGTCCACAACAACAACATCGACCACTTATGACGGTGGCTTGCTGTAACTCCCGGACGATGGATCGCAGCCTGCAACACGCATCAAAGAGGCAAGAGTCAAAGACTCATAGAAAATTCAAATAATGTTGCTTATGCGCTGCTTTCTACACAAGAGATTTATGAGGATGGTGAACCTAAAAATTATTTCGAGGCTATTTCTGTGCAAGATTCACTAAATGGATTGTCGCGATGCAAGAGGAGGTCGAGAGTCCGCATAAGAATGAAACTCGATCCGGTAAAGCTTCCTCGGTTAAAACGAGCTATAAATTGCAAATGGATCTATAAGAGAAAGGAAGGCATCCTCGGCGTTGAGAATGCAAGATACAAAGCAAGATTTGTTGTCAAAGGTTTCCATCACCGAAGGTATCAATTCAATGAGGTATTTTCTGTCGTCGTCATACCTCTATTCGTGTCTTGCTTGCTCTAGTTATTTTGCATGATTTGAGTTCGAGTGCTAGATGTGAAACCGCTTACACGGAAATCTCGAGGAAGAGATTTACATCCACCACCGAGGATTCAAGTAGCCTCGCAAAGAAGACTTTGTTTGCTTGAAGAAATCTCTTTATGGATTGAAGCGCCCAAGATGGATATAAGAGGTTTGACTCGCTCATGCTTGGACATGGCTACCTAGAAGTAGTTATGATAACTGTGTTTATTTTCGAAATTGTCCCACGGGTCTTCATTTACTTGTTGCATGTCGATGACATGTTAATTGATGACGGATAAATCTTTGTCAACAAGTTAAAATCACAACTAAGTAGTGAATTTGATATGAAAGACTTAGGTCCAATTAAGAAAATTTCGGGTCGATATTAAAGGTGGATCGCCAAGGTGAAAGCTTTTCTATCTCAGAAAGTATGTTTTGAAAATGCTTCGATGTGTTCAATATGCAAGATTGTAAACCCGTTAGTATTCCACTTGCTGCACATTTCAAGTTATCATCCTAATAAAGGTCCACAAATGTATTTAATGCAAAAGCGATGTATGTTACATACTCTAATGCCATTGAAGTCTCATGTATGCTATGGTGTGCACAATGGATCTAGCCTATCCTATTAGTGTTGTTAGCAGATTCATGCACAATCCAGTAAGGAGCATTAGGAAACCGTGAAATGGATCTTTCGTTATCTAAAGGGTTCTTCCGATATCGGTTTGGTATTTGATATTCAAAGAGTCGATCCTTTGAGGTGTAGTTATGTAGATGCCGACTACTATGGTGACTTAGATCGAAAAGGTCACTTTCAATATCTCTTTACACTTTGGTTCTACCATTAGTCAGTATTCTTTCACTTCAAGCCATTGGGCATTGTCAACCACCGGGCGTAATATATTGCTACACCGGTTATGAATGAGGCTATATATCCCGAGGTTTGGTGCCTATAAGCGACCTTTACAATAAGACATTCTTGTTGTGGTTTCATGGCAACAAAGTGATGTTCACTTGACCGTGAATAGCAAGTATCATTCAAAGACCAAGCAAATTGATATAAAGTACCACTTTATTTGAGATATTGTTAATGCAGTGATCGTGATCGTGGAGAAGATTCATACGACCAAAAATCCTGGATATGTCGACTGCCCCTTCAACCAGTTGAAGTTCGATCATCGCCTCGAACTTAGTCGGCATCATTCACATTTCGAGCAAGGCTCCTATGGAGAAGAGAGCATCTCCCAAAATTGGTCAAGGTGGAGATTTGTCATTTCAGCCGCATGTTGTGTGATCATTTTTGTCCAAAATGGTTTCTTTACCATTTTACTTATTTCACACATTTTCCATATCATTGAGCTTATGTTCACATTTGATGATCTAAGTGCTTAGATCATTGATCACACAAATCTTGGAATTATAAATAGGCTAGCTTATTTAGATGATACAATATAACACTCTCATATATCATCACAAGCCATTACACAAACACTTCTTCCATATTCCTCATTTTTCATTTCACTTGTATTCTCTACTCATTCTGGGGTCCTAGTATAAACCCGTAGAGATTTATTTTACAAGTAGTCGAGGAATTTCTTGTACTCCAAATACCATTATAGTGGAAATTTCTCGCCTCTCACGGTGATTTTACCTCTATTTCACTTTAGGGTTTTTCCACCTTAAAATTTCCTGTTCATTTTTACCGCCTTATTAATTTCTATATCGTCATGGAATTTATAAAGCTCGCACTCCTGTAACACAACAAACACTTCATATTTAGATGCCAAAGATGTTCTCTATCGAAGTCTCGAGAATCGACAACCCTAGAAGGAACAAGATATATTATTTTTAGGAAAATTACATATGGTCCTCTAATCGGGCTCCCGAAATGTATCACATTCGTCCCTCAATTTGAAACAATTACAGAGCATTACTCCTCCTCTTCAAAGACCCACATATCTCGCTTTCATTTCATGTGGAAATTTTATGACAAAATCAATAAGAAAAGCTAAAACAAAATTAAGTTCAAAACTTTAGTAAAATAAAAGATAAAATAAAACTAAATTTCAATAAAACACATTTGCTTTCCCTCGCTTCTTCTTCTTCTTGTTATTTTCTTCTTCCTCCTCTATTCTTTTTCTTCTCATCCGATGGAGCTTCAAAATACTCCATGTCACCTCGCCCTTCACTTTGAAACCCATATGTAATTAAAAAATTGGAGGTCATTGTTTAGATTTAAAAATATAATTCTTTTTTTAAAAATCAGAATTTAATTGACCAAATTTAAGGTACCTTAAGTAATTCTTTATTATTTTATATATACGATATCATCACCAATCCATGTGATTATGTTGTTACAATTCCGGTAAAAGATATTGGAAACTCAAACATAATATCAATACACCCTCAACACCAAATTGTCTTCGACACCTCAAGAGATAATTTTAGTAGTAGTGATGAATCAAGTGGCAAAATCATCATTTAAGCATCTCCATGATCCATGAATTGTAAGTACGCGACGACCTCATGGAATTGTTTGGAACCCCCGCCTCCTTTAGCCAGCCAAGTTCTCAAATTCCTTTTCGGACCCTCTCTTTTTCCACTCCTGCCATGGGTCAAAGATGATAACATCTGCATTTAACCACATTTTGTGTGGCCAACTCACTATCATCCGAATCTCCGGCAAGATGCACTCAATCAAAATCACTTTCCCATTTTTCCGAAAGTGCTTTGTAGCAAGCTTCAAAGAATCTGTATAGGCAAGCAGTATCACTCCAACCGGCCATACATATCCAATCGCAAATATTTTCATACATGTAAAGGTTCAGATAATGATGTTATGGATTACTTTTTCAGTGTGATTTTGACAATCTTCGAAATATGTTAAAATCGGAGTAGAGAATAAGAAATTGATATGATAGCTAAAAAGTGAAGCTCACCTTCATGGAAAATAGCATCTCCTTCAGTACACTCACAAACATGTCTCCACCAACATGCTCCATTAACCTAAATAGTTGAAACATCAACAGCATATTCAAAGTTTGTTGTGAAGAACTCTCTCCTAATCAGTATCTTTTTCCTTTGTAGACTTAGAAACTTGGAAATAAGATAATTATGTCCTCCTCGAGGATACTATCTTGATGTAATCAAAATGCGCTATCTACAGTCTTGCTGAACGGGACTTCATCAAGAATGCATCTTTGAGATGGTACTTCAGGATCGCAACAATTGGTCTTGCTTCATTTACACCCACTATAATACGATCAAGTAACCAATTCTTAGCTTAGGCTACGGGAAACTATACTGCAAATAAACACTCAACTCTATACTTGTAGTTCGATTGCTCATCTCGATTCTATTAAAACTTTTATCTAGATAATGATTTGAAAATATCAATTACTCGCTTAGTTTACAAGCATCACGTAAACAAGTGTTATCCTTTTCATGAAGTTAATATGAAACCTTATATCATCAACTCCATTTAATTTCAAGAAAGTGAAATATTTTGCAACGCTAATTTCACCGCTTTTTTTAAATTTATTTATAGTATTTTATAGTTCGTGAAATCTATGTAATAAATTTTTTATAAGAATTTTAAATGTTTTCCATCTTGATTTCACGTAATTAATCTTAAATTCACATATGTAAATGTTCAATTAAATTATATAATTACAAAAGATAAAGCCATTATATAATTTGATCATTTTACATTATCGCTTAAAATTAATTCGGGCAACAAAATGCAGCTGACACGAAAAGTCAAAATTTAAATCATTCCAAGGGACTTTATAAGTACAATTTTTCATTTTTAAGCCGCTTTCATTAAAAGTGTTATAATTTCATCTATAAAATTAATTTCAAAATAAAATTCCTCTACATTGCACTTATTTACAAATACTGTAACTCACAATTTATATTTTATATTCATATTTGATCCACATCAGTTTACCACGATACTTTTTTCACTCAATTAATATCTTATACTAATTTTTAACTACATACTTTTGGGACCATACATATATATATTTTCCTAAAAATCGCTAGCTAAACACAATCGTTTTAATTTCAGCTTTAATAGGAAAGAGTATTTCCTATCTTATTTATTCAATCTTATACTTTATTTATTTGAAATTATATATTTTTCTAATTTTTTTAATATAATACTTGGAATTTAGTGATGAAAAAGGATCGACAAATGAAAGTATTTCTATAAAGTGTGTTGAGGTTCAAATTCAACCACGATTGAATCAAGGTTCACCTAAAAGTTCCTTTGTCGATAATGGAAAGACGAAGCCCAACAACTCAGTGAGTGAAAATTCTACCTTTGTTTAATGCTGAGCAAGCGCTTTCACCAGGTCAGCCGCTCCACATCGCTACAAATGGTATACGGCACTGATTTAAGAGACCTACCTAACAACAAACCCTCGTTATGAGATTTATAAAAGTTCTTTTCTGTGAAGCAGGTAATGTATAATTCCCCCGGACTATTTTTTTACTTATTTTTTATCACTATCATAGCTACTGTGTTCGGCCTGAAATCAAGCAAGGATGGCTTTTTGGGCACCTTTAGTTCGGGCCAAGCCTATATGTAGAAATAAAAAGAAAAGAAAATGTAATAAATGAATGTTAAACAACTCCAAGAACAAATGGACATATTTCTTCTTCATTTCCCTTCTTCTTCATTCTTCCTCTTCTTCAAATCTCCCTAATTTCCTAACATTCCATTAATTCTCAAATCAATTCTTCTATTTGCAAAGTGCTGCTTGGTTGCTAGATTTTTCATTCGGCCTCTCCTCAATGACTATAAATGCGATGGTTTAACCCACATCTTCAATCTACTTTACCCAATTCAACCATTTTCTATTAAGATTTGGTTTTTACAATGATTCATATACAAGGCTACAAGCACAAATACATGAATACTATCTGTAATTTCACTTTTCTTCTAATTGACCATTTTGCTTCAAAAACGCTAGGTTAGCTTATGCTTTTCATAATTTTTTAGTTATGTGATAATACCTGAGAGAATATTTCAACTTATAATATATGATTTATTTAGCTTATAATATAATTATTTTGTTAATACTCTACCAGTTTGGAATTTTCATTAGCCAAATTTCTAAATATAGCCAATTAATTGTAAGTACATTTAAGAAAAACTAGCCTGCTGTGTTATGCCCGACGCCCTTATTTACCGGGGTGCTTTATACTTATATGTCATAGTTATTCACCTCTTAATCTGCAAGCAAATCCATTATTAAAAGGGCTTTAACTCAAACTAGCTTAATGCGAAAGGAGAATATCTCATTAATAGCTTATTCACAAAATCACAATCATGTGAATATTCACTACAAAACAGCTCAATTGAAACTTAGTGTACAACCTAGAGACATCATAAAATGTATTGTAAATAGTTTTAATCACTTGTTTAGCCCATCTCTCAATTGTGTCAAATCCATTAAGAGCCTGTAATAGTTTTATATCGATTTGGAGGTAGCTATGACTTCTGTAAAGTTCTACTCTCGATCATCATATCTTTTATACGCCTTGTAACTTAGTTTCATTACCATTCAATTAAATTTGTTGATCAAAAAGAATATATATTTACCGCTTCCAGCAAGGATTTTGGTCCTGGTTCATGAGCAAATAAAGGAGCCATAGAAACATCCTGATTCTTGGTCAAGAACTCCAAATTGGGGCTAAATCCATAAGAGCCTCCAGCACCAATTATCAGGCAGAGAGTTCTCAGACTACACTTCAAAACAAAGAGTAAATTTATGAGAGCTGAAGAACTTGTCGAGCATGACCAGTATCCATGTTGGAAGTTGCATCTGGAGAGCAGCTAGTTCGGTCGGGGATACAAAAAGAACCTGGACCGGCTTTCTTTGATCAGCTCGAGCAAGTCGGAGTTCGATTGAGGATTTGAGGACTAGAGAACGGATGAGCTTATTAGTTGTATAAAGCGAACAAGCAGGATTGTTCTGATCCATTGGTGTTGAACCCATTTTGTTTGAAGTTATGAATGTGATGGTGAAAAGGTGTGTGGTTTTGAATGGTGAGTATGATTGTAAAAGGAGAGAGTGGTATATATGGTTTTGGGGAGATCTTCCATATACATTAAAATAATGAATAACCTTGCACCCCGCTTTATAATATAATAATAATATCACTTCAAATGAATTAAAATTATTCTTCTTCAAATACCTGTTTCATTCTCAATTACATTGGCCTACAACTTATCATGACGATATGTTAATTTTCCGTTATTTTGGGGGCTAGAGGTGAAAAAGTGGTTTTGAAATTTATGAGCGAGTGATTAAAAGCGGAGAGGAGAGGGTATATGGTTTTTTTTTTTTTTTTTTTTTTTTAGATAATATATGGTTCTTTTGGGGTCACCAAACTTTTCTTTCCGTGTGGTGAAGTGGCTAATACTAATTTAAATTAATTTCGCTATTCCAACTCCAATTAGATTTATCCATCAATAATAGGAGTACTAGCTAGCATCTCCTAAATAATGAATAATTTTTATGACTTTTTAAGGAGAATTTCCTCTTAAATTATACCGAAAATATTTTAATATCTATCCATATATATTATGTGAAGTACACGCGTGAATTCTACCAAATTCATTCATCTCACTAAATTTTACCAATTAGTTGCATTAGTAAATATATATTTAATGTTATTTTGTATATGAACCTGACATATAATTTTATTAAACTATATAACTTTATCTAAAAATTCAAAAAATATATGGAATATATATTCAATTCGCCATACAAGCAACCACAGTATAATTCAATCTTAATATCATTATTAATTGAATAAATTATTTTATCTATTAAAATAAATATACCCTATTAAATAAGATAAAATGAAATTGAAATTTTAAAATAGCCTATTTATTAAATTAATTCAATCCTAGTTGACTTGATCATTTTTTTATTCTAATGATTCTAAGTTTTTTTTTATAATGAACTGATTTTGTTGTGTTAAAATTAGAGATTTGAATTTAATTTGAAAAGACATATTATGTTTTAATGGGATGAATTGATTGTGTTAGTTGATTTAGGGCTTAAATTTGTTCTGTTGAAGACAAATTAAGTTTTTTTAATGGTGAATTGATTTTGTTGGGAGTTTACCATATTAGAATTAAAAATGAATAAAACTCTATTGATTTTTTGTAATTAAAGCTTAATTTTACATATATAATACAAATTTAGCCCAATTCTAATTTAAATTATTGTGACTAATCGCATAACTTCAATAAATAGACACTTATATATATAAAAAAATTAATATATCAGAATATACTTAAAATCCAGGATCGTATCCTATCATGTGCCAAACCCTGTAGCACCACTACTAAACCCTTTCTTCCCAATAACGGTGTTTTTAGATTTACTAAATAAGGATTGATTTGATTAATTACTTTTACCTTCATTGTTACGCAGATAGTAACAATTCTTACCTGAATAAGTTATTTCGTTTTAATCACTTCTGTTACATTAATAAATTTAAATACAAGAGTAGAATGACTTTGTTAGAAATTATCTTTAAGTAGTGCCCTAAATATTATTATCAGAAATAATTCTACAAAAGTCATCAAATATGAAGTGGGTTAATATGCATGTGGATATGTATATTTGCATCTGATCTACACATTTTATTTACTTAACTTGTTACACAAAAGTCTAAAAACGCCTTTCACTTGGATAAATTATTTAAAAGACCTAACTCATGAAAAATAAGTAGAAAAATATTTATTTATTATTAAATTGTTATTTGTTAACAATAGGTATTTCTATATAAAAGGATTTTAAACAATATAAATATCTTATTCAATAATAGTATATAGAAGTTTTTCTAAACATTGTCGATATGTCTCGGCTAAAAATGATTAAATTGCAAATTTGTTGTATATTCTTAGAAAATAATTAATATATAGATAGGAGTAATAAAAAGTATTAGGGACCGAAAAGCAATAAATAGAAACAAAAAGAAACATCATTATTTCATATTTTAAAGGGCATTTAAACCATGACACATTTTACTAAAATATGATATTTTTTAGAAAATTACAAAAAAGATCAATACCAATAAAAATTTAAACATTCAAAGTTACATTTATATTCCAAATTTCAATTCATCTTTAGAAAAAATACGCTTCGCTAATATTACATTTTTCTAAATATGAATAAAATTTCCGCTCAAAAGGAGTACTTTTAAAACAAAAGGAGCATATATAATTTTAATCAATGTGAGTAACTAAAACGAAAGATCAAAGAATTGGAAGAAAAGGCAACATCTAGTGTAATTTCGTACATATAGTTATGTGTTTAACAAAAACTAGCTAAAAGCATTGGTACATAGAGGTTCTGCTTATCAAAACTAATGAAAAGTTAGATGCTATCGATAAGTTAGTTGGTAGTCGATTGTAGTCAGTAAGCTAAATGAATAGGTAGTCGATTAACTAATCGATAAGGGATGAGTTTATATTTTGAATTCACTCATATCAGTGTTTTTACCGTATTTTGTTGCGTTGTTTTAGCCCTTTTTTTTATAAAGGTTTCAGTATTTTCTCGCTCGGATATTTCTTGAAGCAATGTGTTTTATTGTAAAAGGCTAGGAATTGGAGGAGCATAACTGAATGTCATTCAATGTTGTTAATTAAGGCCAGAGGGGCCACTACCCAAGGAGTGATGTCATACGAGAAGTTTATAAAAAAATAGGAAGGCAAAACTGAAGTCAGATGGAGGTCTATCATGTCCGTATAAATGCAATAAATGAGAATCGTGGTGCTAACGCGGCTATAGACAAAAAAGAGGCTCACCGCTGATGAGCACCGTAGACCATTTCTAAACCACGCTTTTCTAGTGCTCTATGATTTTGAATTCTACTCTCAGTTCTACAATAAAAGCATTTTGTATTCGGGACAGATACTTTTGATACATTTCACATCTTTTATTCTTTGCATTTTCTTCATAATTGTTCAAGCTAAAACTTCGTGATCGTGATCAAACATCAATCAAGTACTTTTTCCTCAAGCGACTTCCATCCTCAGAGAGGATGAGGCAACACCAGTAAAATTGTTGTTTAAGTTCAGATGCGATAAATTGCTAATTCTTTTCTCCAATCTCGGCGTATCGTGGTGTGAACTTGTTAGTGTCTTAATCATTAATTGGGCTGCATCCAGACATACAGCTCCGTGACATACCATTTGTAAGGATTACGCATTTCATCCGATTGGTTGAACTTTCAATAGCAAGGTGATACAACGCGACTATCAACATTAATTAAGACGACAAATTCACTCTGAAGGACAAAGTAAAACTCAATTCTAGAATTGCATAAACTAGGATTTACCTTTGTGTTGTGTACAGACCTTGTTCTAGTCGAAAGTATCAAACTATCCACAATTTATTGCTTCAAATCTCTTACATGCTTAGCTTATTCTATAGAACTAGTCATTCAATTCTCAGAGATCGTGACCTGTGGTTCGAGCTTTGCTCCATCTATAATAATCGCTTTTACTACTTATGTTTCATAAGTATTAATTTTGAGCGCATCAATAAGCTAGCC
>JAIFAC010000064.1:0-7500 GCA_026545765.1 Plantago major
TTTCCTTACGTGTTATATAGCTTGAATAGAATTCTTTTTCTAATTGAATGTCCGGATTATAATTATAACTAAGTAATAAAAGTTTCACGGAACAAAAAATCCACTTGATTTTTCATTTTCCATTGAAAGTTTTAATCCATTTATTAACTTGAGAACTCATTCACAGAAAGATTTATATATATGCATAGAAAGTCTGACTGTTATCCTATTTTCATTCTTCTTCCTTTCATAAGACACAGTAAACTGCTCGTAGTTCAGCTTCGCTTAGGTTTATTCTGTAAAATACAACCTTTGTGTTCTTTATGTCGTGTTATCGAGGATTGCTGCAAATGCCGTCTGGGCTTTACTAGGACTGTCCTGCTGGGAAAATCCCAGCCCATTATGAACTTCAATCATCCTCGACCTTTCAATCATCCCAGTGAATCAAACTCTGTCAAATACCTGTTACGTACAAAATGATCCTCTGGTTTTATCGCATTCTCAACAGTTAAAAGGGCTATTTACTTTTCCAGTATTTTCCTAGTTTCCATTGTTGAACTGGTAACCCTCCAAACCTTCCACCCACCATCTCATTCCAACTTTGCTCAGCTTTTTCGTACTGAGATCGATTGCCATTTATGTTCAGATCGTGGACAATGGAAATTTTATTGATAAGATTCACTGTAGCCAATACCTTATTGCAATACTCTGACAATCAGAAAAGGAGTATCAGAGATGGTGATTTTTCTTTTCATTCTTCCGAGAAAAGATACCCGGGAAAATTAAATTCACGTTTGAACTTTTCCACGTAATTGATTATCGCAAATTAGTACATGTTTATTTTTGATTCTAGTATTACGAAAGGCACCAGAGTGTAGGAGTCATCCCACACAATCAGCTGCTGGAGTTCTCATCTAGTCCCATGCTGCACCCCACGCAAACCTTTCATGCACGTCTAACTCACGATTTTATTCAGATCCTGAAATTTTTCAAGGTGAAAGATAGTAATTCAAATTTTAATTGGAATGAAATTTGTAGTATAGGCTACTGTGTGAGCCGTATGAGTTAGAAACTTCCAGGTTGCCCGCATTCTGAAATTGTGGGAGGCTGGTTTGAGCGCCAGCTGAACAGGCGTTTTACTCTGGTACTTTGTTACACTGCTGAAACATCATATGTTTGAATAAAAAGCATCTCTTGATTATTTGATTTGGACTTTGTTTCAGGATCTTTATGCTCATTTTGTCAACTCATCATCTTCTGGCCGAGCGCATGGCTTTCCATGCCGTTTTCCACCATGAAGGCTTTATCTCACCAACAGTGTGGTTTGGCCAATAGCGGGTCACATCAATCTCTGGAAAGATTAACTGCTGGAGTTTCCTTTCTCATGAATTTTTCACTTTGATCACAAATGCTATGTATTCATGCTCTTGTTGATTAATCAGTCAAACATCCACCACACCATCCTGTTTGATTAAATCTTGGTTTTGCAATATGCCTGCTTGTATGGGTTTTAGTCATCGTTTCTTAGTGATTTGTTATTGGCAAGAACTTATTACTAAGCTCAACCAGCCTCCTGTTCTTGAGTCACTCTTTCAGACTCTGGAAATTAGCCTGAATCTCATGCACTCACGTCATGTATCAGAACTCATTTTGTCGGGGTTCTGCCGCAAGCTACTGGGAGTTTATTCAGGAATGACTGGTGTTTGAAGATCTATAGCTGGAGCTCTTTTTCACTATTTCGCGCTGCTGGCTTTCATGGTTCAGTGTCGCCGGTCTGTTCGAATCATTTCCTGGCGCAAGTTCCTGCAATACCGTATCTGTACAGTACGGTGAATACTTTCGATATTTATCAGTATCTCGCTCATCGCGAATTTTATCAAAACCTCAGAATTACCTTCAGGATGCCACAAATGTTTGCGTCGACGAGTCATCGGTCATTTAGTTATTGCATTTTTTCGTTGGTCAGGTATAGAATTACCTGGCATTGGGTTTCACCAGTCTGCTCAGCTTTCACGCTATCGAACAAAATAATGTTGCGTTAATGTTGTATTCATATGAGTCATGTCTGCTTAAGTTGGGCTGTCTTCGGGACGATACCTGACTTATGTTCATAATGTCATGCTTGCTTTTCTTTGCGCTTCCGGTTAGTTTTCAATGAACTTGCTCAACGGATGCCGGTTTCGGTTTGCTGCTGGTCATCTTAAAAGGCGTTAGGATGGCTTTGGAACAATTTATGGTTGTACTTCCCACTGATTTAATTTTTCCACGCAGCTTGATCAAACTCTGGTTTATCTCAAAAAGGTATCTCATCGAGTGACAAATGAAAATTTACGGAAATAACTTCACCACGGACAGTGTACCACGTTTTTCAAATGTTGTTGCCGATCACCTAGACACTATCGAGATTTTGAATTGAGTCCGACATTTCAGCAACAGACAATCCTTTCAGCTGACTTTCAAGCCCAGGTCAGTCTCCGGCAACATCATAGAAACATAGAATCTATCTACAGAAAAAGAGTCAAATCAAACAAAATGGTGGGTTTACTTTCACCCAATCACTTAAATAACTGAACTCAGGCTGTTTGACTTTCCAAATGATTCACCACCAACAACCACTCATCTGACTTCTCTGCTAGACGTAATAATCGCACCTGTTCAACTGCAGACTGTCATTCGCTTGTGACCCACCAGAAACAACATTTTGTTATTCTTTTAATCAACAAAATTTTTGAAATAGCATGCTGGATTCTATATGTAGCCTGCATCTTCACAGATCCTAGATTCTATGGTCAACAGTCTGTTTGAACAATTGTCGAGGTTTCTCTCTCCTTTTTGCTCATTGAATTTTTTCTATTGGTTTTACCTCAGTCAAAGGGGAATGGCTCGGTCCATTTGCTGTCAGAAAACAGCAAATTGTCAGAAATGGAACTGATCTTTTCAATCACACCTTCTCCACTGTTTCCAGGTTTCCATGTTCTTTCCTCTCAAAGGGATTTTAAATTTTCTTCCTGAAGATGCCCAAATAGCCTTTACACCTAGAATAAAGTAAACTGCAGTTTTATTTCATTCTTCCACGAGTTACGGTGCATCTCTTTCCAGTGCATCACGTTAAATTTCATACGTTAGCATTATATTGGCCCCAGAGTAAATAAATTTTCGGCATGAATAAATACTAAATAAAGTTCATTGCGCCGGCCTGGCATCATACCATCTGCATGGGTTACATGCCCATTTATCGACACGTCGAGTATTTCTGCTCACTAAGGTTTCTGTCACGACCATTACAGTTAAAGTTCTGCCATGTTCATCGGTATGGTCGTTCAAGCATATCCTCGTTTAATGAATATTTTGCGACCAGCACTCATAAAATGCTCATCTCACACCAGCAATCTCATGAAACTTTCAGAGTCACCGCCTTCCTGAACTGGTGTTCGCAACCTTCAAAACAGAGCCCACGGTCCTCTGCCCCACACCCTGCCTTCCGAACCCGTCCTCCTCTTCCTGTCCATCATAGTCAGCCATTCACAAGTGATTGACATCCGATTCATCTACCATTTAGAGTTTGAAATCCAAATCATCTCACTTCTCAAATCTCCAAAAACCACTGATCATGTTGTTGTACATTTTATCTACATGCATTATTTCATTCTCTCATTCTATTCTGTCACACACAGTATTAATTACTTTGTCATTCTATGCTGGTAGTACTATATTTTATTTACAATTTCAGAGTGATTTTCTAGCAAGTTCAGTGTTATGTCCAGCACCTAATTTCTTTTATCTCAGCTTTCCAAATGTTATATATGTCAAGTTCTATAAAACATTCTTCAGCAACATACCGATTGAACACGTGACGCAGAGACTCATTGAACTCTTTTTCTTCGAAAATTTTGTTTGATCTGCTTTACCATAATTAATCATTCATATTTACCTCGAAATGAGCACATGATGTTCATCGTTCAGCATCCTTCAGAGGCAGTGGGGATCAGTAAGTCGAAATTTCCTGGAATGATACCGATGTCGGGGACGGATCAGGGTTCGTTGGCACAGCTGGCCTGTGTCTGCCATTCTCGCTGTGGCCTGAACTATTGTTATTCAGATCAGTCCATTGATAAGGTTTCACGATCTGTCTGTCACTTACAAAATGTTCAAAATGATTAATGCTATGGTCTTGAATTGAACTCAAACTAAATACTTTTAATCGCACAGTTGTATTTGAGGCAAAGAACAGATTAGCCTTTCTTCTTACCATACTATCTACTCTTTTAGTGTATATCTATTTTGAACACAGCCACTGTCTTATATATGTGTATAATTCCATATTTGTTTGAAATTACGTGTTATCTTCGATTTGTTCTTCCAATCATTCGAATCCTCTTCGATAGACAAAATCGTTGAAATATCTCTTGATTCTTCTGTATTCAGATAATTATTTTGTTTGAATAGTTCAAATGAGTTTGAGAATGATCTATAAACAGTTACGCTTTATTCTCAACTCACTGAGGGAAATGTAAAGACTCACAGCAGCTCAAGCGAGACTTCACATATCCATGTGCGTCCCCATTCTTTCCACTCAATTATCCCCCTGACACTGAATCAAACAGCCTTCCGCGGGCCATGCTGTTGTACAGAGAAGCCTGACACTGCATTTTGTTGCACAGAGCTTGATCCCTTCTCTGTTTCTTTCTAGCAGTCACTCTCTGTATCTCTTTGTATTTGATTCATCGCTCTCACCATATTCGAAATTGATTTTCAATAAAATGATAATTACCACTGCATCTCAGTCGACACCAGTCCTGACCCACCTGTGCCTTTACTCTTCAAACCACCAGTCTTCCATCAAACCTTCCGCCCCACTGTCATAAAATATCCTGAATTTGAACTCTTTCAGAATCTTCAGGGCCGCCCAAAATGCACGAATGTTTTTTCATCGCAACTCTCAATGTAATAACCTTTTTCACCCGAATATGTAATATCTCATCAACGGTATCTGAATACCTTATTATGTTATTCTATCCAAAATCCTGCCGACTTTCCTTTACCATTTCATCTAATGTTCATAACGGAATCTATTCTATGACTTCTCTCAATTTCTGTTTGACTGTTCCTCCCGTCTAAGTAGAAAATTCTTTATTCGTTCACATGGTTGGTAACATTTCGTCAATATCTTTGCAATCAGAAACCATTGAACATTCTCCCAGAACATTTGTTAAATGTATCCGGTATTTTCCTGGGACTTTATGTATAGAATTAAAAGAAACAAAGATTTTGCTCTGATCGGACTCCTGAATGGGTTCAACTCTGGGCCTCAATCACACACGTCGCTAACTCTCAGTATTTTCCATATTTTTTCATTATTTTCGCTTTATTGAATGATGCAAATAGTTTCCAATGAGTTTCATGCACGCTCAGGCAGTTCTGCTTTCCTGTCTTCGGGAGAACAGACAGCTGGGATTGGAATTTTCAGGAATGCCTCAAGTGTTTACTTGTTAAACTGCTCTGTAATGTTGTCGAGGGACTCCCAGTTCTGGTCCAGAACACTGTGCAGAAATGAAACTTTGCCTGCCATCCCACTGCTGGCAGTTTTACAAACTGATCACAGACATCGCTGGCATTGATGATTTGAATCCTAAACTGATCAATCAAATCTTGAACAGGCCTCAAGACTGAATCAGACAAATGAATCGAATGAATGAACCTTCAAACCCAACCCACTTGATTTGTTGCTCACGAATTTCAAACTCTCAGTTTCACGTGAACCTGAGAATGTCTCGTCACCACTGGGACTTGATCTCATTACTTTCTTTTGTAGAATAGAACTCTGTTCCAAGGTATTTCATTTCATTCTAATTACATCTCATCGCTCATGTCGTAATTTCACTCTTTCACGTCTATTTTCAGATTGAATGATTTTTTCAGACGCATGAAATTAGTTCAACCAATATAGAACCAGAATGGATGGTTTTGTATTTATTACCAGTCCTTTCCTCCTGAGTTATCCATTATTTTGAGTTCTGAACCCATCTATTACGTCACAGAATTAATAATGTCAGGAGAAATTAGTCCAATGATACACTTTGAAGGAATCCGGGGGCAAACTGATGAGAATAGTCATAATCAAGTTTATGTCATTTTCCGATGTAATTGAAGGCAAAGAGGAAGACGAGACTCGTCGGTAAACGGGTCGATTATTCAGGTCGTTCCGTCATTGTCGTAGGTCCTTCGTTTCATTACATCAATGTGGATTACCCTAATGAAATCGCAATAGGTTCTTTTTCCTGAATTTGACTCTTTAGCAACTCCTATGTTCGAAGCAAGATGTTGTCTAATTAGACCACGAATTACAAATGTCTGGAAAAGCTCGATTGCGATTTCAGGTAATCCACATTGATGTAATGAAAGCGAAGGACCTATGACAATGACGGAACGACCTGAATAATCGACCCGTTTGCCAAGCAGAGTCTCGCGAAATCTTCCTCTTTGCCTTCAATTACATCGAAAATGACTTGTAAACTTGATTATGACTGTTCCTCATCGGTTGCCCCTGATTCCATTATCAAGAAGTGTATCCACGGCTTCTGGACTAATTTCTCCTGACACATTATTAATTCGCCAGGCGTAAACCTACTTGTTGTTAATAGATCGGTAAGAGTATTGTTTCGATAGATAACTCTTCGATAGAGTTCATTAATATCCGAGCTCATTAATTTACCCCCATCTATCTGAACAATGGGTCTTAACTCAGGAGGAAGGACTGGTAATAAACACAAAACCATCCATTCTGGTTCTATATTGGTTTGAATAAAATGCTTAGCTAATTCCATGCGTCTAACCAAAAATCCTTCTTCTTCCAACCTTTGATCTTCCCATTCATTTCCTGTGGGTCCTTCTTCCCTAATTCTTTCCATTCTACCAAAGAATTATCTAGAATAATTCAAATCTAGATCGGCTAATTGTTCTTGAATAGCCCCGCACCGGTAGAGATTTCGATTTCGAAATGTATCAAAGCCTCGGGTAGTAAAAAAGAGGAATGCTGTATTTCCAAGATTGTATTTCATATTCGAATAAACCTCGTAATCGCAAGAAAGTGGGTTTTTCGTTATGGGCCTAGCAAAAGAAAAAATTGGGATAGGATCCTATAAGATCTCCCCTTCAAAATCGGACGAAAGTTTCTTTCATCCGGCTCAAGTAGTTACACTAACTCTAAAGAAAGGAGTTCTCGCTTTCAAATTCTAGAAAACCCCAAACAAAAAGATCTACCTGTACTCAAGTTCCCAGTGAAGACCAAGCAAGCTTTCATGGATTCCGCCTTCTTTTCTTTTTATTGATTTGCTTAATTCGTTATTCATTTACGACATAATGAATGTGAAATTCTTGAGTAGTCTACTTCCTCCAAACGATGAATCTCTTTAATTGTTAATTAGAATGAAATAATGAAATACCTTGGAATTCATAAGGGATTTACTTGTTCATCTATTGTTCCGTTCAATCTGTTAGGTCCTGATTTTGTCTCGATGGTTA
>JAIFAC010000064.1:10000-17500 GCA_026545765.1 Plantago major
GGCTGGAACAACCTGCTCTTCCGGAATATCCCGACTCAACGCCAAAGAATTTCCTGTCGCTAACATATAGTATTCATCTCTACCTGGCGATAAATAAAGCAGTCGTAACCCTGTTGATCTCTCTGCAATTTCATAAAACGGGCTTAGAGATCCCCAATGACCCATCCTCACATGAATTGCTAAGGATCCAATAAGTCCAACATTGATTCCTCCGATGTGTCAATTGGGCAAATACGACCATAGTGACTAGGATGGATATCTCGTATCCGAAAACTAGCAGTTCGTCCTGTCAGTCCTCCGGGACCTAAATAACTCAATTTTCGTCCATGAACTATTTGTGTCAATGGATTTGTTCGATCTAAAACTTGAGATAAGGGGTGTAAACCAAAAAAGATTCATAAGTGGTTGTTAATGCAGTTGAGGTTACCAAATTCTGAGGAGTTGGTATTAATTTATGGCGAACGGCTCCACATATAGTTGCTCGAACCACATTTTCTAAACGAACCAGAGATAATCCGAATTGATCTTGTAAAAGATCCGCTACAGAACGAATGCGCTTATTTTTCAAATGATTCATATCGTCAAGTGTACCCATTCCAAATTGGAGTCCGATCAAATAATCGGCGGCTGCCAATAGGTCTCGTGGTAACAAAAATCTATTATTCTGGGGTATATCAAGGTTCAACCTTCGGTTCATATTTCGTCGACCAATCCTTCCTAATTCACATCTTTGTTGAAAGAACTTCTTTGTAATTCCTTAAATAAGGATTCAGAAAATACCGGATCCCCGCCGACACAAGCAAATTGTTGATAAAACTCCAAAATGGCATTTTATTTTGTTCCAATTTTTTCTCTCCTTATCGTTCAGAAAAGACAAAAAATTTCAGGATAATAAACATTGTCTAGAATTTCTCTTAGATTCGAACCCATAGCTGATGATAGAACTAGAATAGATATTTTTGTTTCCTACCACGCGAGCCCATATTCTTGCTTTTCTATCAATCTCTAATTCTGATCTTCCTCCCAATCTGATATTATGGTGCCGGTATAGACCAAAATCCCATTATGGTCCAATTCTGACCGGTAATAAATACCGACTTTGCAGTATTTGATTGATTACAATTGATATATTCCATTTATTATAAAGGTTCCAGGGAATTCATTAGAGGAATGTTTCCAATCAAAATAGTTTGTTCTTGCATATCCTTACGGGTTTTCCAAATTAATCCTGCGGATACATATAATTCCGAAGAATAGGTGAGTGATTCATGCACAGCATTTCTTTCCTTTATCAATGGTTCTACCAATTGATATCTTTCCACAAATAATTGAAATTGATTTCTTGATCTGTATCTTCTATTTTGGAAACTTAGAAAGTTCTTCTGTCAAACCCTGATCAATGAACCTACAAAATCCTTCAAATTGGATCTGATTAAATCCAGGTATTGTAGACATTCCTCATTTGCACCCCCAGCATTTTGCATTTCCCATTTCTAAAAAAATCCCATTCTATTATATTCTATTATTAAGTAGTAAGCACATTCTTCATCGAATTAGATCGACGATCTAGCACTGATGGAATTTCTATTCTGTTCTGTTTACTGAATCACATGAAATTTTACCCAACTGCCTATATTGGCATGAAATGTACCAACTACATATGAACGCAGGAATAAAGAGAATTTTCTACTTAAATGGAAAGTTTTGAGAGATCCAAACAGAAAGGAATTGAGAAAATAGTCCTCGAAATAGAATTCCGTTACTTAGACTTATTAAGATATTAAGAAATAGTAAGAAAGTCGTAGGATTTTGGATAGAATAGCCTTAATAAAATTATTCAAATTCTACCATTATTAGGATATTACATATTCGAATTTGAGAAAATAGTTGGGTTGATAGATATAGCCCTTCACAGCGTTTGCTTATGTTAGGGATTGCATTGGGAAAAACGATTCGTAGAGAAGAGATATTTTTGTAGCTTTACTTTTTTGATTTTTTGAGTAGAAGACGGTTTGCATTTAGTAAACACACAGATAGCTCGACTACCCAACTTCTTTTATTTTTCTTTTATTTTGGGACAACCTGGGTCGTGCTTCATAAGATAATTTCTATGAAAAAAATAGGAATTCCAAATTCAAGTGAGATAGGATAATTTTATGACAATTCCCTATCGACAACATATCTAAATCCTATATCTCTGTGTAACAATTTTGTTCTGGGGTTTATATACTCATCTATTTTGTTATAATGGAAATGGAGAAGGGTTTTTGATGGAAAAATAAAGACTAATTAGTTCTGTCTCAGTTTGTATTTTTATTTTTATTAGTAAAACACAAATTGGCGATTCAAATCCCAGGATTGTTCATGAATTCAAAGTAAGGGAAATAGTTAATGGTTCCAATTTGTCGACTGAAAATTCACAATGCTAATTGTCTCATTTTTCTATTGAAAAATCAAAGGTGGATTTTCAGATATGAGATAATCAATTGAGGGCGTGGATCAAATACAAAAGTGCAAGAGGGGTGTTTGCTTTAGGAAAAGTATTAAGGAAAAGGGAAGTCAAAATACAAGTACAATAAAAATGCAGTAATCCGGAAAAATTTTCTCATCTATTTTGTATCATTTTGGCGACATGGCTGAGCGGTAAGGCGGGGACTGCAAATCCTTTTTCCCCAGTTCAAATCTGGGTGTCGCCTGATCAACAAACAAAAACTTGAAATTTCTTCTTCTTCTGTTCTGCTGATATAACCCGCAGAATGATTACCCGCGAGAAGAAGAGGAAACAGACTGTTGATACTTTGTTTGATTCGAATAGTCAAATCAACCGGCAGAGGGGCTATCAAGACTTCACGACTCCCTTCTATCACTAAGGGAATGTCTAAAGAATCGATCTTGTCCATATTGGATCGATAATTGACTTTTATCGAAAAGAGGGCATTTTTTTGTTATTTTATTCGTATTCCGGCATGTTCCCACTTCCTTGGGATGTACTTATATCTTACTTGTGTTTAATCTGAAACTGAATCCATCGGGGTTGATTTCTCAATAGTGTTCAAACGGAATCCTTTTGTTTTGACTTCAGCACCGTTGATTCCATTATTATTAGTGAGAAATAATGGAAAAATTCCTTCGTATTTATAGAGATAGGGACATAATTCACATGGATATAGTAAGTCTCGCTTGGGCTGCTTTAATGGTAGTCTTTACATTTTCCCTTTCACTGTAGTGGGAAGAAGTGGCTCTAAAAGTATTACTAATTGAGTTGAGGAATAAAAGCGTAGCTTTGTTTTATAGATCATTCTCAAACTCGTTTTGAACTATTCAAAATAAAAAATGTCTGAATTTATCCCATTGAACTCCAACTGAAGAATCTATGAGATGAAGCATACCTTTGAATCAAAGAGATATTTCAGCGATTCCCCTCTTTGTCTATCGAAAAGAAAGGGATTCGGATGATTGGAAGGAATAGATGTAGCAAATCGGGGTCTTTTGTGAATTTCAAACAAATATATGGAATTCATATACACATATATAAAGACAATTGTAGATTGATCTACAGAAACTTAATTTATTCTAAATTAAAACTTTATAGGCCTTTATAGGCTAAGAAATAGATATACACTAAGAGGTAGATAGTATGGTAGAAAGAAAGATTCATCTATTTCTTTTTTACCATACTATCAAATACAATATTGACGATTAAAGTCCGCTCATTTCATTTAAGTTAAGACACGAAATCGAATTTTCAAATTCAAATTCCATAGCATTAATCATTTTGACTAACGGTTTTTACGTAAATGATAAGTAGAAAGGCGGTAGGAACTAGAATGAATAGTGCAGTAGCAATAAATGCAAGAATATTTACTTCCATAATCTCATCGGTTTTTTTACTTCACAATAACTCGGGATTTAATCCCTTAGAGATGATAAACCTTATCGTCTGTAAATTCAATGAATGAATTACTTCAATGGTCCTGAATCAGATCAATAATATCACGAATAACAATATCTAATCTACCAAATAAATTTGTCGTCGAGACTTGAATAGTATAATATTATAACATAGGAAGTTATTTTCCATACAGAATCCAAATGGAATTTGGATTCCTGACCCAATCCATCCAAAATTCCTTCCAAAATTCCTTTATTTATCATCCGTTTGTTTTTTTCTATAACTTACCTTACGCCTTCCTTGTACAATGAATCATCTGATGAAGTATTATCAGATTGTCCTTTCACTTCGATTAGTCACCTAGTTACAAACTTAAAAAGAAAAGCGAAAAAAAAAAAAAAAGACTTAAGTTCGAAACTCCCTTTTCTTTGGGAATGAAATTAGGTCCCTGACACCCTTTCATAGTTCATAGAAAGCATAGTTCATAGAAAGCATAGTTCATAGAAAGAAAAAGTGAATTGATGCATTTTTGGATATTGATCCATCGGGACTGGCGGGCTCGAACCTGCAGCTTCCGCCTTGACAGGGCGGTGCTCTAACCAATTGAACTACAATCCCAGCGAAATAAGGGATCTAGCATAAAATGGAATTCTTTTATCTTCGTATGGGTATTTATCAAATGGGTTATACCATCGCTTGGTAGATTGGCGAATTTTTGGGCCGAGCTGGATTTGAACCAGCGTAGACATATTGCCAACGAATTTACAGTCCGTCCCCATTAACCGCTCGGGCATCGACCCAGGAAGAATCCAATTTCGACTTATTGGTAATCCATGATCAACTTCCTTTCGTAGTACCCTACCCCAGGGGAATTCGAATCCTCGCTGCCTCCTTGAAAGAGAGATGTCCTAAACGACTAGACGATGGGGGCCCTCTTTCCCAACAGCACTCATACTAGCATCATAGTATGCTCATTTTTCGAAATTGTCAATATAATGGAATGATTAGATCTAAGGAATCTTTCCGTTTTTCATAATTGTAATTGTATAGAATTTTCAGATTCGTTATTCCTATTCATGAATGGTTCCTTAAAATCCCCATTCTCGTAAGCGAGATCGAGAAGTTATCAAACAAAAATTCTGCCTTTTTCGAAGAAAAAAATGAAGGTAGTTCAAGGGGACAAGTAGAATCTCTGCATCACATTATTCTTATTCAATCAATTATGTTGCTGGAAATGTTTTTTATGTCGAATTGGTAAGTGTACATGTATATCATATATCAACGAAGTGCATTTTATTTAAAAGTTATAAAAGAAATAAGTTGCTGGTTCGATTTACGCTAGACTTGCTAGGAAAATCACTCTATTGTAAATCTATTGGCTTATTCAAAAATATGTGTCGCTACGAGTCTACAGTATATACGTCTAGCTAATAGCTAACCTAAATAATAAAATGCAATTGAAATATTCTATTCAAAAATAGTAATATATAAATATATAAATAATTACTATAGCATAGAATAATAAAGAAAATAATTAATACTAATAAATAATATGACATTCTATAGTAATATATTATTCTCTATTCTTTCTAATTCTCTAGTTCTATAGAATAGAATAGAGAATAGAATAATGCATGTAGATAAAATAGCTACAACTACAACATAGTAATTCGTTCGAAAATGAAAGAAAATAAGCCCTTTAACTCAGTGGTAGAGTAACGCCATGGTAAGGCGTAAGTCATCGGTTCAAACTGATAAGGGCTTTGGTTTTGTCCTAATTTCTTTTGAGAAACAGTCATAGTATAGAGTTTTTTTGGAATAAAAAAAAGGAACTAACTGGATAATACGTTAGCATTATACTGAGCTATAGTATAGTAGTTCTGGTTCGAAAATGGAACATTTGTTCAGTCAATTTGCATTATTCTGAATAATCCTAAGCCGCCCCTTAAATCATCCAAAATCTCTACCAATCAAATCCATTGGAAAGATTTGAAATCAACAAAAGAAAAAGTAAGTGGACCTGGCCCGTTTAATTATGACTATATAAGCTATTCTGATAATCAAATTGATAGAGATGAAATTTGAATTGACCAGCCTACCTCTTCTTTTTGAATTTCATTTCTTTGGTCTCCGAAAGAATTGGCCAATATTTCAGATTCCACTTTCTTGTTTTGTTGCTAGCTTTTCTATGGGAATAAGGGTGGATTTCCTTCCTATAGAGATACAGAGAACCCTTTATTCAATTCAAAGTAACAAGATAAGAGCCATTTCCACCATCTTTTTTTGTTTTGCTTCCAGATCAATATGAATTTCTACTATATCTAAACTCTAAATAGATTTAGATGGATAGTTATCAGATCGCAGATTCATGGACCAAACATTTCTATATTGATGCATCCGGGATGTTACCAGAGTTTAATGGAGAATAGATGCGAGAAAGAGACTTTGATTTCCAGTCTTGTATTTGTCTATGGAATTGACCGAAAAATAGCAAACCATCTCTATCTAAGAGATAAGACTCAATAGAAAATGTCTTTTTGTTTTGACCGTAGGAAGATCGACACTCGGGTTTTCCAGTTATCTGCAAGAAAGGGAGATATAACAAAGAAGACAGTCCAAAAAAAAATGAAGAAATTGATTATGGAATTGGAATAGTTTAGTATACCTAGAAATTCGAACAATCTAGAAATAGCTTTTTCTCAATCTCACTAACAAGATCTAAGAATAACATTATTGAATCGAACAAGAGGGAGGTAGGTCTGCGGTCGATTAGTAGTGAGAGGAGGGTCGCTTGTTCCTTCAAAAGTGCTTTGAAAAGATTCATCAATTGGATTGATCGGTCATAAGAAGACAATTCACGGTTCATATGCTTAGAAACAAAGAATAATCAAACGGAGTTCATAGATTTCCCTAGGTGAGTTTATGGGCCAATAACCAAATTTTTATCTTCGAAACCCCTTGGAAGGCAGTGCAAGAGAAATCATAGAGAATGATCAAATCTTCCGACGCCCTGAAAATCCTACAAGGTGCTCGGAAATGGTCGAAGTAGTTGAATAGGAGGATCGCTATGACTATAGCTGCTGGTAAATTTCCCAAAGACGAAAAGGATTTATTTGATAGTATGGATGACTGGTTACGGAGGGACTGTTTCGTTTTTGTAGGGTGGTCCGGTCTATTGCTCTTCCCTTGTGCCTATTTCGGTTTGGGGGGTTGGTTCACGGGTACAACCTTTGTAACTTCGTGGTATACCCATGGGTTGGCCAGTTCCTATTTGGAAGGCTGTAATTTCTTAACGGCCGCAGTTTCGACTCCTGCTAATAGTTTAGCGCATTCTTTATTGTTACTATGGGGTCCTGAAGCACAAGGAGATTTTACTCGTTGGTGCCAGCTGGGCGGTCTGTGGACTTTTGTTGCTCTACACGGCGCTTTCGGACTAATAGGTTTCATGTTACGCCAATTCGAGCTTGCTCGGTCTGTTCAATTGCGATTTTATAATGCAATCGCATTCTCCGGCCCGATTGCTGTTTTTGTTTCGGTATTCCTGATTTATCCACTAGGGCAGTCTGGTTGGTTCTTTGCGCCTAGTTTTGGTGTAGCAGCTATATTTC
>JAIFAC010000064.1:30000-67500 GCA_026545765.1 Plantago major
TTCTATGCATAGGAATTCAATACACTTATAGTATTAGTGTATAGTGTACTGTCTATAGAAATATAGTAGAAAAATCGTAAAATCTAGAATTTTTGAATAAAATAAATAGTGAATATTATAGAACATAATGATTCATATAGCGATATAGAACTTCTAGTTCTTTATCTCTAAATAGAAATTGGATTCTATTTGATTTGATAGTCAATCTTAAATATTTGTTTGTAGTATAGTCAAATTGGATTTTTTTATTCCATTGGAAATTCTTTTTATTACACCTCTTTAGTTATATTATAATAATTCTACTCTTTTTTTCTATTTTTTTCGAAGAAGTTGAATTATTTACTTAGTTATAATTATAACTAATCGGACATTCCTCGGCTTTCGTTCGTAAAGGAGGCAATTAAGAAAAAAAAAAAGAATCGATCCTTCAAGTATACCAACTTACATGGGAAAAGTTGCAGTAATAAAACATATAGAAAGGGTATATGTCAATCTATATTGAATTGCCGATATACCAAGGATAAAATCCAATTTGATTGTAGAAAATACAGGTTTAGAAAGAAAATCTTTTTTTAGAGATGGTAATCGATACCTAAACCTAAAAATGCAAAGGTTCCTGCAGAAATGAAAAAAAAATGATCTCATAATGAGATCCTAATCTCAAAACAAAAGGGAAGGGGATATGGCGAAATCGGTAGACGCTACGGACTTAATTGGATTGAGCCTTGGTATGGAAACCTACTAGGTGATAACTTTCAAATTCAGAGAAACCCCGGAATTAAAAAAAAATGGGCAATCCTGAGCCAAATCCTGTCTTCTCAAAATAAAGGTTCATAAAGCGAACAGGGATAGGTGCAGAGACTCGATGGAAGCTGTTCTAAAACAAATGGAGTTGATCTGTTGGTAGATGAATCTTTTCATCCAAACTACAGAAAAGATTAAGGATAAACGGATCTATTGAATACTAAAATATCTAAAAAAAGGAATGACGGCCTGAGTCTGCATCTGTATTTTTTAGATGAAAAATAGAAGAATTGGTGGAATTGATTCCACATTCAAGAAAGAATCGAATATTCATTCATCAAATCACCCCACCTGTAGTCTGATAGTTTTAGTCTTTTTTAAAGAACTGATTAATTAATTGGACGAGAATAAAGATAGAGTCCCGTTCTACATGTCAATACCGACAGCAATGAAATTTATAGTAATAGGAAAATCCGTCGACTTTTAAAATCGTGAGGGTTCAAGTCCCTCTATCCCCAAAAGCTTATTTTCTATCTATCCTACCCCCTTTTTCTTTTTTGCTGGCGGTTCCCAATTCCCTGTTCTCATTTTTTTTTTTCAACGTATGGGGGCGTAAATGACTTTCTCTTATCACATGTGATATAGAATACACATCTAAATTTAGAAAGGAATCCCTAATTGAATGATTCACAATCAATAGCATTACTCATACCGAAACTTACAACTTGCAAAGTCGTCTTTTTAAAGACCTAATAAATTACATACAGGACTTGGGGAAAACTTTGTAATTCCCCTGTACCTTTTAATTGACATAGACCCCAGTCCTCTCCTAAAATGAGGATGGAATGTTCCATTGGAAATGATCTGGATAGCTCAGTCGGTAGAGCAGAGGACTGAAAATCCTCGTGTCACCAGTTCAAATCTGGTTCCAGATACAGGGTTTCGTTGTATAAGACCTTTTTAGAAAGTAATTGATAGGAAGCAAGATCCATATTCATTTCGAATATGGATCATAATTCCTACATACTTTTTCTATATTTACGAGAAATACCCCATCTATTTGATATTTATAGATGGGTAGAGTTTCTTAAATTTCATTTTAAAATATTATTATTATTCTAAACTAAATATTCTAAAATGAAATTTAAGAAACGCTTTTTTTCTTTCGTTCAAAAAATGTTATTTCCTATTCAATCTCCCAATTCCTTCCGATATGACTTTATCGAACCGATCTAAGCAAATCTAAGAAATAGGCCCAGTACGAAGTTCATGATGCAGAACTCGTTTGATGGTTCGGCTCCTATGAAAAAAAAACGGTAAGAATCCCAACGAATTCCTAATTCGATTGTTAGCCTATCTATAATCCATATATCGCCTAATACATAATACAAATGAGATCTCTTTATTATTAATCTAGAATAGAAAGTACAATCCTTAAATCTCTTTGGATAAGTGTAAATTCCTTTCTTATCATTCAATGAGCATCTTGTATTTCATAAAAATTAGGAGCAATATAATCTTTCCGCAAAGGCCATCCTATCCAACTTTCTGGCATTAATATACGTTTTAAGCGCGGATGATTATCATAAGAGATTCCCAACATATCATAAGATTCTCGTTCTTGAAAATCCGCGCTTTTCCAAACCCAGAAAATGGACGGAATTCGGGGATTCCTCCTTGAAGCAAATATTTTTATACATACCTCTTCTGGTTGATCCACACCAGATTCGATTCTGGTAAGATGATACACACTAGCTAAGAGTCCGCCGGGTGCTAGATCATAGGCACATTGGGAACGTAGATAATTGTAGCCATATACATATAAAATGACAGCAATGGAATGCCAATCCTCAGGCTTTATTTGTAAAGTCTCTATTCCTTGATAATCAAAGCCCAAAGATCTATGAATTATCCCATGCTTGACTAGCCAAGCGGACAAACGACCCTGCATCTCTTTTATCTCCCGCATTTTTTTTATTTAGAATATTTCTCATTCTCGATCCAATTTAGGAAGATGGACCCCAAAATTATTATTCGTTAATTCTGTACAGTAAAAAGAGGTCCTACCTAATTTGCTAACTCGTGAGAAGATAATGAACTTTTATATTGGAAAAAGGGTTCGGTCGGGATCTCGGGAGTAGATGGCGGTTGGTAGAGGAATCTTTGATCAAAATTTCCAGTATTCAGACTGCGTCCAATATGAAACTTGTGATTGGTTGTAAAACACCGATTTGTTTGTTCAGGTCTAATTCTATCTTCATAAATTTCTCGAGATATTTTCTTACGAAGTTTTGTTATAGCATCTATAACTGCTTCCGGTTTAGGGGGACAACCCGGCAAATAGACATCCACGGGAATTAGCTTATCGACCCCTCGAACAGTACTATAAGAATCTGTACTGAACATACCTCCTGTAATTGTACAGGCTCCCATAGCAATAACATATTTTGGTTCGCATTTGCTCATATAATCTCACCAAGGAGGGGGCCATTTTCATTGTTACTGTTCCGGCTGTTAAAATAAGATCCGCTTGTCTAGGACTCGATCTTGGTACTAGTCCATAACGATCAAAGTCGAATCGTGATCCTATTAGTGAAGCAAATTCAATAAAACAACAACTTGTACCATAAAGAAGGGGCCATAAACTAGAGAGTCTTGACCAATTAGAAAGATCGTTTAATGTAGTTGAAATAACGGAATTTTCAGCTGTTCGATCGAGTAAAGGAAACTCAATGGAATTCATAACTTTTTCACTCTTTTTTTTTCCTTTTTCTTTTTATTGTCTGAATAGTCAAGAGCTAAGACCATTCCAATGCTCCCTTTCGCCATGCATAAACTAAACCAACAATTAAGATAAGCACGAAAATCAAAGCTTCTATAAAAACAGATACACCCAATACATCGAAACTCATTGCCCATGGATATAGAAAGACCGTTTCAACATCAAAAACAACAAAAACTAAAGCAAACATATAATAACGGATTCGAAATTGTAACCAAGCGTCGCCCATCGGTTCTATACCCGATTCATAACTGGAAAGTTTCTCCGGCCCTTTCCTAATCGGGGCTAAAATCCCCGAAATGAAAAATGCCAAAATAGGAATAAGACTTGATATTATTAGAAATGCCCAAAAAAGATCATATTCGTAAAGCAAAAACATAGACCCACTCCTATGAACTTGGAAAATATACAAGATCGGTCGATTCAAATGGAAGTTGTCAAGTCGTCCATAATCGTTTAGTCAAAACAAAAATGCATTTTGCATTTTGACCAAACCATCTAGTCTAGTTTGTTTATTCATATCGCCTTTTAAGATTTATGATGACTAGGGGATCCTATACTTCATTTTTTTATTTATCTGGAATTTCTTTAGTTAGTATAACTCTAATTATTACGCTTAGACAAATTATCTTGTTTTCCCTAGGATTTTTAAGAAAAAAAGCAACTTCCAACAAAAAAAAAAAAGAATTCGATTTGATTTTTTGTTTAAGAATTTCAAGCTTCGGATTTTTTGAAATTTTTTTGAGAAAAAGGATAGATTTTTCTTTTTTTTTTTAGGAATTGAATTATTAGAATCTGGTTGGATTTTTCTCTTGATTGAATACATAAACATAATAAAGAAGACCCCTGCCTTTTTGTTTCGCCTCGCCAGGTATAGGTAAGGTATATCAGACTTATTTCAAATTGTTGACAATGAAACTTCCATTCGTTTTTCAATAAACTTTGGTTTGTCCACAAATACGTCGGGTTATTCACTGGATCAATGTGAATTCCTCGTTTATTCATGATTGGATAAGTATTGATTCGATCTCTTCAAATGTGTTTTTATTGCAGTTTTCTAGTCTTCTTTAAATTCAATCCCACGAGTCATTTTTTCTAGGACTCATTTGGGTTCGCTGAAACCGCTGGTCAGTTACAAGCAACAAAAAAGAATGAAAAAATAAAAAAAAATGATACAATTTTGTATTTCAAATTTCGTGCTCTAGGGCTATACGGACTCGAACAGTAGACCTTCTCGGTAAAATAGCTCAAACTGATTATTATCAAAATGATCTGAACTATTTCAAAGACCCAACATGCATTTTTTTTTGCATTGGGCTCTTTCATTAACTGATAGAAATATCAGCCAGTCCGCCATATTTTTTCTTTATAAAAAAATAAGATAAGGAGATGGCTCCACGTGCTCTGATTCATTATTTGGGATTCTGATTCAGGAACACTACCAAAGTGTTTCAAGGGGGGGATTATCTTGACGTAGGTTTGCCTCAGGCCTAGACCATTTTAAGTTAAATGAAGTCTCTATCGTTCGTCTTAAAAAATCAAATATCAAACTTCATACACCTTACTGTTCATAGGACCAAAAGACATATTTTGAGGACCTTGTACTCATTAAGCCTAGCATTGAATTTGTATTCACCTTATCAATATCTCAAATCAATGGTAGGGTCTCTTTGGTATCTAAAAGAGATACCCAAATCGGACCCAACCCCTTGTCAGGCTATTGTTCCTCAAAGTTATGGAGTAAGACATCGATTTCTCAATAAGATCCAATTTTTGGATTGTATCATAGACCCCCCTGAAAAACATTGGCGCGCGTGTAAACGAGGTGCTCTACCAACTGAGCTATAGCCCTTACTTAACTTAATGTTTGTGATACATATTTTATCATGTATCTAATTTCTTGTCAAGATTAATATTCCTATAATCCAACATCCTACAGTTTGGAGTGCTTTTACTTAGATTAGTATTGCTTAGAAGTAATTGGATATTTATAATCCAACGATGGATAGGTCCTGTTTGGTTTTCTTTGGGATCATGAATGACCTACTTAACTCAGCGGTTAGAGTATCGCTTTCATACGGCGGGAGTCATTGGTTCAAACTAATAGTAGGTAGAACTTATTAGATACCATTGACCTGATATCTAATAAGTTTTTTTGTCCCATTTCTTTCTTTTTTTCATTTTTTAATTGTTTTGTATCAAAATTGTATTCTGCTTGATTGACTCGACAGAATCCAATCAAAATAGGATTTCGAAACCGAACTTTTTCAAATTATTGGAAAGCCCCAACCAGTTATGAAATCGCATTGACAGCCTCGACTCTTGTCCTAGCTCGTCGGAGGGCTAGATTTGCCTCAATTATTTGTCTCTTTCCTTCCGCTTTTTTCAAATTTTCTTCTGCTGTTTCAAGAGTTTGCAGAGCTTCTTTTGGATCAATATCACTCCCCCTTTCCGCATCATTTACTAAAACAGTGATCTCATTATTGCCTATTCTAGCAAAACCACCCATTAGAGCTTATCGTTAACCATTGGTCCTTCAGACGCATTCTCAAAATCCCTATATCCACAGCTGTAGCAATAGGGGCATGATTTGGTAATACACCAACTTGACCACTATTCGTAGATAAAATGATTTCTTTCACTTCTGAATCCCAAACAATTCGATTAGGGGTCAGTACACAAAGATTTAAGGTCATTTCTTCAAATTGCTCTCCATTTCTAAGTTGATAGCCTTCGCGGTAGCTTCATCTATATTACCTACCAAATAAAAGGCCTGTTCAGGAAGACCGTCGAATTCTCCAGAAAGGATCAATTGAAACCCTCTAATGGTTTCTGCTAGACCAACATATTTCCCTGGAGAACCGGTAAAGACTTCTGCTACAAAAAAGGGTTGTGATAAGAAACGCTCAATTTTACGCGCTCTTGATACGGTTAAACGATCCTCTTCGGATAATTCGTCTAACCCAAGGATAGCTATAATGTCCTGAAGTTCTTTATAGCGTTGTAAAGTTTGCTTAACGCTTTGCGCGGTTTCATAATGTTCCTCACCAACGATCCGGGGTTGAAGCATGGTTGACGTTGAATCTAAAGGATCTACTGCTGGATAGATCCCTTTGCGGCCAACCCTCTTGATAGTACGGTAGTAGCATCTAAATGTGCAAATGTGGTAGCGGGCGCAGGGTCGGTCAAATCGTCTGCAGGTACATAAACTGCTTGAATAGAAGTTATGGACCCTTGTTTGGTAGAAGCAATTCTTTCTTGTAAAGAACCCATTTCGGTACTCAGGGTCGGTTGATAACCGACAGCAGAAGGCATTCTACCCAGCAAGGCCGAGACTTCGGATCCTGCTTGGACGAAACGGAAGATATTGTCGATAAATAGAAGTACGTCTTGTTCATTAACATCTCGAAAATATTCCGCCATCGTTAGGGCAGTCAAACCAACTCGCATACGAGCCCCGGGTGGTTCATTCATCTGGCCGTAAACTAGAGCTACCTTTGATTCTGAAATATTTTCTTCATTAATGACTCCAGATTCTTTCATTTCCATGTAAAGATCATTTCCTTCGCGAGTACGTTCACCCACCCTGCCAATACAGATACGCCCCGTGGGCTTTGGCAATATTGTTAATCAATTCCATAATGAGTACCGTTTTACCAACTCCGGCTCCCCAAATAATCCGATTTTCCCCGCGGCGATAAGGGCTAAAAGATCGACTACTTTAATTCCTGTTTCAAAAATCGATAATTTTGTATCTAACTGTATAAAGGCAGGTGCAGATCGATGAATAGGAAATGTTGTACGAGTCTCGACAGGACCTAAATTATCAACAGGCTCCCAAGCACGTTAAAAGTCGTCCCAGAGGCGCTCCACCAAGCGGAACGCTTAAAGGAGCTGGGTTAGTCATCAGTTCCATTCCTCTCGTTAGACCATCTGTAGCACTCATAGCTACAGCTCTAACTCGATTATTTCCTAATAATTGCTGTACTTCACAAGTCACATTAATTGGTTGACCAACAATATCTCGACCTTTAACTACTAGAGCGTTATAAATATTAGGCATCTTGCCTGGTGGAAAGGCTACATCTAGTACCGGACCAATGATTTGGACGATACGCCCCAGGCTTTTTTTGTCAAGTGTAGAAACCTCAGAATCCAAAGTAGTAGGATTAATGCTCATAATAATATACTAAATAATATTAAATAAAAATATGTCGAAATCTTGTTTGTGAAAATTATCGAATTCAAAAAAAGAAATGTCCGATAGCACATCGATCAGTTAATTCAATAAGAAATGGAAGTTAGCACTGATTTTGTTATAGACAATCCCATATCTATTAGACAGAATTCTATGGAATTCGAACCCAAACTCTATTTACATTACAATTTTTTCTATCTTATTGGTTCTTCTTATTTTTCATTTCAGCGTCTTGATTTACGCCTATAACCTATTCTTTCTTTTTGTTTTTCATACCCTTTTTGAATTCCGCCTATTTTCCTACTAGGATTTATACATATACAACATATACCACTGTCAAGAGGTAATTTCTTATTAGTTAGGTTAGGTATTTTGATGCCAAAAAGAAAATGGGGTTGCGCTATATATATGAAAGAGTATACAATAATGATGTGTTTGGTAACTCACATGGTCTAATAATCAAACATTCTGATTAGTTGATAATATTATCGTTGGGAAGTTTGTGAAAGATTCTTGCGAAAAGTTTCATTAACGCCTAATTCATTTGTGTCGAGTAGACCTTGTTGTTGTTGTCAGAATTATTAATTCATGAGTTGTAGGGAGGGATTTATGTCACCACAAACAGAGACTAAAGCAAGTGTTGATTCAAAGCGGTGTTAAAGAGTACAAATTGACTTATTATACTCCTGAATACGAAACCAAAGATACTGATATCTTGGCAGCATTCCGAGTAACTCCGCAACCTGGAGTTCCCCCTGAAGAAGCAGGGGCTGCGGTAGCGGCCGAATCTTCGACTGGTACATGGACAACTGTGTGGACCGACGGACTTACCAGTCTTGATCGTTACAAAGGGCGATGCTACCACATTGAGCCCGTTCCTGGAGAAGCAGATCAATATATCTGTTATGTAGCTTACCCTTTAGACCTTTTTGAAGAAGGGTCTGTTACTAACATGTTTACTTCCATTGTAGGAAATGTATTTGGATTCAAAGCCCTGCGTGCTCTACGTCTGGAAGATCTACGAATCCCTGTTGCTTATGTTAAAACTTTCCAAGGCCCGCCTCACGGGATCCAAGTTGAGAGAGATAAATTGAACAAGTACGGTCGTCCCCTGTTGGGATGTACTATTAAACCTAAATTGGGGTTATCTGCTAAAAACTATGGTAGAGCATGTTATGAATGTCTTCGTGGTGGACTTGATTTTACCAAAGATGATGAGAACGTGAACTCCCAGCCATTTATGCGTTGGAGAGACAGTTTCTTATTCTGTGCCGAAGCTATTTATAAATCACAGGCGGAAACAGGTGAAATCAAAGGGCATTACTTAAATGCTACTGCGGGTACATGCGAAGAAATGATGAAAAGGGCAATATTTGCTAGAGAATTGGGAGTTCCTATCGTAATGCATGACTACTTAACAGGAGGATTCACTGCAAATACTAGCTTGGCTCATTATTGCCGAGATAATGGTCTACTTCTTCACATTCACCGTGCAATGCATGCAGTTATTGATAGACAGAAGAATCATGGTATCCACTTCCGTGTACTAGCTAAAGCCTTACGTATGTCTGGTGGAGATCATATTCACTCCGGTACCGTAGTAGGGAAACTGGAAGGAGAAAGAGAGATCACTTTGGGCTTTGTTGATTTATTGCGCGACGACTTTATTGAAAAGATAGAAGCCGTGGTATTTATTTCACTCAAGATTGGGTCTCTTTACCAGGTGTTATTCCCGTGTCTTCTGGTGGTATTCACGTTTGGCATATGCCTGCTCTGACCGAGATCTTTGGGGATGATTCCGTACTACAGTTCGGTGGAGGAACTTTAGGCCACCCTTGGGGTAATGCGCCAGGTGCCGTAGCTAACAGAGTAGCTCTAGAAGCATGTGTACAAGCTCGTAATGAAGGACGTGATCTTGCTGCTGAGGGTAATACAATTATCCGTGAGGCTTGTAAGTGGAGTCCTGAATTAGCTGCCGCTTGTGAAGTATGGAAAGAGATCAAATTTGAGTTTAAACCAGTAGATACTTTGGATGTATAAGAGGATATTCCTAAGATAACACGTAATTAGTCTCCGTTCTATTAATTGAATTGCAATTAAACTCGGCCCACCCTTTTATTTTAGTAGTAGTATAAATAGAAATAAAAGGGTGGGCCGACTACAAATATTCTATTGCACGTATTTTGGATAATAAATACATATTTTATATCTCTAGATATCGCAGATTTGTCTTCAAAAATCTAAGACTCAAGTGTTTCTATTGTTGTCTTGGATCCACAATGAAACCTATGGATCCTTCGGATTGGTCTATTCTTTCGAAGTATCATAAACCTTTCGACCCATCCTGCATTTTGTCTTTTTTGTTCCATGTTGTAATAGAACCATAAATTCTTACTTTAGTTATTAGACGAGATTTTAGGAAAAGATTCTTTCTAGGTTCTAGGAAAGAAAAAATCTTTCTTTTTGTTGTTCGATGCGAAGACACAGGAAAAACTCTTTATCATTCTGTTTCGAATGAAAGGAATTTGATCCTATTCATATCATAGTGAAGTCTTACCCCAGATTCCCACAAAAAAGAAAAGAGAATCCTTTTTCACACTTCTTGTTAGTAGTGATTGTTTAGTCGGATAAGAACTAATAGCTAATTGGAATATATGTCAATATATTCAAATTCACGCTAGAATAATTGACAGATATACAAATGGACAATAGAATACTTGACAAAGATTCGAATTGAGGATATGGTCAATTGATCTTGACAAAGATTTGAATTGACCATATAATAATAATTGAATCTTGACAAAGATTCGAATTGACAGTATAATAATAATTGAATCTTGACAAAGATTCGAATGGAGGATATGATCAATTCCAATTGATACTGCTTGACGGGGATTCGAATTGACGGTATACTGAAGAATTAAGGAATTATGTATCATAGTCCCAATGACTATAACTACGATTCCACATTTCCACAGCAAAGTGAGAAGTTTCAGTATACTGAAGAATTAAGCAATTATGTATCACAGTGCCAATCACTATAACTAGACTTCCATACTTAACTTACGTTTCCATACTTAACTTACGTTTCCACATCAAAGTGAGCTATAACTATTCATCATTTTACAGGAAGGGAGTCTTATTTTATGACCATTCAATGTAAAGAATTAACAAGCGAGTTTGAAGTTATAAGAAAATCGGCGGACAATCTTTTGACTATTGAAAATAGTACTGAAGATTCGAGTAGTAGGGCTGAAAACCTTAATAAAGGTCTTGAAATCGGGGGGGACACTGGTGATTTGACTAGATCTAACGATCTCGATTCAAGTCAAAATATCGACATTTGTGGGTTCTATGCGAAAATTGTTATAACTTAAATTATAAGCAAGTTGTAAAATTAAAATTTGTGAATCTTGCGAATATCACTTGAAAATGAGTAGTTCAGAAAGAATCGAAAGTTCGATTGATTCCGACACCTGGGATTCTATGGACGAAAATTTGGTGTCTCGCGATCTCGAGGAGGAGCTTGAGATTTTCTTAGTCAAAAAGAAGAAGAAGAAAAGAAAAGAATTGGAAGCCAATAAAGCACATTCTAACGGAAATTGATTGTCTGATTCGCCTAATCGCGGACTTGTATTTGGAGTCGATTCAAAAGTACTTGGGGATATGTGGATCGAAAGACTGAGAAGTGACCTATTATATGCAGTTTTACAGAAGTTGCGAAAAAGAAAATGAATATATGAAAATTATTATAGATTATCATTTTGATCGGTCCAAATGGTTGATGTGGAATGAGGATTTTTCTGATATCATCAGGGATTTGAAGTTCATAAATCAGCTACCGAAGTTGGGGTTGGAGTGGGCGGCTCGTGGATTGATGAGGATGAAATCGCGGAGCAACTTTATTTGGTTTCGGGTACATTCAATTCATCTAGTTTCATTGAGGAAGAACCTAATTTGATTCGGATAAATCCAATTCGGATGAATTGCATTCGGATGAATTGAATTCAGATGAATTGATTTGGATGAATTGAATTCAGATGAATTGATTCGATAAATCCAATTCGAATGAATTGCATTCGGATGAATTGTATTCGGATAAATCCAATTCGGATGAATAGCATTAGGATGAATTGCAATCGGATCAATTGCATTCAGATGAATTGATTCGGATGAATTCAATGAGGAACCTTATGAAGATTATATTGATTCTTATCAAACAAAGACGGGATTAACGGAGGCTGTTCAAACAGGCATAGGTCGACTAAATGATATTCCTGTAGCAATTGGGGTTATGGATTTTGAGTTTATCGGAGGTAGTATGGGATCCTTAGTTGGGGATAAAATCACCCGTTTAATTGAGTACGCTACCAACCAATCTCTACCTCTTATTATAGTGTGTGCTTCGGGGGGGGCACGCATGCAAGAAGGGAGTTTGAGCTTGATGCAAATGGCCAAAATATCCTCTGCCTTATATGATTTTCAATCAAAGGAAAAGTTATTTTTTGTACCAATTCTTTCATCCCCTACTACCGGTGGGTTAACGGCTAGTTTTGGCATGTTGGGAGATATCATTATTGCCGAACCCAACGCCTACATTGCATTTGCGGGTAAAAGAGTAATTGAAGAACTCTTGAAGATAACAGTACCGGAAGGTTCACAAGAGACTGAAAATTTATTCGAGAAGGGCTTATTCGACCTAATCGTACCGCGTAATCTTTTAAATCCGTTCTTAGTGAATTATTGCAGTTCCACGGCTTCTTTCCTTTGAAGTCAAATTCTACTCACCTAGAGTACGCTAAGTTCAACTAGTTGATTTAATTAGTGGATTTGTAGGAAACAAGTAGTTAGCTTATCAGAATTGAAGTAAAAAAGAAATAAAAATTGTCATATATTTTTCATGAATAAGTCCATCTATTTAGTTCTAAATTTCTTGGACTTATTCTATTTCTATAGATCCGCTTTAGATACTTATATCTCTACTATGAATTTAAAATTCGTAATAATTAGAATTAAGAGTTTTAATTATTAGAAATCTAAAATATTCAAAAAAAAAAATAACAGGTGCAAATAGTCAATCGAGGTACTCCATTTTATGACAACTTTCCATTTTCCTCTATTTTTGTGCCTTTAGTAGGCTTAGTATTTCCGGCACTTGCAATGGCTTCTTTATTTCTTCATGTTCAAAAAACAAGATTGTTTAGATCCGGGGCTCATCCTTTTTTGGAAACTAAGATTTGGAGCATAACACAGATCTTTTTGGGGGAAATTGGGTCTAAAATATTTTTTCTGCCGAAAAAGTTCTTATGTCTGCAGAAAATGATCTATAGGTAGATGAATTCTAGCTAGTTTCAAATAGATCAGGATCATTTGATGACTAAAATGTGTAAAGTTGGTGGATCTAGGTGTATATCGATATGTATATTTGGATCATATGTATGGGGGGTATGTTATTATTATTTTAGATTGAACCAATTTCATGAATTATTCCTTACTACTACTACTTATAAATAAATGGTTCATCTCAAACTAGTACTAGTTCACATTAAACTAGTACTAGTTTATGAGAGTTCCTTCGTAAACAGCAAAGGAAAGTTAAAATAATTTGGGGTATTCTCCCAAATTTCAATAATTTCAATAAAATAAAATAAACTATGAGTTGGCGATCAGAACATGTATGGATAGAAGTTAGAACGGGATCTCGAAAACTAAGTAATTTTTTCTGGGCCCTTGTCGTTTTTTTAGGTTCATTAGGATTCTTAGTGGTTGGAACTTCTAGTTATCTTGGTAAAAATTTGATATCTTTTTTTCCGTCTCAGCAAATCCTTTTTTTTCCACAAGGGATCGTGATGTCTTTCTACGGGATTGCGGGTCTCTTTATTAGTTCTTATTTGTGGTGCACAATTTCCTTGAATGTAGGTAGTGGTTATGATCGATTCGATAGAAAGAAAGGAAGGGGTTGTATTTTTCGTTGGGGATTCCCTGGAAAAAAACTTCGCATATTCATTCGATTACGTCTAAAGTATATTCAATCCAAAAGACTAGAATTCAAAGAGGGTATTTCTGCTCGCTGTATCCTTTATCTAAATATTAGAGGCCGGGGACTATTCCGTTGACCTGGCTGATGAGAATTTGACTCACGACAAATGGAAGAAAAGCCGCGGAATTGGCCCTTTCTTGCGCGTACCAATTGAAATCTTTTGAGAAAAAAAAAGAATTGGGCTGAAGAAGGAATGCTTTTTCAGCAAGAGGAAAAATACAAGAATCTTTTTTCTATAATCTATAAGATAACTTAACTGAAGTTTCACCTGAACGTTTAGTCGAGTCAAAGCCGGCCTATATTCTCTGGAATAACTATAAAACAAAACTCTTTTTTCTTATTTCTTCATTTTTCTTATTTCTTCATTTGAATTTGAATCGAAGTCTTAATCTATTTCTGTATTCTCTCTAGATATTGAAACAAAATCACAAAAAATAGATTTGATACCTTGTCTAGAACTCACGTGTGAAAAACTATTAGATCACAGAGAGTCAACGGGGTTCATTAACAATTCACAGATGAAAATGGCAAAAAGAAAACACCTACCCCCTTTTGTATCTTGCATCTATAGTCTTTTGCCTTGGGGGATTTCTCTCATTTATGAAAAGTATGGAATCTTGGATTACTAATTGGTCGAATACTGGTCAATCCGAAATTTTTGGAATGATATTCAAAAAAAATCTTCTAGAAAAGTTCATAGAATTAGAAGAAATCCTGCTCTTAGACGAAATTTTCAAGGAATACTGGAGACACATCTACAAAAGCTTTCTATAGGAATCCAAAAGAAACGATTCAATTAATCACGATACACAACGAAGATCGTATCCATATGATTTTCCACTTATCAACAAATATAATCTGTTTTGTTATTCTAAGCGGCTATTCTATTTTAGGTAATGAAGAACTTGTTATTCTTAACTCTTGGACTCAGGAATTCCTATATAACTTAAGTGATACAATAAAAGCTTTTTTGATTCTTTTAATAACGGATTTATGTATCGGATTTCATTCACCCCACGGGTGGGAGCTAATGATTAGTTCTGTCTACAAAGATTTTGGATTTGTTCATAATGATCAGATTATATCTGGTCTTGTTTCCACCTTTCCAGTTATTCTGGATACTATTTTTAAATATTGGATTTTCCGTTATTTAAATCGTGTATCTCCGTCACTGGTAGTTATTTATCATTCAATGAATGATTGACAAATGATCCACCAATAGTAATCTCTAATCCAAAAACCTTCTATCCGGTGGATTTTCCATCCCAGAGTATTTCAGTAAAATTCTAGAAAATAGCAGAATCGTGGATAGGGCCCTGTACTAGCGACCTATCCCAACTTATTGTAGAAATTTTCGGATCAATGATTAGACTATGCAAACTCAAAATACTTTTGCTTGGATAAAGGAACAGATTTCTCGATCTATTTCCGTATCGCTCATGATATGTATCATCACCCATACGTCGATTGCAAGTGCATATCCCATTTTTGCACAGCAGGGTTATGAAAATCCACGAGAGGCGACCGGGCGTATTGTATGCGAATTGCCATTTAGCTAACAAGCCAGTAGATATTGAGGTTCCACAAGCAGTACTTCCGGATACTGTATTTGAAGCAGTTGTTCGAATTCCTTATGATAAACAAGTGAAACAAGTTCTTGCTAATGGTAAGAAGGGCGGTTTGAATGTAGGTGCTGTTCTTATTTTACCGGAGGGTTTTGAGTTAGCTCCTTCCGACCGTATTTCTCCAGAGATGAAAGAAAAGATAGGAAATTTGTCTTTTCTGAACTACCGCCCTGCTAAAAAAAATATTCTTGTGATAGGGCCTGTCCCCGGTCAGAAATATAGTGAAATCACCTTTCCTATTCTTTCTCCCGACCCCGCTACTAAGAAAGATGTTCACTTCTTAAAATATCCTATATACGTAGGGGGGAATAGGGGAAGGGGTCAGATTTATCCCGACGGAAGCAAGAGTAACAATACAGTTTATAATGCGACGGGAGCGGGTATAGTAAGTAAAATCATACGAAAAGAAAAGGGAGGATATGAAATATCCATCACTGATCCGTCGGATGGACGTCAAGTGGTTGATATTATCCCTCCAGGACCGGAACTTCTTGTTTCCGAGGGTGAATCCATCAAATTGGATCAACCATTAACCAGTAATCCAAATGTTGGTGGATTTGGTCAGGGAGATGCCGAAATAGTACTTCAAGATCCATTACGTGTACAAGGTCTTTTGTTCTTCTTGGGATCTGTTGTTTTGGCACAAATCTTTTTGGTTCTTAAAAAGAAACAGTTTGAGAAAGTTCAATTGGCCGAAATGAATTTCTAGACTCGCGAATTTATCAACATCAAGGTCGTAAAAAGAACTCGATTCTTGTTGTCGATTATGTATGAAAAAAAAAATGAAATTATTAAAAACCTTTTTTTAATTTTTTTATTTTTTTTTTTTAGCCAAATTGCATTAGTACGACTATGTGATTTTTGTTTTTGCTAGATTTCAATGGGAGGCATTTGATTCGATTTCAACTAGAATCCAATTGGTATAGATATTCGTATAATAAACGGGTAATAGAACGAACTCGAAATGCGGGAAACAAAAAAGTCTAGGGGGATTATTCGTCTTCCTATTTTGGACACAAGAAAAGGGTAGAGAAAATTCCTTTTCTTGTGTCCAAAGATTAATAATTTTGGATCCTGTTCGTCAAAAATTCCTAGTCTTGGTGGCGGTTTTCCAGATGTATCAGAACTTTTTTTTTTTTACGTACAATTACATTACAATAGAGTAGTGGACAAAAAAAAGGGGGAAGTTCATTTTATGAATGAAATTCTATTAATTAAATGAAATAGAACTTATTCATCAATGCACTTTCCTTTTTTCTGAGATACTCAAATAAAAAAAAAAAAAAAACTCAATATAAATGGAGTAAGAGTATAGAAAGTATTTGTCCGATATCAAATCTACAGAAATATATTGATTCCGGGTAATTTGCGTAATTTTCCCTTTCGTCTAACTTGGAAAAGATCCATAGATACTATCAAGATCAAAGAACGGGTATTTTGAATCAATCAATAAAGTTCATTTTTCAAAAGCACCAGAGAATGGGCTTTTTTAAAACAACCTAAAAAGAAATCCGCCTTGCCATTTACACTACACGAAAAAAATCTGATTCTTAAGAACCCAACGGGCCCTTCCCCTCGAATCAGACAAAGAAAGAAGGGAATCCCGTCAAGTTCCTACGCTTTCATGTCCACAACTCAATTCATCCGATTACTACAGAGATGAACCTAATCCGGAATATGAACCATAAAAGAAAATACCTATTAAACCGATCACAAGAATACCAGTTACAGTACCTATTATCCAAAGAGGAATCCTTCCAGTAGTATCGGCCATTTACTCCACTTCCCTCCAATTTAATTTCATCAAATAGTCGTGCTATAGACATAAACAGTCGTGTATAATTAGGAGACGAGATCCTTCCGAATGGGCTAAGAGAATCCTTAGAATTTTATTTATTTTCTTTCGTTTTCCTAATTGAAGAAATAATTGGAAAATAAAACAGCAAGTACAAAATGAGTAATAACCCCAGTAGAGACTGGTACGATTCAATTCAACATTTTGTTCGTTCGGGTTTGATTGTGTCATAGCTCTATAATTTGGGATTAGTTTTATCGTTGGATGAACTGCATTGCTGATATTGACCCCAAAAAAGACGGTAGGTACAGCTAAGCCGTGAACAGCCAACCATCGTACTGTAAAATGGGATAGGTTCGATCTATAGTCATTTGATCAGGGCCTCCTAAAATGATCTACTAAATTCATCAAGTTGTTCCAAAGGATCAAAACGGCCAGTTATTAATGGAATTCCTTGTCGGCTTTCTGTGAAATATTCGTTTGGCCGAGGGCTTCCAAATACGTCGTAAGCTAAACCGGTACTGACGAATAACCAACCCGCAATGAATAGGGAAGGTATAGTAATGCTATGAATAACCCAATATCGAATACTGGTAATAATATCAGCAAAAGAACGTTCTCCTGTGCTTCCAGACATGCTCAGCTCCACATATTCTTTACAGTCAAGGGGGGTCGATTCCGTAAAAGATAAGATCAGTAAAAGGCAATCACTGAAATGGAATCTTTGTAGGACCGTCAATATTATACCGAGGGCATCTTTAGAGTATACCAAATCAGTATAGCTATCCTTCTTCTGACACAGCAACGAAAATGGAATCATTATCGAAAGGAAGTCCTAACTAATTGATTGCTACCTTCTTGGTATAAAATGACACTGTATTCTATATTCTTAGAATGAATACAATCAAAGAGATTCTACTATATTCCAAAATTTTAGTCGATATGAGATCTATAAATTTCCTTTTCTTGGTTGTAGAGACAGTTTTTTGTTGGAATCTTCCTCTTTACTTTTTTCATTTTAAGGAATGACTTAATCGTCTAGTAACAAATACTAGTAGTAGATTCTACTTGATGAAAGAAACAACAATTTGGGATTAATAGTTTTAATCAATTTTTGGAAAGGGGTCAAACTTTCTTTTAACATATGGAAAGAAAAAATGGAAAAATTGTATTCCATAATAACTTATTCACAAATAAAATTCTTGTTGAATAATTATTTGTAAATATATTTGTAAATTAAGTTATGGAAACCTTGTTCCTATTATTAGTTTGCGTTCAAGACAATGGGTTAATAAGAATCACGACCAGTTGCCTGCCACTTTCTCTTTGTTCATGTCGTCGAGAATGGTCTATAATGATAGATGAATTAAAAACTTTCAATTGCACTTATTTTTTTTTTTCAATTGGTATTTTTGTATATCTTCTTATTTTACAAAAATGTAAACTTAGGTAAATGCTTTAGAAACATACGTAAAAAAGACTATATTTAATTTATATCCTTTATGCTTACTATAACTAGCTATTTTGGTTTTCTACTAGTGGCTTTAACTATAACTTCAGCTCTATTTATTGGTCTGAGCAAAATACGACTTATTTAAAATTTCTAGTTGAAAGAAATATTTTAGAGGTGAAATCTTCCTGCGAAATTCTGTGTATTCTATAGGTACTTACTGTACCCGTTTTAAATTCTTGGTCATTGAGATTCACGTTAATTCGGATTAATATTTACTATTTAGTATATTGACTATTTAGGTATATATATTTATTACCTATTTTTTTATCTTTTTCAAAAAATTCAAATGATTGAAGTTTTTCTATTTGGAATCGTGTTAGGTCTAATTCCTATTACTTTGGCTGGATTATTCGTAACTGCATATTTACAATATAGGCGTGGTGATAAATTGGACCTTTGATTAATTCACATTTCTTTTTTTGACTGGCCTTTTCCTTTCTTTAATCTACAGGAGGTCAAATTCGAATTGCTGTGAAAGTGCCCGAACGCCTTGGAATATAATTCGATTTACGAAGAAAAAACCACGCTCTGTAGGATTTGAACCTACGACATCGGGTTTTGGAGACCCGCGTTCTACCGAGCTGAACTAAGAGCGTTTTCTTATTTTTTAGAATAGATAATACTCTAAAGGTAAAGAAAAGGATTCTTTTTCGAATCCCGATCCACTTTGAATGCATATAGTTTTTAGTTTTATAAAAAGAAAATGAACGAGTCCGTCCAATTGGAATCGATCTCAATTGATTCCTCGTTACCGCTCAACGGAGCGGTAATAGGTAGGGATGACAGGATTTGAACCTGTGACATTTTGTACCCAAAACAAACGCGCTACCAAGCTGCGCCACATCCCTTGACTGTTATACAGTGTCATTGTAGAGAATTCCTGTCTTGTTTTCCACATCCCTATTTCTCCATTGCGAATCACACTTTTTCTAGTTACTTTCTCTTTTTTGTCTCATTTAACAACATATATAATAATAATAATAGAAAAGAGAAATCTTATGGAGTGTTGTACATTTCCATTGAATTTAACTTCAATTTGAATGAATTAGTGATTCCGTATACAATTCTAAGTAGACCTTAACTACACATGCATCTGAACATATATGCATTATCTTTATGTATTTCAATAAAAAGGAGGTTTTTCAATGCGAGATCTAAAATCATATCTCTCCGTGGCTCCAGTCCTAAGTACGCTATGGTTTGGGGCTTTAGCAGGTCTATTGATAGAGATTAATCGTTTTTTCCCGGATGCGTTGACATTTCCCTTTTTTTCATTCTAGTTATTTACATTATTTACAGCGGAAGGAATGACGAAGATTTTATATAGAATCCAATATCGTTAACTAATCCCTACCCCCTTTTTTCTCTTTTTCCTTTTATTCTTATTTTCTTTTTTATTAAAATTAAAAAAAATAAGGGACGAAAGAGAAAGAATAAAAGTGGATTCAACGTCGTCGAGACTCAGAGGCATTTCAAATGAAATGAATAAATGGAGGCATGGGAGTAGAGTATAGTATAAAGGGTCAAGTGCAAGGATACAAGATCTTTAACTGAAATAGCTTACTTCAGGGTGAAATAGAATTTCGAAATCATTGTCTTACTTATCCTTTACTTATCCTATGGCTTTGCTTTGATTTATTATTCCTTTTAGGATTGATTTCAAGTTAGTAACTTCGATTTGTTTTTTTTCCTTTTATTCCTTTCGAATCAAAATCAAATAGAAATAGAAGAGTTGAGTAAATCAAAATTAAAATGCAAAGGAGGTTAATGGCCAAGAGAAAAGACGCGCGAGTCACAGTGATTTTGGAATGTAACGGTTGTATCCGAAACGGTGTTAAGAAGGTATCAACGGGCATTTCCAGATATATTACTCAAAAGAACCGGCACAATACGCCAAATCAATTAGAATTAAGAAAATTCTGTCCCTATTGTTACAAACATATGATTCATGGGGAAATAAAGAAATAGATCGACCCAATATGTCTTATCCTTTCCTTTCAAGCGGAAAAATGACATTATATAGAACATATTTGAATCAAAAAGAATCCTACTTTGGGGGGTTAAAATGACAATTAAGAAATAGGATTTTCGATAATCAATCAATAAACTAAAAATATCATTGATAAATTCAAGCGACCTTTTCTGAAACCCAAGCGATCTTTTCAGAAGCGTTTGCCCCTGATTCAGCCGGGGGATCGAATTGATTATAGAAACACGAGTTTACTTACTCGATTTGTTAGCGAACAGGGAAAAATATTATCTAGACGGGTGAATAGATTGACCTTGAAACAACAACGATTAATTACCACTGCTATAAAACAAGCTCGTATTTTATCTTTGTTACCTTTTCTCAATAATGAGAAAAATAATCAGAAAAAATTTAAAAGAACAGAGTCGACCTCTAGAATTCTCAATAATAAGAAAAATAATGAGAAAAACTTTAAAAGAACCGAATCGACCTCTAGAACTAGAGGTGGTCTTAGAACCCGAAAGCAATAGGTTTATTCTTTGTTCATTTGAATCAGAATTCAAATCCGAACTTAAACGAGAGTTGGTGTTTTGTTCGACAAATCCGACAATCCAGATTTTAGTATCGTGTCGTAAGAAAAAAACGAATCGAACAAAAAAAATATTTTTTAATGTGTTCATTCATTTTGACTACTTTAGTATCTTTTCTCTGAGTCACTTCGATTCCACCTTCCCGGAGTTCATTCTCCGGGGAACTCCCTTTAGATTATTAGATTATAATCTCGTATTCTTTACGATCTACTTCTTTTATGATTTCGTTCGGAAGCATATAAACACAATTCCTATTTGATACAGCTATTTGGGCCAGTATTTTACGATTAAGAAGCAACTGTCGTTTGTATAAATCATGTATAAATTGACTATAGCATGTTCCCTTTCTCGAATTTTTGCGTTTATTCGAGTGATCCACAAACAGCGAAAATTTCTCTTTGGTTATCCCTATCTCGATGAGCCGAAACCAAAGCTCTTATTTGCTGTTGAGAAATAGTTCGAGTAAGTTTTGAATGAGCCACTCGAAAGCTTGAGGCAGATGAACGAGTTTTTTTTCTACGTCTTTGAGCTATATATCCGCGTTTCAGTCTGATCATTGATTGAATAAAAAAACTTTGACAAATAACTAATGGATTTCTTTTTTTTTTCAGTTATTCTTTTGGTCTATTAATAAGTAAAGGGATTTTTCCAATGTATAAAATAGAAATTCCAATGGCTTTAGCTACTCTAACCTTCCCGACCACCTTTTTTCTTTATTAGTTATTTTACTGCGAAATAGGAAAGAAGTAAGAAATGATCTTTTGCTAGGTGTAAAAAAAAAAAAAAGAAATATAAATTCGAAATGGAAAAAGGTGGGTTCCGTCGTTTCTATGGTTATTTCTTAAACGGTGAGGTCTTCTCTATACACCGGAGCCTTTACTTCATGGAATCTATAGGTAACTTGTAACTTGTATAGTTCACACCACACTCTTTGGCTCTACCCACGAATTATCCAGTAATAGGTCTTTCACAATCAGACCCACCTATACAGTAACGGTATTTCATTAGGAAAGTTAGCTTGGTAGCTGACCCTCGTAGTCCGTTCTTGACCGAGTGGGAACTTTATTTTTATGCTTTTATTATATTATTTTCATAAGATTTTCTCCGCTTAATGGATAAGCATTTGCTACCAATGGAGAATTTCCTCTCATCTTTAATTCAGGTGATTGGATTTTCACCAAAGAAAACCATAAACTTCATACACAATAAAGGGATCCATTGGCTTATTTTGCATTTTAATAGTGAATGGAGTTCTATCTTCCATTCGATCCTATTTACGGTACCGATCATTTATACTGAAAAGCGATTTTCTTGCTTTAGCTCATGATCTAAACGAGTCGCACATACACCCTAGTACATGTTCCTCGGCGCTGAGGACATCCCCGAAGAGCGGGGGATTTCGTGACATTTCGAATTGGCTGTCTTGTATTTCTAATAAGTTGTTTAATAGTTGGCATGTTGAATCATATAATATATCTCATGGGCTGGTTTAGATTGATCCTAACCGGATTTTTCTGAATTTTTCTAATTTTTTCTGTCTAATTTTTTCTATCTATTATATAGAGAGAGTTTGAATAAAATTCGGAAGTAGAATGCCCATCCATTTTCCGAAAAATCCATTTTTGCATTCAAATCGTACTATATGAATCATTATGTTCTATAATCTTCACTAGTTTTTTATAAAAAAATAAAAAAAAAATACATTAAAAAAAAAAGGCTAGATTTCAATTTTGAATCCTACAACATCGACAATTCCGTAAGCTACGGCTTCTTCTGGTGTCATAAAGACGTCTCTCTCCAGGTCGATAGCTATAATCCAAGGAGGTTGCTTCGTCGTTGCGTGATACCCATATATTACTGAGGCGCGGATCGACAATATCTGTTTTAGGTCCAGGGCACTTATTCCCAGGTCGCCGTCCAAATAAGAACTAACAGGCTGATGGATCATTACCCTGATGATAGAAGGTTTCTCTATCTGGTGTGATGAAACGAACAGAAAAGTAAAGATAAAGACTAAATAGGAAAAAAGATAGAATTCCATAACCGTACGGGCATCATTTTTTGTACATTGCATACGGCTCTACAGCTAAATTGGCTCTGACTTTCGATTCCAGAAAGATAAAACTAGAATCTATCAGCCCCAGGCGGTTAAATAAAAGATCAAATTGCCACCCTTCTTTTCGCGGTTGTTAAAAAATACTATGATGGCTCCGTTGCTTTCTATTTTCAAATGGATTCTTTTTTTTTGATTGAGCAATCCCAAAGTTTCTTTTTGATCCAACTAAAAAAGGAAAAATCTTGTTTTTTCGCACTCTTTTTTTAGAACTTAATTTAAGAGCCCTTCGGTGTGAAAACAAAAAAGTTTGTGACGCTAAACTGTACTTCCGGTAGATAAAACAAAATCGGAAATACCTTTTATCTCATACTACTCTCTCGATACCTAATCAAATTTTTTTGAAAAAAAAAAACCAATACAAAAATTTTTCATATCGAATTCGAAGTGCCATGCTATTATTACTTAATGTTCATATGGCGAAGGCATAGTTTTCTTTTTTCTCTCAAATAAAAAACCTCATTGGCGCCGAGCGTGAGGGAATGCTAGACGTTTGGTACTTACTCCTCCAGACAATATAAAAGATGCCATGGATATGGCAGTTCCTACGCATATTGTATGGACCGGTGCGATCCCTGTTGTTACAGAAGCAAAAATAGCCAGCCCACCTATTGCCGATCCGCCATTGGAGTTTATATAACAATGAATAATTTCTTCCTTATTCTCGATGCCGTAAATTGTTATAAGCCCTACAGCATGATTCGCGGACTCGGGATCAATATCATCGCCCACAAAAAGGAATCGTTGGTGAGAAAGTCGGTTGATTAGGGTCAAATTGGTTCCCTTACGAACCGTACATGCACCTTTTGATGCATACGGTTCAAGAAAAGAATCAATGTATAGATTCCAGTGCTCTTTCTTTTTTTTTTCTATGCTTTTTTCTAGCAAAAGCAAGTTTTTCCAACTTGGAACGAAAGGGCTTTTTTTAGATTTTTCAATAAAAAAATTGACTTATTTCTTCCTTCTAAACTAAAAATAAAAATAAGTCAAAAAACTTATTGAATTAACTTCTCATTGATATATTGTTTCATCGAGATTCAATTCAAATCACGATGGGATTTTCTTGTTCCTGAATGGGTCTCTTTTATGTTTTTAGGTTTATGCTCTACCTGCAAAGATACGCCCCCCTTTTTGTGCATATAGGACAAATCTTGTCGTCACCATTTCTTTTTGTTATGACTTTCCAAATAAGAACCGAGAATCGTTTATGATACACGTCGTAATCATAGATCTATTTCAAATTGGGTTTTTTCTAAGCGGAGTCTGGATACTTCATTTTTTGAGTCCAACCAAAGTCAACCATAAATTTTTCTAATTGAAAATAGTACTCTGAATCCCCCAACAATGGATTTCACGCTCCACTTTTTGGATGATTCCATTTATTTTGCTTAAGGAAAGAAAGGATATCTCGATTAGAGAGAGAACGGGGAAATCCCATAGGACCCAATATATCTGACAAGTCGCACTATAGGTCAACCCAAGAGTCATCCTTCTTGTCGTCTTCGTCTTCTGTTGTTCCAGGAATTAGGAAAGATAGTTGTGGAACACCAACAGGCATAATGGAAAGGAAAACGCGGAATATTATCTTTCACTTTGATGTGGAAACGTAAGAATTGTTGTCGTTATAATATTGTCTTTATCGTATTTATTTTTCCAATCTATACTGTCTATACAGTAGGAAAGATAGACAAATAGTCCCTTCTAATGATAAATACAGATAGACGCATTTACTCATAGAAAATGGTATCAACCCCCATTGCATATTGGTGCTTATCGAGTATAGAATAAATCTGCTTCTCTTTTTTCCTACGAACAGAATAGAATATAACCTAACTCTTGTTAGGAAATAATCCACTTAAGAAGGAGGTCTATAGGATAGTCAGAGTATAGTCTTTTCCAATGCAATAAAGTTAGTTAGTGTCTATTTTTCTTTGAGAAAGGGGTATTTTCCATGGGTTTGCCTTGGTATCGTGTTCATACTGTTGTATTGAATGATCCCGGCCGGTTGCTTGCCGTTCATATAATGCATACAGCTCTGGTTGCTGGTTGGGCGGGCTCAATGGCTTTGTATGAATTAGCAGTTTTTGACCCTTCTGACCCTGTTCTTGATCCAATGTGGAGACAGGGAATGTTCGTTATACCCTTCATGACTCGTTTAGGAATAACCAATTCCTGGGGAGGTTGGAGTATTACAGGGGGGACTGCAACGAATCCGGGTATTTGGAGTTACGAGGGTGTAGCTGGGGCACATATTATGTTTTCTGGCTTATGCTTTTGGCAGCTATCTGGCATTGGGTCTATTGGGATCTAGAAATATTTTCTGATGAACGTACAGGAAAACCCTCTTTGGATTTGCCTAAGATCTTTGGAAGTAATTTATTTCTAACCCGGGTGGCTTGCTTTGGTTTTGGTGCATTTCATGTCACGGGCATATACGGTCCTGGAATATGGGTGTCCGATCCTTATGGACTAACCGGAACAGAACAACCTGTAAATCCGGCGTGGGTCGTGGAAGGTTTTGACCCTTTTGTTGCGGGAGGAATAGCTTCTCATCATATTGCAGCCGGTACGTTGGGCATATTAGCGGGCCTATTCCATCTTAGCGTACGACCGCCACAACGTATATATAAAGGATTGCGTATGGGGAATATTGAAACCGTACTCTAGCAGTATCGCGGCTGTATTTTTGCAGCTTTTGTTGTTGCTGGAACTATGTGGTATGGGTCGGCAACTACTCCCATCGAATTGTTTGGGCCCACTCGTTATCAATGGGACCAGGGTTACTTTCAGCAAGAGATATATCGACGAGTTAGTACCGGTCTATCAGAAAATCTAAGTTTCTCAGAAGCCTGGTCTAAAATTCCCGAAAAATTAGCTTTTTATGATTATATTGGCAATAATCCGGCAAAGGGGGGATTATTCAGGGCAGGATCCATGGATAATGGAGATGGGATAGCGGTTGGTTGGTTAGGACACCCTATCTTTAGAGATAAAGAAGGGCGTGAGCTTTTGTACGTCGTATGCCTACTTTTTTTGAAACCTTTCCGGTCGTTTTGGTAGATGGTGACGGAATTGTCAGAGCCGATGTTCCTTTTAGAAGAGCAGAATCGAAGTATAGTGTTGAACAAGTAGGTGTAACCGTTGAGTTCTACGGTGGCGAACTAAATGGAGTCAATTATAGTGATCCTGCTACTGTTAAAAAATATGCTAGACGCGCTCAGTTGGGTGAAATTTTTGAATTAGACCGTGCGACTTTGAAATCCGATGGTGTTTTTCGTAGCAGTCCAAGGGGTTGGTTTACTTTTGGGCATGCTTCATTTGCTTTGCTCTTCTTCTTCGGACACATTTGGCATGGTGCTAGAACCTTGTTCAGAGATGTTTTTGCTGGTATTGATCCAGATTTGGATACTCAAGTAGAGTTTGGCGCATTCCAAAAGCTTGGAGATCCAACTACAAAACGACAGGTGGTCTGATACAAGACTACTTTGGGATTTTTCCTCTATTTTCTTTTTTGCGGGGGTTTACATACAGAGTAAGTTTGAATTACCGCTTCTTTTATTCTCACTCTTTCATTTCAAGATGATGTGTTCTAAAAAGAAAATAGAATAATAAAAAAATAAAAACAAAATGGTATGGAACATATAATTGTAAACCACGAACGCATTTATGGAAGCAATTGTTTATACATTCCTTTTAGTATCGACTCTAGGATAATTTTTTCGCTATCTTTTTCGAGAACCACCTAAAATTTCAACTAAAAAATAAAATAGAAAATGATTAAAATTATCTCAATTCACTAATTGGCCAGACAGTAGAGGTTTTGGTCACGTCCAGTGCCAATGTCAGTGAATGGATAAGTCGCCAATCCCTGACTATGGAATGTACTTTATCCGCTGGGTGACGGGGGGCATTTTTTCAGAGGTTTTGAATCTACCCTTGTGTGATTCCTGTTGAAGCATATACTCGGGGGTGGGTGCAGCGCGGACGATTTTAAAGCAGACTCCCCCTTCATTAGATAGAGAAGATCACCAAGGTTTTGTGATCCGCTGTCAAACTTATTCCAATTCCAAGAGCTCGGATCAAATCGGTATATCAATACTGACTCGACCCGAGCTCTCTTATTGAATTGCTCATTCAATGAGCATTCTCAATATTCTATTATGCCTTGAAGAGGACTCGAACCTCCACGCTTTTTAGCACGAGATTTTGAGTCTCGCGTGTCTACCATTTCACCACCAAGGCATCTTGAAAGTGCATCCTATTTCATGAATAGGATATCTATCTAGTGTCATCTATTCCATAGATGACAAAGGTGGAATATTTCGATGGATCGGTCATATAAGCTCGAGTTGGACATCCAATTGCTTCGATTTGCATTATCCGGAGAATGCCTTATGTATATATAAAAAAGATGGCCAATCAAACTCATTTTCTTTCTCGATTCAGTAGATTGAATATACTGAGTTATCTCAATTGAAGTAATGAGCCTCCCAATGTTGGGAGGCTCATTACTTCAATTAGTCCCCGTGTTCCTCGAATGGATCTCTTAGTTGTTGAGAAGGTTGCCCGAAAGCGGTATATAAGGCGTACCCGGTAAAAGTTACAAGTAAACCAGATAGAAAGATGGCGACTAGGGTTGCTGTTTCCATATGATATAATATATAATTGCAAGACCTCAACAGATCTATCATAAGATTTTATTTACAACAGAATGGTATACAAAGTCAACAGATCTCAATGAATACAATAGGATTTATGGCTACACAAACTGTTGAGAACAGTTCTAGATCGGCCCGCCCAAAACGAACTGGTATAGGGAGTTTATTAAAACCCTTGAATTCAGAATATGGTAAAGTAGCTCCGGGTGGGGAACAACTCCTTTAATGGGTATCGCAATGGCTCTATTTGCGGTATTTCTATCAATTATTTTGGAGATTTATAATTCGTCCGTTTTATTAGATGAAATTTCAATGAATTAAATTTAGAATAAAAGTATTAGTTTTTGAATCAAAATCAACCAGTTAGAACTTGGATTTCTAGCCTATTCTATTTTGGCAGTTCGATCGTGGAATTTTTTCTTTCTGTATTTCCGGAATATGAGTGTGTGACTTGTTATAATTGATTTTATGGATAGTACAGAAAATAGACCTGTCACCTTGATAGAGATGGTTCTATGCCGTCAGATATTTATTCAAGTATCTGGAACACGAAATATATGAACTAGATTAAGAAATATTTAAACTATGATTCATACTTACTATATTAACCTCGTACCCGGAAGTCCAAAAAAACGTTAAATTCTTTATAAAAAAAGAAAAATATTTCTTTCTTTTTTTTTTTAGTCATTTTTCGAATCTAATTCATGGAATACGTGATGATCCAACGGTTCTTACTCAGGGAATCCTTGGCTTAACTTATGATTTTTATTGAATCATCGTGGTTCTAGTATGAATCTGAGGTTTTAACCGATTCATAGGGTTTTAACAAGAAAATTCTTATATCAATTCAATACTAAAGGAAAAAAACGCCACATTAGATATAAAAACAAATTCAAAGAAATAGGTAACGAGAGGATTCAAGAGGCCTGTAAGGATCAACATAAAGATGATTGAGCCAACTTGATATTTTGGTATTATCACCACAAAGAAGAGAAGAAGAGCTTTCCCATTTGTTTTTATTATTTCGTACATTTAGAGACGATTTAATTGAAAATTAAGAAATGTCAAACTTTCTATTCCATATCCGACTGGGGGCGTGTTTTTGCTTGAGCTGTACGAGATGAAAGTCTCATATACAGTTCTGAGAGGGGGATTTTCACCTATCTCAATAAAGTCTATGATTGGTTCGAAGAACGTCTCGAAATTCAGGCGATTGCGGATGATATAACTAGTAAATATGTTCCTCCTCATGTCAATATATTTTATTGTTTAGGCGGAATTACGCTTACTTGTTTTTTAGTACAAGTAGCTACGGGGTTTGCTATGACTTTTTACTATCGTCCGACTGTTACGGAAGCTTTTGCCTCTGTTCAATACATAATGACGGAAGTTAACTTTGGTTGGTTAATCCGCTCAGTTCATCGATGGTCGGCAAGTATGATGGTCCTAATGATGATTCTGCATGTTTTTCGTGTGTATCTCACCGGTGGATTTAAAAAACCTCGCGAATTAACTTGGGTTACAGGGGTGGTTTTGGGAGTATTGACGGCATCTTTTGGTGTAACTGGTTATTCCTTACCTCGGGACCAAATTGGTTATTGGGCGGTTAAAATTGTAACCGGTGTACCTGATGCTATTCCTCTAATAGGGTCGCCTTTGGTAGAATTATTGCGTGGAAGTGCTAGTGTGGGACAATCCACCTTGACTCGTTTTTATAGTTTACACACTTTTGTATTGCCACTTCTTACTGCTGTATTTATGTTAATGCATTTTCCAATGATACGTAAACAAGGTATTTCTGGTCCTTTATAGTTTATATTATATTATAGAAAATATAATAGTTTATAGAGAGGGTATAGAATAGATATTTGTAATCAATCATTTATCACTTAGTGGAGGCATAATAGGATTTTATTGCTATAAGTATGGATTATTGAAAATAATAAGACATGGATTTGGATATTTCCCTCCAACTGATTGTGTCAAATAAAAAATATTGTGGGTTGGGGGGAATTCTCTGAAGAGAAAATGGATTATGGGAGTGTGTGACTTGAACTACTGATTGGTCTGTGTAGATATATGTCTGCCACCTTGGAATTCACAAACAAATGTGTCTTTGTTCCAACCACTGTCTAATCCCTAGACAGAAGATAGGCTGGTTTGCTCGAAGAGCATCTTTTCTATGATCAGATCTGAATCATGTTATACAATGAGAAGGCTCCGTAAGATCTAGTAGAATTAACACTAGTGGAATTCATTTCATAAGTTGAAATATAGTATGGAAATGCATGCATTTCCTATGCATTGATAGGAGCGATAATACTATCGGGGTGAAACAAAAGATCTAAAGAAAAGATAGACTAAATTAATAACAAGTAAACCTTTTGTGTGGATCTCTAACTATTTTGGAAATAACTAGAGAGAAATAGTAATCGTAAAGTCCGAGACGACCCAGAAAGCATTTGATCATATCATGATCCACTTTGTAAGCCAACTTGGGTATTGAGTATTTACTTAGACTTAGAACCAAATTTCTTTGCAATGGATAGTTTCCATTCCAGAAAAGAGTCCAGGTTTTATTACATTGACATTCATATATATACTATGTGTAGATATAGCCAACACATATATTTTTTAGGGATTTCTTTTGTTCTTTTAAGTCTTGCTCGAGCCGGATGATAAAAAATTCTCATGTCCGGTTCCTTCGGGGGATGGATCTATAAGAATTCACCTATCCCAATAACAAAAAAACCTGATTTGAATGATCCTGTATTAAGAGCAAAATTGGCTAAAGGTATGGGTCATAATTATTATGGAGAACCCGCATGGCCCAATGATCTTTTATATATTTTTCCAGTAGTTATTTTAGGTACTATTGCATGTAACGTAGGTTTGGCGGTTCTAGAACCATCAATGCTTGGTGAACCAGCAGATCCATTTGCAACCCCTTTGGAAATATTACCTGAATGGTATTTCTTTCCTGTATTTCAAATACTTCGTACAGTGCCCAATAAATTATTGGGTGTTCTTTAATGGTTTCAGTACCTGCGGGATTATTAACGGTACCCTTTTTAGAAAATGTTAATAAATTCCAAAATCCATTTCGTCGTCCAGTAGCGACAACCGTTTTTTTGATTGGTACCGCAGTTGCTCTTTGGTTAGGTATTGGTGCAACATTGCCGATTGATAAATCCTAACTTTAGGTCTTTTTTAATTTGATTTCAATTGTGAAATAATATAACGCGCGTATCTAGGGAATAGTCGCTTCAAAGCGAATTCTCCTAGATACATCTATTCCATAAAATTCTTAATTTCTTTCAAATCTATGAATTGTGGTTACAGATTGAAAACCCATTTTCATCTTAATCTTCATTCAAAAATACAAAAGTTAAAAAATATCCAATCGATTAATAGATTTAAAACCTCTTTTTTGGTAAATCGATTGTGAAGTGTTTTTCTAGAATCCCCAAGATCTGTTTTAGATCTTCTAGGCGAAAATGTTCCATTTTCATAAGATCTTCTTGACTCTTAGTCAAGAAGTCAAATAATGTATATATGTTGGACTTTTTGAGGCAATTATAAACTCTGGGAGATAATTCAAATTGGTCAATAAAAATGGATTGCAATGCTTTTTTTTTTTTGTTTTTTCTGAATTGATCCAATTTCTCGTGAAAACTAAAAGGAGAAAAGGAAACTGTGTCTTGATTATTCTCTAAAGGTAAGTTTTCTTCTTCCTTATGTAAAAAGGGAATAAATAAATCAATCAAATTCCGAGAGGCTTCATGAAGTGCTTCTTTTGGAGTTAAACTCCCATTTGTCCAGATTTCGAGAAAGAGTATTTCTTGTTTTTCATTCCCATAGGAATGAATACTATGATTCACATTTCGAACAGGCATGAAGACAGCATCTATAGGATAACTTCTATCTTGAAAGATATGCGGGCTTTTTATAAGATATCCACGACTTCTCTCGATTTCTAATCCAATACAAAAAGAAATCGGTTCTGTTAACCTAGCTATATGTTGTGTATTGTCGCCGATTTCTACACAAGGCGGTAAGATGATATCTTGAGCAGTTACATATCCCGGGCCCCTGGCACAAATAGACGCGCCACAAGTTCCATATAAATTACTTCTCAATACAATTTCTTTTAAATTCATTAAAATTTCAGGAACCGATTCTTGAATACCTGCTATAGTAGAATATTCATGCGGGACGTTCTCAGATTTTACACGTGTGATACATGTTCCTTGTATTTCTCCAAGCAAAGCTCTTCGCATTGCAATGCCTATTGTGTCGGCTTGGCCTTTCATAAGTGGAGACAGAACAAAGCGCCCATAATGAAGACGCTTACTGTCTGTTCTTGATTCAACACAGTTCCACTGTAGTGTCCGAGTAGATACTCTTACTTTCTCTCGAACCATAGTAATATTTTTTTTATTTGATTGAATTATTTATTTCTCTTGTTTTTCTTGAAATTTCTTCACTGTTCATTTCTATACACGTCTTTTTTGGGGAGGTCTACAGCCATTATGTGGCATAGGGGTTACATCTCGTAGAAAAGTCAATCGTATACCGCTTCGACGAATACCGCGTAATGCTCCGTCTCTTCCTAACCCGGGGCCCTTTATCATGACTGCGGCTCGTTGCATACCTTGATCTCTTACTGTACGAATAGCATTTTTTGCTGCAGTTTCAGCTGCAAAGGGTGTCCCTCTTCTCGGACCCTTAAAGCCGCAAGTACCTGACGAGGACCAGGAAACCACGCGACCCTTTACATCTGTAACCGTGACAATAGTATTATTGAAACTTGCTTGAACATGAATAATCCCTTTTGGTATTTTACGTACACTCTTACGCGAACCAATACGCCTATTCCTACGTGAACCGACTCTCGGCATAGCTTTTGCCATATTTTATCATCTCATAAATATGAATCATATGGATATATCCATTTCAAATCAAAACAGATTCCTTATTTGGACACTGAGTCCTTTAGCAAGTCTGATTAGCCTTGTCTTTGTTTATGTCTCGGGTTGGGACAAATTACTATAATGCGTCCCCGCCTGCGAATTAGGCGACATTTTTCACAAATTTTACGAACGGATGCTCTTATTTTCATATTTGTCATTCCTCAATCTTCATTCTCAATCTACTTGTTGGTAGAAAATAAGTTTCTTGCATTTTTTCATTTCGAATCATATTGCATAAAACCCGCCTAATCTTTTAGAATCCGTGTTTTCGAGTCGATAAATTATACGCCCTCTGGTTGAATCATAACGACTTACTTCAATTTTGACTTTATCTCCCGGCAGTATCCGTATAAAACTACGTCGGATCTTTCCTGAAATATACCCTAGGATCAGATCCTCATTATCTAAACGAACCCGGAACATGCCGTTGGGAAGCGATTCCGTAATTAAACCTTCATGAATCCATTTTTGTTCTTTCATTTCAGGTAAAACCTCCTTTTTGTATTAACTAATAGAGGAGAAAGGGTATTAGACAATTCACCTCTTTTCTTTATTTTTTTTACAAAGATAAAGAGGTTTTGGATCCCATGTAAAAGGATTACCATATATAACACAAGATTTCTCCGCCGATTCCTTCTAGTCGAGCCTCTCGGTCTGTTATTATACCCCGAGAAGTAGAAAGAATTACAATCCCCATCCCACCTAAAATTTAGGGATTCGTTGAGAGTTAGAAGAGCTTCGTAGACCGGGTCTACTGATCCGTTTTAAATTTAAAAAATTTCTATATGGTCTTTTCCTATTCCTTCTATGTCGCAGGGTTAAAACCAAAAAAGATTTGTTTTGTCTCGATGCTTTCGGAGATTTTCGATAAAACCTTCTCGAAGAAGTATTTGAACAATATTTTCGGTAATATTCGTAGATGCTATACGAACAACTCTTTTTCTATCCATATCCGCGTTTCGTATAGAGGTTAGTATCTCAGCAATAGTGTCTCTGCTCATGATGAACTTAAATTTTGTTTCCTCGAATTTGAATATAATCAACATGTTTTTCTTTGTTTTTTTTTTTTTTTTATGATTTATGATGATATATGAATTGAAAAAGGTATATACGTGAGACACATTCAACGAATGAATCAAGTTCTTTTTCTATTTCTTTCAAATACCCCAAAGGGGATAAAAAATCAACATCTCATTGTATTTTACAATACCTCGGGAGCTAATGAAACTATTTTAGTAAAATTGAATTGTCTCAATTCTCGGGGATTGCACCAAAATTCGCGTTCCTTTTGGATTTCCTTCTTGATCAATTACAACTGCAGCATTGTCATCATATCGTATTATCATACTGCTGTCGCGTTTAAGTTCTTTACAAGTACGAACAATTACAGCTCGGACTACTTCTGATTTTTGTAGTGGCATGTTAGGTACAGCTTCTTTGATCACAGCAACAATAACGTCACCAATGTGAGCATATCGACGGTTGCTAGCTCCTATGATTCGAATACACATCAATTCTCTAGCCCCGCTGTTATCCGCTACATTTAAATGGGTCTGGGGTTGAATCATATTAAATTTTTGAGTCTATTCTTACGATGCAAAGGATGAAGAAAATAAAAGAAATATTTTTGTCTAAAAAAAGAAACCCGCGGTTTTGTTTTATCCCCAAGACTCATTTCTCTCCGTTCTGTGTTTTTATCCCGAAATAATAAATTGCGTTCGTATAGGCATTTTTGATGCTGCTATTAAAATAGCCCTTCTAGCTATATTTTCGGTTACCCCACTCATTTCATATAGTATTCGCCCTGGTTTAACAACAGCTACCCAATATTCAGGGGACCCTTTCCAGAACCCATACGTGTTTCGGCAGGTCTTACTGTAACCGGTTTGTCTGGAAATATACGGACCCATATTTTTCCACCACGGCGTGCATTTCGTGTCATTGCCCGTCGACCTGCTTCAATTTGTCTAGATGTGATCCAAGCAGGTTCAAGTGCCTGAAGAGCATATTTGCCGAAAGAAATCTGATTACCTCGAAAAGATATTCCTTTCATTCTTCCTCTATGTTGTTTACGGAATCTAGTTCTTTTGGGGTTATAGTTGATGGTTGTTTCGGAATTCCATCTCTACTCCAGAACTGGACATGAGAATTTCTTCTCATCCAGCTCCTCGCGAAAAAAGTATTCAAAATGGAATTTCAATTAATTTGAATAACTATAACTATTCTAAAATTAGAAATAAATTATTTAGTATAGTGTCCCAATCAATCTTTATTTTCCTTTGTGCTTTATCTAAATCTAACAATAAAAAAAAATTCGCGGGCGAATGTTTACTCTTGCAATCTCGATTTCAGTCTTAACCTCCGGTCGGGATTTCTGAAAGTTGATGCATTTTTTCTGGTTAATTTCGCCATCCAGACTAGTGAATTAGTAAGATTCATTTGTTCAATAAAAGATTTTGCATTCACAAGTTCCTTCGTTCCCACCGCTTCGTACTTAATGGTTAGGTCCTAATCCTACAATGGAGCTAATAATGCAATTTATTCTCGAGTCAACCTTCTTAGTCTTTATTGACTCGAAGCTCTTTTTTCTTCTATACTGAGGATTCATTGACTATTTCATTATGGATGAATCCATTAGTATTGATGCTTTATTACACTGTTTTTTAGGATATGGCGCATAGACCTTACATGTTGGATTTTATAGCATTGCTATTCTTTTTCTCTCTTTCTTTCATCCTTCCATTTATCCGCACCTTTTTCTTTTTTTTTTTTGCTTTAAACTTAGAATTTTTGAATATCAAAATCTCAGTTGCTACAAAGATATGACCGATTTATCATATCTTGACTGGTTCGTTAGATCCAGATAATACGAAGTGATGAGTTGGTTTTCATACTACCGAGCTCGTATTTTTTATCCTAACCTGAAAACCAACGAGTCGCACACTAAGCATAGCAATTATACCGAAAGGTCAATCCAATTTTTATTAAACCGTATAGAATTAAATAATGAAAATTAGAATTGCTTGCTTTGATTGGACAGAAACAGAATTCATGAATTTTCCTATATTTTTATCAATCAATGGATACAAATTCTTCTTCCTTGTCTCTAAAAATCCAAATTTTGATACCTAATACCCCGTAGATAGTCCGAGCTGTATAGGAACAATAATCGATTTTAGCGCGAATGGTTTGTAGGGGAACCCTACCTCTCTGATCCATTCGACACGTGCAATTTCTTTTCCATCGATACGCCCTGCAATTTGTACTTGAATTCCTTTTGTATCTGCTTCTTCAGATAATTCAATAGCTTTTTTGATTGCTTTTCGAAATGAAACTCTATTCTTTAATTGTTCGGCTATAAATTCTGCAATAATATTAGGGTTTCCATAAGGTTTTGCAATTCCTTTGATAGAAAGCTTAAGTTTTCGGGTTATATAATGAAATTCTTTGTGGAAATTTCTTTTGAATTCTTCAACTCCTTGCGGTCTATTTTCGGTTAATAACTTTGGGAATCCCATAAAGAGTATGACCTCGATCTCCTCTATTCCTTTTTTGATCTCTATACGTGCAATTCCCTCGGTCGCGGAGGATAGTGGTATATTCTTTTGTACATATTTTTTGACAAAATTTCTGAATTTTTGATCTTCTTGTAGACCCTCAGAATAATTTCTTGGTTGTGCAAACCAAAGGGAATGATGACTTTGGGTTGTCCCAAGTCTGAAACCAAGTGGATTTATTTTTTGTCCCATACCCCTCCAGTAATATCCACATCATCGTACAACGGATCGTATACCGGAGTTACATACTTGTTTCTAGATTTTTTATCGCAGGATACTTAGATACCTGTTCATATTCATCTAAAGATATATCTTTCACGAAAACAGTTATATGACAGGTAGTTCTTTTATTGATAACTACGTCCTCGAGCTCGAGGTTTTAATTTCTTTGCCCTAGTCCCCTCGTTAACCTCAGCTTTACTAATTATTAAATTGGCTTCGTTGGAACCTATGCTGTAACTAGCATTTGCTGCTGCAGAATAAACTAATTTAAAAATGGGATAACATGCTCTATAGGGCATGAGTTCTAGTATCATAAGTGTTTCCTCATAAGAACGTCCGCGAATTTGATCAATAACTCTTCGTGCTTTGTCAGCAGATAGAGATATATGACGACCTAACGCGTATACTTCTGTTTTTTTTTATTATTACTTGTGGGTCGAAAAGCCTTTCCTTGGTTGACTTTACCATCTTTAGCATAAGGTTTGTCTCCTACTAATGAAAAAAAAAATATCTATCCATATTTTGTTTAAGATAAGATTAACGACGAGATCTAGTATCACTTTTTGCATGTCCTTGGAAATTTAAAGTAGGTACAAATTCTCCTAATTTATGACCTACCATATAATCTGTTATATAAATAGGTAAATGTTCTTTACCATTATGAATAGCAATCGTGTGCCTGATCATTGTGGGTATAATGGTGATGCACGGGACCAGGTTA
>JAIFAC010000064.1:72500-75000 GCA_026545765.1 Plantago major
ATTGATATATTCTTTTTATAAAGCAAATCGACTTCGATTCTTGAATAATCCACATCACTTCTGCTTCTATTCTAACACAAGATTCCCCTTTTCTGTGGAAAAGGCCCATATCCATAATTCTGATTTGACATATGGACAATTCCTCAATATCTTGTTCATTCGCAACAAAATATTTTCTTTGCCCGTCGAATATGCTTTTGGGGGGAGAGACTATTTCACCAATCGAGTCACAGGTATCTAACATATTCATACCTAACGATTTTCCACAAAGTGGTGACGAAACGTATAACTTGTACAAATCTTTCCATTTTCCAAGTCGATACGATCCCTTCGTCCGTAGAACTAGTTTCTCGATCGCAGACATTTCTGGAACACCCCTAACAGAGGGACAAAGAGTGCATTTTGAAAGAACTTGTTGTCAACCTCTTTCAGCTAGGAATCTATCGGATTCAGAAGAGAAGAACTTGCATCAGTATCTCAATTCAAACATGGGTTTGATTCCCACTCCATGTTCTGAGAAAGATTTACCATGCAAAAAGAGGAAAAACGGCGTCTTTGTTCAAAGAAATGCCTTGCGAAAGGGCAGATGTATAGAACCTTTCAACAAAGGGCTCTTTCAACTCTCTCAAAATCGAATCTATTCCAAACATATATGCCATGGTTCTTGACAGGGTACTGGATATTTGTAGATAATTTTGTAGATACTTTTTCAGACCTATTGCCGATTTCAGATACTTTTCCAGAACTATGGCTGATACTACGTAATAGTCAAAAATTGGTATCCATAATACGAAGTAGCAGTAAAAAATTGGTATTCATCTTTCGGGATATTAGGCATAGATTGGGTAGATCGTATGAATTCTTTGGAAAAAAGCGCGTCTTAATCTGATAAGTGAGATTTCGAATAAGTGTTTACATAATGTTCTTCTGTCCGAAGAAATGATTCATCGAAATAATGAGTCACCATTGATATCGACACATCTGAGATCGCCAAGTGTTTGGGAGTTCTTCTATTCAATCCTTTTCCTTCTTGTTGTTGCTGGATATCTCGTTTGTACCCAGCTTCTCTTTGTTTCCGGGGCCTCTAGTGAGTTACAGACAGAGTTCGAAAAGGTCAAATCTTTGATGATGGAATCATCTATGATTGAGTTGCGAAAACTTCTGGATAGGTATCCTACATCTGAACCAAATTCTTTCTGGGTAAAGAATCTCTTTCTAGTTGCTCTGGAACAATTCCGTTCTAAGAAGATATATTTGAATATCAATCTCATCGATCTCATATCAAATCCCATCAATCGAATCACTTTTTCGAGAAATACGAGACATCTAAGTCATACAAGTAAAGAGATCTATTCATTGATAAGAAAAAGAAAAACTGGAACGGGGATTGGGTTGATGATAAAATAGAATCCTGGGTCGCGAACAGTGATTTGATTGATGATGAAGAAAGAGAATTCTTGGTTCAGTTCTCCGCCTTAACGACAGAACAAAGGATTGATCAAATTCTATTGAGTCTGACTCATAGTGATCGTTTATCAAAGAATGACTCTGGTTATCAAATGATTGAAGAACCGGGAGCAATTTACTTACGATACTTGGTTGATATTCATAAAAAGGATCTATTGAATTATGAGTTCAATCCATCCTGTTTAGCAGAAAGACGGGTATTCCTTGCTCATTATCAGACAATCACTTATTCCCAAACTTCGTGTGGGACTACTACTTTGCACTGCCCATCTCATCGAAAACCCTTTTCGCTCCGCTTAGCCTTATCCCCCTCTAGGGAATTTTAGTGATAGGTTCTATAGGAACTGGACGCTCCTATTTGGTCAAATACCTAGCTACAAATTCCTATGTTCCTTTCATTACGGTATTTCTGAACGATAACAAGCCAAAAGTTATGGATGAGGATGAAGATGAGGATTATTACGAGATAAAGGTTGGTGGTAGTGACGAGATTGATGCTAGTGACGCTGCTAGTGACGCGATTGATGCTAGTGACGAGATGGATCCTGACCTTGATACGGAGCTGGAAGAGCTAACTATGATGAATGCGCCAACTATAGATAGGATGTCGGAACTAGGCCCCACCCTTCAATTCGAATTAGCAAAAGCGATGTCTCCTTGCATAATATGGATTCCAAACATTCATGATCTGGATGTGAATGAGTCGAATTACTTATCCCTAGGTCTATTAGTGAACCATCTATCTGAAGGATGCTCCAATAGAAATATTCTTGTTATTGCTTCGACTCATATTCCCCAAAAAGTGGATCCCGCTCTAATAGCCCCGAATAAATTAAATACGTGCATTAAGATACGAAGGCTTCTTATTCCACATCAACAAAAGCACTTTTTCATGCTTTCCTATACGAGGGGATTTCACTTGGAAAAGAAAATGTTCCATACTAACGGATTCGGGTCCATAACCATGGGTTACAATCCACGAGATCTTGTAGCACTTAGTAATGAGGTCCTATCGATTAGTATTACACAGAAG
>JAIFAC010000064.1:92517-210500 GCA_026545765.1 Plantago major
ATTTCAATCAGTGGAATCGACCCTTCGCTACATAAAAACGAGAAATTTGAACAAGCTATCCGAAATGAAATGTCACATTATTTTTTTGACTGATGTAAAAGTGATGGAAAATATCGAATGACTTTTTCGTTTCCTGCTAGTTTATCGATTTTTTTGGAAATGCTAAAAAGAAGGCTGTTATCCCCTGTACTGTGGCCTTATTTCTTATATTATAATCCAACGGACCCATACGTTTTTTGGTTTTTTACCCAAGTTAAAAAAGAAAGAAAAGAAAAAGCATTTCTAAATCGAATCAAATCTCTCGAGAAAAATCTAGTTTTTGAATAGACTCGAAACAAGAACTCGATTATGTAATGATGATTCTAGAAACAAATACTTACCAAAAAGGTATGATCCTTTATTGAGCGGATCGCGTCGAAAACAATCGAAAAAATGCAATCCTGAAAAACTTCGAAAAAAATTTTTCAAAATTTTCGGATAAATAAATTGCATCAAATCCTCGTTCCGTACACCGATAAACTAGGAGAATTTATAGAGATACAGAATAAAGAGCGAAAGATTTATGCGGAGGATATCAAAATGAGGAATTACCGATCATTGACAAGATCGTTGACACGGTCATTGAAAAGTTTCTTCCTCCCGTCGTTGATACTTTTCGCCTTGTGCTCAACACTCACAAATGGATTTGTTTGGCTCGGTTACAGGCTATTGTCGCGGGAAATATCCACTACGCGATAGCTGTGCAATGTACGTTTTGGAGGCATACAGCCCTGGTACCTCTTATTTGTCTAATTTGATAGGCTTCAGGAATTTAAAGAATGTGTGTCTAAAATGTTATGAAGACATTCTATCGAAATCCCATTTTAATTGGAATCTTTGATGAGGACTGGTTACGCACATGTGAGGTATGAACATATGGGTTATCTGGGAGACTTTATTCGGAAAATAGAGTACGCTCTAGAAGAAAAACTAGACGAGTATTACGCTTACCTAAACTTTGGCTGTGGCTCTCTAGTTACTTCTTGGTATACCCTTGATTGGCTAGATCAAAATTATTATCAGAATAAGAACAAGTTCGAATCAGAAAAGTCCGAAAAAGAAAAGTTCGAAAAAGAAAAGTTCGAAAGACCAAAGGCAGAAAGAGCAAAATTAGAAAAGTTAAAAAGAAAACATGAAATGCTTTTTTTAAAAAAAGTCTTATTTTTCCTACATGATGATGCTAATGATGCTAATAGTCAAAACAGAAACATAAGTCAAAATAAAATAAACGAAATCAGTAAAAAATTCCTCGATGGGAATACAAATTAATCACTGAGTTAGAACAACAATCAGGAGAATTTCAAGATATTCCTGAAGATTTTGAAATTCGTTCAAGAGAAGCCAAAGAGGTAGTGATTTTACTGATATCAAAGATGATAAAGATGATCCTGATGAAATGGAAGAGATGTCTACGACACGCTATTTAGAACAACCGGACTTTGATCGAGATCTAATCAAGGGTTCAGTGGGCGCAAAGGCGCAAAGTAGTTATTTGGAAAGTGTTTCAAGGAAATGCGCATTCCCTTTTTGTGTACAGAATCAAAAAATCCATTTTCTTTTCTTTAACATCTAATATGTTTGAATTGATTAAATCCATTTTTAGAAATAGGGTGTGGAAAGGGGAAGCATTCCAAATTGTAGAGTCTACAAACGAACAAACAAAAAGAGAAGAAAATAGAATAGAAATAGAAGACGAAGACGAAGAAAAAAAAGAGATGGAGATACTAGAGGAAGAGGCGCGAATGAAGATAGCGGAAGTTGGGATAATGCCCATACTTATGGGCAAGGAATAAGAGCTTGTTTGTTGCTAATTCAATCTATTTTTAGAAAATATATTCTCTTACCTTCGTTTATAATTGCAAAAAATCTTGGGCGTATATCCCTATCCCAACGTCCTGAATGGTCTGAGGATTTTCGGGAATGGAATAGAGAGATGCATCTTAAATGTACTTATAATGGAACGCCATTATCAGAAACAGAATTGCCTGAAAATTGGTTCATAGAAGGTCTTCAGATCAAAATATTATTCCTTTCCGTCTGAAACCTTCGCACAAACGCAAATTAAGATCTTATCAAGAAAAAGAGGATTTCCGTTTTTAACGGTTTTGGACTCGAAGCTAAACATCCTTTTGGTTTTCCTGAAAACGACCTTCCTTTTGGAAACCTGTTTTGAAAGAACTGGGAAAAAAGTTCGAAAATGAAAAAGAACTATTTCAAAGGAAAAAAAATACTTGCAAAAGTTTCCAAAGAAAACCCAATTCAATTAAGAAAAGTAGAAATCTATGAATCGAATGAAATTCAAGAAGAAAAGGATTCCATAATTAGCAATCAAATAATTAACCAATCTTTTGGTCAAACAGTATCGCCGGGTTTGACAAATTCTTCATTGACAGAAAAAAAAATAAAAGATCTGACTGAGCGAATAGGGAAAATTAGAAATCAAATAGAAAGAATAGAAAGAATTAGAAAGAAGAAAAGGAAAATGATACTAGTCCTAACAAAACATTTAATGCTAAATTCTTAGAAAAATGGAAAATATTCAAAAGAAGAACTGTTCGATTCATTTCTAAATTTCCCCTTTATTTGAAAATTTTCATTGAACTACTATCTCGGCACAGATTTTTTCTAGGAGTGAATGGAAACTATCAGGGTATGGAAATCTACTATCTATTATATAGAAGAGTTTGTTTTATTTAGTAAATTTTATTTACTAAGGATATGGAAATTGATTTTATATATTATGTTTGAAGGTTGGTTTAAGATCTATTATATTTTACTTTGTATTGTACGTGATATACGGTTTCTTTTAAATTTTGTTGTAGATCATTCAAATTTGGATATTTCTACTCAAATTAGGTTAAGAACCCTAATTGACAAAATGATGAATAACTGCATAGAGCTAATTTTTCTATCCCTGGACCTAACATTTAAGAATACTAGTAGTAATAAAAAAAAGAAAAATCTCATTCCCTTTAAAAAATCCCTTGATAAGATTAGGGATATGAAAAGCAATTTACATATTTTTTTTGACTTATCTTGCGTATCACAAGCCTATGTATTTTACAAATTATCCCAAATGCAAGTTAGTAATTTGCATAAATTAAGACCTGTTCTTCAATATCAAGGAATCTCTTTGTTTCTTAAGCCCGAAATAAAGGATTCTTTGGAAAAACAAGGAATGGTTCATTCAAAATTAAAATTAAATGATAAGAAACTTAGGAATTATGAACAAAATCAATGGAAAAAGTGGTTAAGAGGGTATTCTCCATACAATTTATCGTCGATCATATGGTCGAGATTAATGCCTGAAAAATGGCGAAATACTTCCCATTGTATAGCTACAAAGGAAAAATTAAGCAAATGCAATTCATATGAAACAGACCAAGTAAGTGATTCAAAAAAAAAAAAGGGAAGTATACAAATTAGCGAATCAAAAAGAAAATTTTCACAAATCTTATCGATATGATCTTTTAGCAAATAAATTTCTTAACTCCGAAAAATTTCAAGGAAATAAGAACGGAGAGCTTTCTTGTAACACGCACAATGACCCACTTTATGATATTCTGAAAACCACCCCTATCTATAATTATGTGGATATGCTAGTTGTGGAAAAAATGGTAAATAGAAAATATTTGCGTTGGAAAAGTTTGTATCGTAAAGAAAAAGTGGATATTGAGTCCTGTATCACGATCGATGCCAACAGGAATCCAAATATTCAACGGGAAACTAATAAGTATTTTCAAATATCTATTAAAAATGGATATTCTGAAATTTGTTATTTTAGGCTTCCAGACAATCTCCCAAAATTCCACAACGTTTTTGTTGATTGGATGGGAATGAATGAAAGAATGCTAAATTATTCTATCTCGAATCTAGAGGGTTGGTTCTTCCCAGAATTGGTCTTATTTCATCAGGCATATAAGACCAAACCTTGGTTTAGACCAAATCAATTACTTCTTTTAAATCGAAATGGAAATGAAAATAGTAGTGAAAAGAAAAAAAGAAAATTCAAAAAAAGCAAGGAAATCAAGAAGAACCCAAAAAGGAGAAGATTTTGGATCTGTTCTGTCACAAGAAAAATCTAGTGAAGAAAATTCTGTAAAATTGGACAGGAAAAGAAGAAAAGAAAAAAGTCAACTAGATTCCTTCCTGAACGTTATTTACTTTTTCAATGTAAATGGTGGGACAGTACTTTGGACGAAAAATTGATGAATAATATTGAGGTCTACTGTCTCTTGCTTAGACTAATGGACCCAAGAAAATTCTCTTATCTTCAATTCAAACAAGAGAAATCGATTTGGATAGACTGACGATTCAAACTAGTCTAACTCATGCGGAATTACTGAAGAAGGGAATATTGATTATAGAACCCATTCGTCTGTTTGGAAAAATTGATGGACAACTCTTGATGTATCAAACCATAAGTACTTCGTTGGTTGATAAGAGTAAGTACCAAACAAATCCAAAATACCAAGAAGAAAGGTATGTTTCTAAGAATCATTTTGATTTCCTTATTCCTGAAAATATTTTATCGTTTCGACATCGTAGAAAATTGAGAATTCTAATTTCATTGAATTCAAAGTATCGAAACGATGAAAATAGAAATCTCCTATTTTGGAACGAAAAGAACAGAAAAACAGCAACCAAGCTTCGCCTGAGAATAAAGGTCTTAATATAGAAGAAAATGCATTAATGAAATTAAAGCTCTTTCTTTGGCCTAATTATCGATTAGAAGATTTGGCCTGTATGAATCGGTATTGGTTTAATACCAACAATGGCAGTCGTTTCAGTATGTTAAGGATACATCTATATCCACGATTGAAAATGGAAAATTCGTAGATAAGAATTTATACCCGTCTATCATATAGAATAGAAAGTATATGATAGACGGGTATATATGAAAATAGGAAAAATATAGGGTATGGGGTATAGGTATATGAAAGAAATATGCGGACCACACATTTGAGTCTTCCCTTTCATGGATATATCCAATATTAAAAATGAATAATGTAGGACTTCAATCTCGAAATGAATCAATAGAACTTTTTTTTTTTTAGGTCTAAACCCTTCAATGGAAAAATGGACTACTCCTTTTCTACCTCTATCTCAATCCGATTCCAGTTTGATGGATTGATTTGAATTCAGAAAAGGAGTAGTTTTCAAATAACTTGAATTAGATTTTGTATATACCAATTCAAATTAATGGCATTATTATTACTGATCGGTAAAATCCATATCTTTCAAAAGGAAGGGGAATTTTTCTATGGTAAAAATTCATTCATTTCGGTTATTTCTCAAAAGAAAACACAGAAAACAGGGGTCTGTTGAATTTCAAGTATTCACTTTCACCACTAAGATAAGTAAACTTACTTCGCATTTGGAATTACACAAAAAAGACTCTTCATCTCAGAGAGGTTTGCGGAAAATTTTGGGAAAACGTCAACGACTACTGGCCTATTTGTCAAAAAAAAATAGAGAACGTTATAAAGAATTAATTGGCGAGTTAGATATTCGAGAGATAAAACTCGTTAACTTGAAGCCTAATACCATTTGCACTTTTATTCGTTTTCATTTTGACGAACTCTTCTTTTTACGTTCAAACAATGCATGGAAGAATGACTCGGGAAAAAAAACTTATGATTGCACCAACTACAAGAAAAGACCTCATGATAGTAAATATGGGACCTCACCACCCATCAATGCACGGCGTTCTTCGGCTGATCGTGACTCTCGATGGGGAAGATGTTATCGACTGTGAACCAATATTGGGTTATTTACATAGAGGTATGGAGAAAATTGCGGAAAATCGAACAATTATACAATACTTGCCTTATGTAACGCGTTGGGATTATTTAGCGACTATGTTCACAGAAGCAATAACCGTAAACGCACCCGAACAGCTAGGCAATATTCAAGTCCCTAAAAGGGCTAGCTATATAAGAACTATTATGTTGGAATTGAGTCGTATCGCTTCTCATTTGTTATGGCTCGGCCCTTTTATGGCAGATATCGGGGCACAGACCCCTTTCTTCTATATTTTTAGAGAACGAGAATTGATATATGACCTATTCGAAGCTGCTACCGGTATGCGTATGATGCATAATTATTTTCGTATCGGAGGAGTAGCTGCCGATTTACCTCATGGTTGGGTAGATAAATGTTTGGAATTTTGCGATTATTTTTTAATCGGCGTTGCTGAATATCAAAAACTTATTACACGGAATCCTATTTTTTTAGAACGAGTTGAAGGCATAGGCATTATTCAGGCAGAAGAAGCACTAAATTGGGGTTTATCAGGCCCAATGCTACGAGCTTCCGGAATAGAATGGGATCTTCGTAAAGTTGATCGTTATGAGTGTTACGACGAATTTGATTGGGAGGTTCACTGGCAAAAAGAGGGGATTCATTAGCTCGTTATTTAGTACGAATGGGTGAAATGGCAGAATCCGTAAAAATTCTTCAACAGGCCTTAGAGGGAATTCCTGGAGGCCATATGAAAATTTAGAAATACGGCGCTTTGATAGAATAAAAAACCCGGAATGGAATGATTTTGACTATCGATTTATTAGTAAAAAACCTTCTCCAACGTTTGAATTGCCCAAGCAAGAACTTTATGTAAGAGTCGAAGCCCCAAAAGGGGAATTGGGAATTTTTCTGATAGGAGATCAGAGTGTTTTTCCTTGGAGATGGAAAATTCGACCACCGGGTTTTATCAACTTGCAAATTCTTCCTCAGTTAGTTAAAAGAATGAAATTGGCTGATATTATGACGATACTAGGTAGCATAGATATCATTATGGGAGAAGTCGATCGTTGAAATGATAATTGATACAACAGAACTACAAGCTATCCACTCTTTTTCCGGATTTGAATCCTTAACAGAAGTCTATGGGATACTATGGACACTTATCCCTATTTTGACTCTTGTATTAGGAATCACACTAGGTGTACTAGTAATTGTTTGGTTAGAAAGAGAAATATCTGCAGGAATACAACAACGTATTGGACCTGAATATGCCGGGCCTTTGGGAATTCTTCAAGCTCTAGCAGATGGGACAAAATTACTTTTCAAAGAGAATCTTCTTCCATCTAGAGGAGATACTGTTTATTCAATATTGGGCCATCCATAGCAGTGATATCCATTTTACTAAGTTATTCAGTAATTCCTTTTAGTTATCGACTTATTCTAGCCGATCTTAGTATTGGTGTTTTTTTATGGATCGCCATTTCAAGCCTTGCTCCCGTTGGACTTCTTATGTCGGGATATGGATCAAATAATAAATATTCCTTTTAGGTGGATTAAGGGCTGCTGCTCAATCAATTAGTTATGAAATACCATTAACTCTATGTGTATTATCAATATCTCTACGTGTGATTCGGTGAGACATAAACTTTCCATATTTCTTTCTAGCAAGAAAGTTGAATATCTATTTTTTATTCATCGTCGGGGTTGATAAACTAAACCGGATAGTTAGATGAGTGAAATCAAACGGCTTCCTAATTTGCTGTTAAAGCCATTCAATCTCATTTCCTATGTACAAGAATTAAGTCAAAGGAAAGAATATCAGTTCTTATGTTTCCTTTACCCCAAGTTAGATTGGTTGAGTAGTAATCATGGCTTGAAGCGGGTTCAAAAGATCAACCCCCGGGGTTGTTACTATCTATTACCATGGAGGTATTAGTATTAACCTACTGGAAGATTCAAAAAATGAGTGGATGGTTAGGAAGACTAAGATACACAAAGGATTAGTAATGGAGATTAGATAACCTTTCCAAGAGGATATTTCTACCAAAGTAATTCGAATCGGGGCTTTAAGTTGGTAGAAATTGTAAGAAGTACTCCCTAGATTTTGATCCAGAGTATCTTCCTATTCACCGATTAAGTAAATAACTATCAAGAACGAAGAAATCTTTTATTTGGGTAATGCCGCCTCCCTTATTTCCTCGAGAAAGTAGAATAGGAACGAACAGAAGTGGAAAGACTAGAATTGACAAAAGAGAAGTTTTTTATTCATAAATTTTTCGATTTTTTCGATAGAAATAGAATCTTTGCTAGGTAATACAATATCTAATTTCGTAATCAAAAAAAAAAAAAAAGAATAGGTTGCAATATCTCTGTGATATTCCTCAAAAAAGTTTTTTATTCAAGGATAAAGTTATTAATCAACAAAGAAAAATACAAACTTTTAAAAGATGAGATCAATTCAGAAGCACTTTATTTTTATTATAACTAGCAGACGGAATTTCATAGGTTAAATTCTAGGCCTTAGGATAAGAGTTTGACTCTATTGATCATGGATCCCACAAAGGGATCAAGATCAAAAATGTTGAAAGGCCCTTAGAGTTTTTTGTGACCTATGAGGAGCCGTATGAGGTGAAAATTTCATGTACGGTTCTGTAATAGCGACGGGAACAGTGATGTTATCGCCGACTATGATTATCTAACAGTTCAAGTACAGTTGATATAGTTGAAGCGCAGTCAAAATACGGTTTTTGGGGATGGAATTTGTGGCGTCAACCTATAGGGTTTATCGTTTTCTAATTTCTTCTTTAGCCGTGTGTGAGATTACCTTTTGATTTACCAGAAGCAGAAGAGGAATTAGTAGCGGGTTATCAAACCGAATATTCAGGTATAAAATTTGGTTTATTTTATGTTGCTTCCTATCTAAATCTACTAGTTTCTTCATTATTTGTAACAGTTCTTTACTTGGGAGGTTGGAATCTTTCTATTCCCTACATATTCGTTCCTGAACTAACTAAAAGAAGTCAAGTTATTGGAACAATAATAGGTATCTTTATTACATTAGCGAAAACTTATCTGTTCTTGTTCATTTCTATTGCAACAAGATGGACTTTACCGAGATTGAGGATGGACCAACTATTAAATCTTGGGTGGAAATTTCTTTTACCTATTTCTCTAGGTAATCTATTATTAACGACTTCATCCCAACTTTTTCACTGTAAAGAACTGAATTTTTCTATCTTCAAACCTGTCTCAAACAAGAGAAAGAAACAAGTATGAAATTATTTATAGATATTCCGATATGTTCACTATGCTAACCGAGCTCTTGAATTCTGGTCAACAAACAATACGAGCTGCCAGGTACATTGGTCAAGGTTTCATGATTACCTTGTCCCATGCAAATCGTTTACCTGTAACTATTCAATACCCCTACGAAAAATTCATTGCATCGGAGCGTTTCCGGGGCCGAATACACTTTGAATTTGATAAATGCATTGCTTGTGAAGTCTGTGTTCGTGTGTGTCCTATAGATCTACCCGTAGTTGATTTGAAATTGGAAACTGATATTCGAAAGAAACGATTACTTAATTACAGTATTGATTTTGGAATTTGTATATTTTGTGGTAATTGCGTTGAGTATTGTCCAACAAATTGTTTATCAATGACTGAAGAATATGAACTTTCTACTTATGATCGTCACGAATTGAATTATAATCAAATTTCTTTAGGTCGATTACCGGTGTCCATAACGGGCGATTACACAATTCGAACAATTTCGTCGAATTCACCTCAAATAAAAATGTATAAAACCCTTGTATTTCCAAATTCTAATCCTTTGGAATCTAAGGAATCGGGTTTTGCTTGTTCAAGATAAACGAGCGATTGGTTGTCGAGAATCGTGGTTCATTTGGATAGAAAATTTATTTCTATCGAATGATTAAATAATAAGAGTAGACCAATCAACAATTACCTAATCTATTTTAAGAAGTATCTCAATTTAAAGAAAATAAGGTCGGGACAATATTTGGATTTACTTTTCAAAAAAAATGGATTTTGAATTTACTCATAAAATCATTATCATAGGAAGTCTGCTATTCCAAACGATTTTTTCTTTTCTGAGGGTCATTTATATTATATAGGAGTTCAGAAAATTTATTTAAAATCAATCGACTAGATTTTCATTATGTTCTTCATTTTGTCACTATCTTTCAGAATTCTTTATTTTCAGCTGTTACATTATTTAATCTGTCATTTTGTTCATATTCTGAGTTCAATTTGATTTTTCAAAGGATCAGACAAAAATTCAAAATTTGTAACAATTTTTCTTCTTTTATTCAGTGTTAATGGGATCAGATTAGAGCAAAGTGAAATATATAAATTTTAAATAAAACAAATTTCATTTTTCAAATAGAGGAAAAGAATAATTTTTAGTCGCTTTAAGGCGATATTCTCGTCAAAATAATTAAATTTTTTTTGTTGTTCAGTGAATAATCAACTATTTCTTTTCAGGAAAATTGAAAGAAATGAACTTTAAGATTCCTGCTACTCTTCCTTTTATACATTGATTATTGATCACTGTGAACAATTAATGTTTCATGTTTGAGATTGAAAAGACTTTTAAAGATTGATAAGTTTGATAATGATGCTCGAACATGTACTTGTTTTGAGTGCCTTTTATTTCTATTGGTTTTAAGTTATGGTGTCGAAATATGGTTAGAGCCTCATGTGTCTTGAACTTATATTAAATTTAATATCCATTTTGTAACGTTTTCGGCATATGTTGATGATCGTCAATTAAGAGGAGACATTTTTCCATTTTATTAGCCGAAGCAGCCTTTGTGGATTAGCTATTGTTTCATCCATTTATCGTAATAGAAATAATGTGATTCCAAAGAATTTGTTGTTAAATAAAAATTTTCATAGAAATATTCGAAAATTTTTCATGATTTGATAAGGTATGATCATGTTTGCATAAAAATCAAAGGATTTTTGAAAGTTCGTTGCAATTCATCATAAACAATTCAAGTCCATTGAGATCGATTCACGATTCGTCTGGTATCTAATTACGATTGATTTAGAAGTTAGTTTACTAGACCGAAAATTCATGATGTTAAAATTGTAGATACAATGACACCAGTAGATTTATGATACATGTATAGGATTCATTGTCGAACTATTTGAATGACAGAACTGATGTAAAAAATGAAACAAACTTCAAATGAGGGTAATTAGATGAATGTTTTAACGTGATCTTATTCCTTCTTATCAGTTCGGGTTATCTGACATTATGTGGGCAGCTGCATTAAAACCAAAATCGAAAAGAATTCTTTCGAACTATTTGATTTGATTTTGAGTGCACGGATTTTTTTCCTCTTCAGATTCATTCTTCTTAATAATTGTTTTACCAATATTTTCTTCTTTAATTTCCATAAGGAAAAGTATACAGTTGGTAACTAGGGCCCTCTAACATCCTTGACATTGTTCATTCATATCTCTACTAATAGAGGAATCCACTAACACTGATCCATTCTGTTGCCGATGATCGGCATGAGACGATCACCACTGACGTAGATCTCGATTACTTTAGCTACCAGGAATGACGGGCAAGCATCTGTAGATCTGACCTGCGAGTATTTAAAACCTGATGTAGCCAATGTAAAGTGGAAAAAACCGCTACTCGAACACTTTTTTTGCAGAGGGAATTAACCTGTATCACTGGTCTGTAGTGGGGAGGAAAACTCAAAAGGAACACAGCCCACAAAATTTTTATTTCACGAAGTACCAATACTGGAGGTTTAAAGATACCTTGAAGGAAAATTGGTACATTATCCAATCCAAACCCAACCCTAGCTAAATACTATAAGTCATCATATCTGGGCAACAAAAGAATACTACCCATATGACTCTATAAAAACGAAAGCAATGGTTCAACACCATAGAAATGGGGTTTCATTGGTGCGCGCTGAATGGTTTTCTTATCAGATGGTATTAGTGGGAAGACAATCAATGCGAATTACTCCAATGCTTTGAATTATTTTCAATGGCTCAAAATAACCAGGAAATCTTTACTGTTCATGAAATTTGGATGAATACTCATATTGATGATACTCTTTCTAACCGATGAGAAGATGAACAGAGGCAATGGTGTGGACTCTATGTTGATTCTGCATAAGAATACTTTCTCTGGGAAATACCATGGGCAAAGTCAATTATAAAAATTGCTCTTTGTTCTCATTCGAAAACGATGTTTCAATTTTCAGTAACAAAGAAAAACTATTATTAATTATTAAAGAGTGAAAAAAATATACCCACTTACAATACTAATAGAATCGAGCATTCTTTCTCTCAGCGAATCCAGAGATCATTTATGCACTATTTGAAAGAATTAAATGATTCTGACCCAATTCCATTCAATTGACCAGGAATGAAGCTTTGAAGCCTATCAATATTCAAGAAGCAGCATGACAATTATGAGAAGCAAAGACAGTTGCTTCTACTATTCTTTTTAAAGATCGATATATTGTGGGCATAACCTTGCGCCTAACCTTTCTGAAATGCCTGCTTGGTGTTCACAAGAGAACTTGCGAACAGACTTAATCACCCCAAAGTACCTCTGAAGATCCACCCAGATGCCAAGAGACAGATCTCCACTTTATGATCCTTAGCTCAAATCAGTATTTTAATGACCCCTATTCTCAAATTTGCGAAGTCACCATGCCAAATGAATTCAATACCCATCATGCAACTCAAAGGCCATATCAGTCTGTAGAGACGTTTTCCCACAAGCAGAGAAGCACGATCATAAGAAATGGGAGAAATCCTCATGACAGAATGACTAATTTGACATCGTTGTGAAGAAAAGAAATAAAACCATGAACAGAAAAACCAAATGTATTTGTCCAAATCAGAAATGATCAAAGGAATTATGAGCAACCAAATCACCATTGATGATCGAGAAATCATCGATCGGGTCTAATTAAAAAAACCTATGGATTATCATTACTTTTGATTAATCTTTTATACAACATTGTCATCTTAACAAAATATCGAGTAGAATAAATTAATAAAAAAAATTCTGATAATTTCATTTTTGAATTTTTTAAAGAATCCTTTATATAATGAAATAAGAAGTTTGGAAAGAAAGAAATTTACCCCATGTGATTGAAAATGGTCTCTCTTCCTTAATTAGTCAGTTTAAAATCCTCCCTCTTTGATGTAAAAGCTGTCGATAGACGGAGCTAATTTATTAATAAATTCATTCTCCAATATCATTAAGGATGCCTTTTCATCAGATCCACAAACAAAGAGTAAATAGAACTAAATAAATAAATAATATAGTATCCTTAAGATTCATGGAGTATAGAGAATTTTTTATTTCAACATGCAAGTTAATATTAATAGATTGTTCATGATTCTCAACTTGATATGTTTTTTTTTAAAAAGACAATTTTTCTATAATGAATTTCTTCAGAATCGAAAATTGTAAGGTGAATCTCGTTTTAACCCATTCCTATTAATATCATAGTAAATTTTTTCCAGATATTTTTTAAGGATCCAGTTTGAAAGACAAACTCTAAGGAATGTTCTTATGAAAAGATGATAATGCTGTATACATAGATGCCGTTGAATCCCATAATGCTTTTATCCTGCGCACCAACCAACAATGAAACGGAAATGAGAATTTGTAACTGACAAATAGATGACAGAGGAGAATATCGTGATAAAATACGGTTCTTCAATAGGATTGAAGTCATAACGATGAGCGATATATCAAACCAACCCAAATTTGAAATCCTTTCGTTCAATCGTTGAACAACAACAGTTTCCTTTGATTCGAATGATTGACTGTTCGATAGAAAGTTAATAATTTTTGAGAGTTTCTGAAAGAAAAATCAAAGGAACGATATTGTAGAGTTCTAAATTATATCCAGTTGAACAGAATTTCCAATTGAAATTATGTTTGTTAGAAAGCTGAAAGAAATTGTTGTAGAATAGTGATTTTTATTATGCCAACGAGATAAAATTCATTTTCAAATAGGATCTATGTAGATACTACAAGAAAAAGATTGAGAGATCTACAGAAATTCAGAGAAATCAGGATCAGACTTTCCAATGACGGTTGATCATATTTTGGTAGATAACATTTTCTATTTTGTTATTCGAAGTAAGCAATCGATTATAAAAGCGATTCAACTCTATCGGAATAGAAAGCATTAAGTTGGATGAAGGTGCGGATCGATCATATTTATGCTTACTTGTCTATTTCAAAAGAAATAACACTTTTGATTTATAATTCATAAATCGGTTCTCTGATCCTTAAAATTGTTCTTTCGAAAACCTAGAATACATATACCTATTTTTCGATTGTTCATATTTTTTTTCCAACGAAATAACCCAAGATGAAATAACACAAAAGTGAGTTATCAACCAGATTTAAAAAATTCTTGATTCATTGTCCTAGTAACTAAAGAAAGACAAGTTGACTCCAGATGATTGAGGACCATCTCTAAAAAGTTCAGTAAGCACAGCCCAGCTCTGAGATTTTTTCCGTTTACGGAAATTTGTTTTACTAAATACAAAAACCAAAGTGAAACTAGTCATTTGTAACATTTGATAATATGTTGAATCCCCGTTGGCATCCGTCAAGGTTATCTCAATATTCATGGTTCAAACAATTGACATTACATGAATGAAATAAATTAAATGAAAAACATACCTCACTGAATGAAGACACTCCTAATAGGAATTAGACCTAACACGATTCCAAATAGAAAACTTCAATCATTTGAAGTGTAAATAAATAGGTAATAAATATATATACCTAAATAGTCAATATACTAAATCCGACGTGAATCTCAATGACCAGTTAATTTAAAACATTTAAAGTACCTATAGAATACATTTCATTTATAGCAGGAAGCCTCTAAATTTTTTCTTTCAACTACGAATAAATTCTAAATAATTAAGTCGTATTTTGCTCACAATAAATAGAGCTGAAGTTATAAAAAGCCACTATAAGATCATAAGGTATAAAGCATAAAGGATATATAATATATATGTTTCATTTACCTAAGTTTACATTTTTGTAAAATAAGAAGATATACAAAAATACCAATTGAAAAAAAAAAAATAAGTACAGTTTTAATTCTCTATCATTATAGACCATTCTCGACGACATGACAAAGGCAACGGCAGGATTCTTATTAAATTATAGGAAGAGGTTGAACAAAACTAAATATATTTACAAATTTATTACAAATAATTATTCAATTTTATTTGTGAATAAGTTATTATGGAATACAATTTTTCCATTTTTCTTTCCATATGTTAAGAGAAAGTTTGATCCTTTCCAAAAAATTAAAAAATCAAATTGTTTTTTTTCTTTCATAAGTAGAACGATTAAGTCATTCCTTAAAATGAAAAAAGTGAGGGATTCAACTGAAAAACTGTCTCTACAACCCAAGAAAAGGTATAGATAAATTTTAAAAGTAGAATCTCTTTGATTGTATTCATTCTAAATATATAGAATACAGTGTCTTTAAGAATTTATCAATTAGTAGATCTTTGGATGATAATGATTCCATTTCGTAAATGCTGTGTCAGAAGAAAAAGATGCGCTATCATTTGATACTCTAACAGATGAATTCCTCTTCAGTGATTATGAGAGTTTCGGAATGCCTTTTACTGACTTATCTTTCGATTGTGATTATAGCTGAGCATGTCTGGAAGCACAGGAGAAGCTGTATTATTGAAATATGGGATTCGATATTATTCAATCCTTCCCTTTTTCATTGCGGGTTGGTTATTCGTCAGTACCGGTAGCTGAAGAACGACGTATTTGGAAGCCCTCGGCCAAACGAATATTTCACAGAAAGGATCGAATTCCATTAATAACTGGTTTTGATCCTTGTTGAACAACTTGATGAATTTAGTAGATCATTTTAGGAGGCCCTGATCCTGAAAATGAATTTCAGACCGAATATTATAGTACGATGGTGTTCATTTAGCTGTTCGTCTTTTTGGTCAATTTCAATATCATCACGCAATGTTCATCCAACGATAAACCTAATCCCAAATTATAGAGCTATGACACAATCAAACCCGAACGAACAAAATCAAAATGGAGTACTGAATTACTCATTCTACTGGGGTTTTACTCAATTTTATTTTCAATTATTTCAAAAGGAAAACGAAAGAAAAGTTCTTAGCCCTAAGGATCTTGTCTTAGCACGACTATTTGAAAGCACGACTATTTGATGAAATTAAATTGGAGGGAAGTGGAGTAAATGGCCGATACTGAAGGAAGGATTCCTCTTTGGATAATGAGACTGTACAGTATTCTTGGTGATAGGTATTTTCTTCTTATGGTTCATATTCCGGATTAGGTTCATCTCTGTAGTAATGATGAATTGAGTTGTAGACATGGGATCCTTCTTTCTTTGTCTGATTCGAGGAAGGGCCGTTGGGTTCTTAAGAATCAGATTTTTTCGTAGTGTAAATGGCAAGGCGGATTTCTTCTTTGGTTGTTTTAAAAAGCCCATTCTCTGGTGCTTTTGAAAAACTTTATTGATTGATTCAAAATACGTTATCTTGATAGTATCATGGATCTTTTCCAAGTTAGACGAAAGGAAAATTACGCTACCGGAAGAATCAACTGTAGATTTGATATCGGACAAATACTTTCTATACTCTTACTCATTTGATATTGAGTTTTTTATTCTCAGAAAGGAAAGAAAGTGCATTGATGAATAAGTTCTATTTCATTTAATTAATAGAATTTCATTCATTTCCTTTTTTAAAACACTTTCTCTATTGTAAAAAAAAAAACTGTGAAAAAAGTTCTGATACATCTGGAAAAAATTAACTGGACACAAGAAAAGATCTTGTGAGAGTAGGTGAAAGACGATCCAAAAACTTGTTTGGAAGAAAGGATTCTATTTTCTTTTCGGTACGAAAAAAAGAAAAATAATTTTTGAACTTCTTTTGAAAAAAAAGAAATCCATTCCGTAATAAAAAAATTCTATTCCAAATTTTAGTTCTTTCCTCTATCGAATAGCAAAAAAATCACATTCGTACTAATGCAATTTGGCAAAATCATAAATTAAACTTTTTCATAATTTCTAAACAAAAAAATATTCTTTTTACGACAATCATAATACAAAAAATCATGAAATTGACATTTCTCAAACTTTCTTCTTTGACCAAATTTGTTTTTTCTTATTGACAAAAAAGAGATTCATAAAGATCTTGAAGTTCTTTCATCTGAAAAAAACAGACAAATCCAAACATTTGTATTCTGGTTTGGCAATTTTCCAATCTCGGAACAATAGTAATCCTGGATTTGGATAATGTATTTGATGGTCCAATCGATGGATATCGATGGATCTTTTCATGAACTTCCCGCATGTCAAATAAACTGTATTGTTACATCTTCGTCAGGATAAATCGATTATCATAAATTGTGAACATCTTTCTTAGTACAGGCAGTCGGGAAAAAGAATGGAAAGGTATTATTTCTGACAAAAGGACCTATCCTACCCAAGAATATTTTTTTAATTATTTTCTTTAGCATCGAAAGAGTTCGGAAGGAGACTTCCTTATCTATATTCAGCCTCTCAAATATACAGGAAGCAGTTTCAACTATCTTCTCCTGATAAGGAAGAAGCTAACACTCCGGAAAATAAGAACCTTGCACATACAATACATTTCCGCCTCTTTATTCACTATACCCTGCTGTAGCAAACCAAAGGAATATTCAGATGAGCGATACGGTCAAATAGAATCTGTTTTTATCCAACAAAGTATTTTGGTGCATAGTCTAATCATGATCCGCTTTGCAATAATGGGATAGGTGCTAGTACATGGGCCTCGATTCTTTCAGACTGAAAACTCTGGGATGGAAAATCCACCGGATAGAAGTATTTTGGATCATAGTCTAATCATTGATGAAAATGACGGGATGATACAGACGGGTTTTAAAAATAGTACTAAAATTGTTGGAAAAGACATACTGATTGAAACAAGACCAGATATAATCTGAAAAACAAATTTAGAAATCTTTGTGAATCATTGACTAATCATAACCACCAGTGGGAGAAATCGATAAAAACTAAAAAAAAAAGAAGTCAATCAAAGTTAAAGGAAAAGAAAGATATTTCTTCTTAATTAAAATAGAATACATATAATCAGTTTGAATGAAAATCATAATACGATCTTCGTTGTGTATATTAATTGAATTCCTAACAAAGCTTTTTAGATGTGTCTCCGAGTATTCCTTGAAAAGTCAAGAGGAAAAATAACAGAAATTTCATTAAGAATTTAGACCAATAACAGAAAACAATGAATCGGATGATAAGTTTTTGATAATCGTGATTAAGAAAGGGATATAAAGATAAGAAATGTTCTCTCTTTTTCAAAGGCAAATAAATAGACAGAACAGAAAGTATTTTTTGAAATTCAAAAGAAAGATTGTTCTTTTTGAAATCGAGAGAAATCTAGAAAAATATTTGTTCTATAGACAAAAGATTTTGACTTTTCATTGAAATGTTTAAGATGATGAAGATAAGAAAAAAGATTTTGTTATTTTTCAAGAAAGAAGTGACGTTTTCAGATGAAAAGATGAAACTATTTTGTGATCTGATTAATTAGAAAAAGACTTTATTACCTGTTCAAATCTAATAGATTTTTTTCCAAAGATAAAAGGTAAGAAGAAATAGTTCCAGAGAACTCAGGAGTATGGATAGAATCAGGTGGCTCTAGAAAATAGAGGATACAGCGAGTATTTTTTCTTTAGTCTTAATGAAAAAGATATCTCAGAAAATTTCAAAATTTTTCCAAAAACAGAAAAGGGCCAATTCGCGGCTTTTCTTCATTTGAATCATTTATCAAATCAAGAATAGCCTTTCTAATAAGAATAACTTTGAAATAAAGACCCGTAATGACGAAAAGACATCACGATCCCATGATTTTTTCGAATCCTGAACGAAAAACAACCTTCCTTTTTTTACCATATCGATCAGATTCAAATTACACTCAAGAGACTAATGAACCCACGACAATCCCGAAAAAATGACTAAAAAAGTTTTTGGAGATCACTTCAATATCATGTTCTGATCGCCAACTCATAGTTTATATTTTTGAATTATTAAACGAAGAAAAAATAAAATTTATTTTAACTTTCCTTTGCTGTTTGAGGAACTCTCACTCATACTAGTAATCAATTTTGGAACCATTTTTTATAAGTTAACATATGGTTTTTCATGAAGTTTGAGATAATTCATGAATTTTCTTTGTAAAAGTATAATACAAATACATCTTTTTATACATCATTTACACCAGAATAAAGAACATTTGAAATCTTTAGAACTAGAAATCTTCTAAATAAACATATAAATCTTTTTCAGCAGAAAAATATTTTAGACCCACTTCAAAGATCTATACAGCCCAAATCTTAAGTTTCCAAAAAAAGATGAGCCCCGGATCTAAACAATCTTGTTTTTGAATGAAGAAATAAAGAAGCCATTGCAAGTCAGTATCAAGCTTCTACTAAAGCAAAAATAGAGGAAATGGAAGCTGCTTAAAATGGGAGTACCTGATTGAATTATTTGCACCTGTTATTTTTTTTGAATATTTAGATTTCTAATACCTGAAAAACTTTAATCTAATTATTACGAATTTTTAAATTCAGTAGAGATATAAGTATCTAAAGCGGATCTATAAATAGAATGTCCAAGAAATTTAGAACCAAATAGATGGATCTATTCAGAAAAAGTTACAAAATATTACCCTTACTTTTTACTAAATTTATAAGCTAACCACTTGTTTCCTACAACCAATAATTAAATCATCAACTATTGAACTTTGAAGCGTACCTAGGTGAGTAGAATTTACTTCAAAGGAAGAAGCTGCATCCGTAATAATCTTTACCTCAAGAATGGCTTAAAAGATTACGCGGTACGATTAGGTCGAATGTCTTTCCTCGAATAAATTTCAGTCTTCAGAACCTTCCGGTACTGTTATCTCAAGAGTTCTTCACCATTTCTTTACCCAAATGCAATAGGTGCTAGTCTGGCAATAATGATATCTCCCAACATGCCAAAACTAAAGGTTACTCCCACCGGTGGGGATGAAAGAATTGGTGCCAAAAATATCTTTTTCCTTTGATTGAAAACCATATATAGTAGAGGATGATGGGCTTACATTTGGGACCAAGCCTAAACTCTTGGTACAAAAAGCTCGAAGCAATATTGACTATGTATAATAAGAGGTAGAGATTGCTGGTAGTACCAATTAAACGGGCATTTTATCCCACCTAAGGATCCCATACTACCCGATAAACTCAAAATCCATAACCCCAATTATGCTACAGGAATATCATTGGTCGATGCCTGTTTGAACAGCCTCCGTTAATCCGTCTTTTGTTTGATAGAATCAATATAATCTTTCATAGGTTCCTCATTAGATTCATCCAATCCGAATTCATCTGAATGCAATTCATCCAATACAATTTCATCCAGATGTGCATTCATCCGAAAGATTCTTGGATTTATCCGAATACAATTCATCCGAATACCCAAATTCATTCAATTGGATTTATCCGAATCCAATTCATCTGAATTCCAATTCGTGATCAATTCATCTGAATTCAAATTCTGTCCGAATGCAATTCATCCGAATTGGTTATCCGGAAGCATCAAAACCAAGGTTCTTCCTCAATGAAACTAGATGAATTGGATATATTGCCGAAACCAAATAAAAGTTGCTCACGCGATTTCATCCTCATCCAATCCACAGAGCACACCCACTCCAACCCCCAACTTCGGTAGCTGATTTATGAACTTTGGAAATCCCTGATGATATCCATAAATCCTCATTCCACATCAACCATTTGGACCAATCTAAAATGATAATCTATAATAATTTTCATATATTCATTTTTCTTTTCACCAACTTCTGTAAAACTGCATATAATAGGTCACTTCTGGTCTTTCGATCACATATCCCCAAAGTACTTTTTGAGATCGACTCAAATACAAGTCCGCGATTAGGCGAATCAGACAATCAATTTCCCGTTAGAGTAGTAGCTGGTATTGGCTTTTGAATTCTTTTCTTTTTCTTCTTCTTCTTTTGACTAAGAAAATCTCGAAGCTCCTCCTCGAGATCGCGAGACACCAAATTTTCGTCCATATAGAATCCCAGGTGTCCCGGAATCAATCGAACTTTCGATTCTTTCTGAACTACTCATTTTCAAGTGATATTCGTAAGATTCTGGGTAAATTTTTAATTTTACAACTTGCTTATAATTTTAAGTTATAACAATTTTTCGCATAGAACCCACAAATGTCGATATTTTTTGACTTGAATCAGAGATCGTTAGATCTAGTCAAATCACCAGTGTCCCCCCCGATTTCCAAGACCTTTGATTAAAGGTTTTCAGCCCTACTACTCGAATCTTCCAGTACTGCTTTTCCAATAGTCAAAGATTGTCCGCCGATTTTCTTATAACTTCAAACTCGCTTGTTAATTCTTACCACATTGAATGGTCATAAAATAGACTCCCTTCTGTAAAAATGACTGAATAAGTTACAACTCACTTTTGATGTGGAAACGTAAGTTAAGTATGGAAACGTAATGTTAAGTATGGAAGTCTAGTTATAGTGATTGGCACTGTGATACATAATTGCTTAATTCTTCAGTATACTAGAAACTTCTCACTTTGCTGTGGAAATGTGGAATCGTAGTTATAGTCATTGGGACTATGATGCCAATTCCTTAATTCTTCAGTATACCGTCAATTCGAATCCGTCAAGCAGTATCAATTGGAATTGATCATATCCTCCATTCGAATCTTTGTCAGATTCAATTGTTAATATACGGTCAATTCGAATCTTTGTCAAGATTCAATTATTATTATATGGTCAATTCAAATCTTTGTCAAGATCAATTGACCATATCCTCAATTCGAATCTTGTCAAGTATTCTATTGTCCATTTGTATATCTGTCAATTATTCTGGCGTGAATTTGAATATATTGACATATATTCAATTAACTATTAGTTCTTATCGACTAAACAATCACTACTAACAGAAGTGTGAAAAAAGGATTCTCTTTTCTTTTTTGTGGGAATCTGGGGTAAGACTTCACTATGATATGAATAGGATCAAATTCCTTTCATTCGAAACAGAATGATAAAGAGTTTTTCCTGTGTCTTCGCATCGAACAACAAAAAAAGAAAGATTTTTCTTTCCTAGAACCTAGAAAGAATCTTTTCCTAAAATCTCGTCTAATAACTAAAGTAAGAATTTATGGTTCTATTACAACATGGAACAAAAAGACAAAATGCAGGATGGGTCGAAAGGTTTATGATACTTCAGAAGAATAGACCAATCCAGAAGGATCCATAGGTTTCATTGTGGATCCAAGACAACAATAGAAACACTTGAGTCTTAGATTTTGAAGACAAATCTGCGATATCTAGAGATATAAAATATGTATTTATTATCCAAAATACATGCAATAGAATATTTGTAGTCAGCCCACCCTTTATTTCTATTTATACTACTACTAAAATAAAAGGGTGGGCCGAGTTTGCAATTCAATTAATAGAACGGAGACTAATTACGTGTTATCTTAGGAATATCCTCTTATACATCCAAAGTATCTACTGGTTTAAACTCAAATTTGATCTCTTTCCATACTTCACAAGCGGCAGCTAATTCAGGACTCCACTTACAAGCCTCTTGGATAATTGTATTACCCTCAGCAGCAAGATACGTCCTTCATTACGAGCTTGTACATGCTTCTAGAGCTACTCGGTTAGCTTCTGGCACCTGGCGCATTACCCCAAGGGTGGCTAAAGTTCCTCCACCGAACTGTAGTACGGAATCATCCCCAAAGATCTCGGTCAGAGCAGGCATATGCAACGTGAATACCCCAAGCCACAGGAATAACACCTGGTAAAGAGACCCAATCTTGAGTGAAATAAATACCACGGCTTCTATCTTTTTCAATAAAGTCGTCACGCAATAAATCAACAAAGCCAAAAGTGATCTCTCTTTCTCCTTCCAGTTTCCCTACTACGGTACCAGGTGAATATGATCTCCACCAGACTGCGTAAGGCTTTAGCTAGTACACGGAAGTGGATACCATGATTCTTCTGTCTATCAATAACTGCCTGCATTGCACGGTGAATGTGAAGAAGTAGACCATTATCTCGGCAATAATGAGCCAAGCTAGTATTTGCAGTGAATCCTCCTGTTAAGTAGTCATGCATTACGATAGGAACTCCCAATTCTCTGTAAATATTGCCCTTTTCATCATTTCTTCGCATTCGCAGTAGCATTTAAGTAATGCCCTTTGATTTCACCTGTTTCCGCCTGTGATTTATAAATAGCTTCAGCACAGAATAGAAACAGTCTCTCCAACACATAAATGGCTGGGAGTTCACGTTCTCATCATCTTTGGTAAAAATCAAGTCCACCACGAAGACATTCATAACATGCTCTACCATAGTTTTTAGCAGATAACCCCCAATTTAGGTTTAATAGTACATCAACAGGGGACGACCATGCTTGTTCAATTTATCTCTCTCAACTTGGATCCCGTGAGGCGGGCCTTGGAAAGTTTAACATAAGCAACAGGGATTCGTAGATCTTCAGACGTAGAGCACGCAGGGCTTTGAATCCAAATACATTTCCTACAATGGAAGTAAACATGTTAGTAACAGACCCTTCTTCAAAAGGTCTAAAGGGTAAGCTACATAACAGATATATTGATCTGCTTCTCCAGGAACAGGCTCAATGTGGTAGCATCACCCTTTGTAACGATCAAGACTGGTAAGTCCGTCGGTCCACACAGTTGTCCATGTACCAGTCGAAGATTTGGCCGGTACCGCAGCCCCTGCTTCTTCAGGGGAACTCCAGGTTGGAGTTACTCGGAATACTGCCAAGATATCAGTATCTTTGGTTTCGTATTCAGAGTTATAATAAGTCAATTGTACTCTTTAACACCGCTTTGAATCCAACACTTGCTTTAGTCTCTGTTTGTGGTGACATAAATCCTCCCTACAACTCATGAATTAATAATTCTGACAACAACAACAAGGTCTACTCGACACAAATGAATTAGGCGTTAATGAAACTTTTCGCAGAATCTTTCTAAACTTCCCAACGATAATATTATCAACTAATCAGAATGTTTGATTATTAGACCATGTGAGTTACCAAACACATCATTATTGTACTCTTTCATATATATAAGCTGGCCTTATTTTTCTTTTGGCATCAAAATACCTAACCTAACTAATAAGTACCTCTTGACAGTGGTATATGTTGTATATGTAAATCCTGGTAGGAAAATAGGCGGAATTCAAAAAGGGTATGAAAAACAAAAAGAAAGAATAGGTTATAGGCGTAAATCAAGACGCTGAAATGAAAAATAAGAAGAACCAATAAGATAGAAAAAATTGTAAATATAAATAGAGTTTGGGTTCAGAATTCCATGAATTCCATGTCTAATAGTAGTATGGATTGTCTTATAACAAAATCAGTGCTAACTTCCATTTCTTATTGAATTAACTGATCGATAATGCTATCGGACATTTCTTTTTTGAATTCGATAATTTTTCACAAACAAGATTTCAACCTTATTTTATTTAATATTATTTAGTAGCAGTATTATTATGAGGTTATTAATCCTACTACTTTGGATTCTGAGGTTTCTACACTTGACCAAAAAAAAAAATATGCCAAGGCGTATCGTCCAAATCATTGGTCCAGTACTAGATGTGAAGCCTTTCACCAGGCAAGATGCCTAATATTTATAACGCTCCTGGTAAGTTAAAGGTCGAGGAATATTGTTGGTCAACCAATTAATGCTGACTTGTGAAGTACAGCAATTATTAGGAAATAATCCGAGTTAGAGCCAGTAGCTGGAGTGCTACAGATGGTCTAACGAGAGGAATGGAAATGATGAATACCGGAGCTCCTTTAAGCGATTCCGGTTGGTGGAGCGACTCTGGGACGAATTTTGACGATGTTGGAGAGCCTGTTGATAATTAGGTCTCGAGACTGTCGTACAACATTTCTCTCATTCATCGATCCCTGCACCTGCCTTTATACCATACAAAATTACTCGATTTTGAAAACAGAATTAAAGTAGTCGATCTTTTAGCCCCTTTATCGCGGGAAAATCGGATTATTTAGGGAGGTTGGTAAACGGTACTCATTATGGAATTGATTAACAATATTACCAAGCCACGGGGCGTATCTGTATTTGAAGGGGTGGGTGAACATGCTCATGAAGGAAATGATCTTTACATGGAAATGAAAGAATCTGAGTCATTAATGAAGAAAATATTTCAGAATCAAAGGTAGCTCTAATTACGGCCAGATGAATGAACCACCCGGCTCAGATGCGAGTTGGTTTGACCGCCCTAACGATGGCGGAACATTTTCGAGATGTTAATGAACAAGACGCATTTCTATTTATCGACAATATCTTCCGCTTCGCCCAAGCAGATCCAAGTCTCGCCTTGCCGGGTAGAATGTTTTCACGCTTGCTATCAACCGACCCTAGTACCGAAATGGTTCTTTACAAGAAAGAATTGCTTTACCAAACAAGGGTCCATAACTTCTATTCAAGCAGCTTATGTACCGCACACGATTTGACCGACCCTGCGCCCGCTACCACATTTGCACATTTAGATGCTACTACCGTATTATCAAGAGGGTTACGCAAAGGGATCTATCCAGCAGAGATCCTTTAGATTCAACGCCAACCATGCTTCAACCCCGGATCACAGGAGGAACATTATGAAACCGCGCAAAGCGTTAAGCAAACTTTACAACGCTATAAAGAACTTCAGGACATTATAGCTATCCTTCGTTAGACGAATTATCCGAAGAGGATCGCTTAACCGTAGCAAGAGCGCAGAAATTGAGCGCTTCTTATCACAACCCTTTTTGTAGCGTAAGTCTTTACCGTTCTCCAGAAATATGTTGGTCTAGCGTAAACCATTAGAGGGTTTCAATTGATCCTTTCTCGAGAATTCACGGTCTTCCTAATGTGCCTTTTATTTGGTAGGTAATATAGATGAAGCTACCGCCAAGGCTATCAACTTAGAAATGGAGAGCAATTTGAAGAAATGACCTTAAATCTTTGTGTAATCAACCCTAATCGAATTGTTTGGGATTCAAGTGAAAGAAATCATTTTATCTACGAATAGTGGTCAAGTTGGTGTATTACCAAATCATGCCCCTATTGCTACAGCCGTGGATATAGGATTTTGAGAATGCGTCTCAAGGACCAATGGTTAACGATGGCTCTAATGGGTGGTTTTGCTAGAATAGGCAATAATGAGATCACCGCTTAGTAAATGATGCGGAAAGGGGAGTGATATTGATCCAAAAGAAGCTCGCAAACTCTTGAAACAGCAGAAGAAAATTTGAAAAAGCGAAGGAAAGAGACAAATAATTGAGGCAAATCTAGCCTCCGACGAGCTAGGACAAGAGTCGAGGCTGTCAATGCGATTTCATAACTGGTTGGGGCTTTCCAACAATTTGAAAAGTTCGTTTCAAATTTATTTTGATTGGATTCACGAGTCAATCAAGCAGAATCCAATTTTGATACAAGGCAATTAAAAAATGAAAAAAGAAAGAAATGGGACAAAAAACTTATTAGATATCGGAGTCAATGGTATCTAATAAGTTCTACCTACTATTGATTTGAACCAATGACTCCAACCGTATGAAAGCGATACTCTAACCACTGAGTTAAGTAGGTCATTCATGATCCCAAAGAAAACCAAACGGGACCTATCCCATCGTTGGATTATAAATATCCAATTACTTCTAAGCAATACTAATCTAAGTAAAAGCACTCCAAACTGTAGGATGTTGGATTATAGGAATATTAATCTTGACAAGAAATTAGATACATGATAAAATATGTATCACAAACATTAAGTTAAGTAAGGGCTATAGCTCACTGGTAGAGCACCTCGCTTACACGCTGCCAATGTTTTTCGGGGTCTATGATACAATCCAAAATTGGATCTTATTGAGAAATCGATGTCTTACTCCATAACTTTGAGGGAACAATAGCTGACAAGGGTTGGTCCGATTTGGGTATCTCTTTAGATACCAAAGAGACCCCGCCATTGATTTGAGATATTGATAAGGTGAATACAAATTCAATGCTAGGCTTAATGAGTACAAGGTCCTCAAAAATCTCTTTTCGTCCTATGAACTTTAAGGTGTATGAAGTTTCATATTTGATTTTTAAGACTAACGATAGAGACTTCATTTAACTTAAAATGGTCTAGGCCTCGAGGCAAACCTACGCCAAGATAATCCCCTTGAAACACTTTGGTAGTGCTCCTAATCGAATCCCAAATAATGAATCAGAGCACGGAGCCATCTCCTTATCTTATTTATTTATAAAGAAAAATATGGCGGATCGGCCGATATTTCTATCGCTAATGAAAGAGCCCAATGCAAAAAAATGCATGTTGGTCTTTGAAATAGTTCAGATCATTTTGATAATAATCATTGAGCTATTTTACCGAGAAGGTCTACGTTCGAGTCCGTATAGCCCTAGAGCCCAAATTGGAAATACAAAATTGTATCATTTTTATTTTTTCATTCTTTTTGTTGCTTGTAACTGACCAGCGTTTCAGCGAACCCAAATGAGTCCTAGAAAAATGACTCGTGGGATTGAATTTAAAGAAGACTAGAAAACTGCAATAAAAACACATTTGAAGAGATCGAATCAATACTTATCCAATCATGAATAAACGAGGAATTCACATTGATCCGTGGAATAACCCGACGTATTTGTGGACAAACCAAAGTTTATTGAAAACTAATGGAAGTTTCATTGTCAACAATTTGAAATAAGTCCGATATACCTTACCTATACCGGCGAGGCTAAACAAAAGGCAGGGTCTTCTTTATTATGTTTATGTATTCAATCAAGAGAAAAAACCAGATTCTAATAATTCAATTCCTAAAAAAAAAGAAAATCTATCCTTTTCTCAAAAAATTTCAAAAATCCAAGCTTGAAATTTTAAACAAAAAATCAAATCAATTTTTTTTTTTTTGTTGAAGTTGCTTTTTTCTTAAAATCCTAGGAAAACAAGATAATTTGTCTAAGGTAATAATTAGAGTTATACTAACTAAAGAAATTCCAGATAAAAAAAATGAAGTATAGGATCCCTAGTCATCATAAATCTTAAAAGGCTATATGAATAAACAAACTAGACTAGATGGTTTGGTCAAAATGCAAATGCATTTTTGTTTTGACTAAACGATTATGGACGACTTGACAACTTCCATTTGAATCGACCGATCTTGTATATTTTCCAAGTTCATAGGAGGGTCTATGTTTTTGCTTTACTTAATATGATCTTTTTGGGCATTTCTAATAATATCAAGTCTTATTCCTATTTTGGCATTTTTCATTTCGGGATTTTAGCCCCGATTAGAAAGGGCCGAGAAACTTTCCATTATGAATCGGGTATAGAACCGATGGGCGACGCTGTTACAATTTCAATCCGTTATTATATGTTTGCTTTAGTTTTGTTGTTTTTGATGTTGAAACGGTCTTTCTATATCCATGGGCAATGAGTTTCATGTATTGTGTATCTGCTTATAGAAGCTTTGATTTTCGTGTTTATCTTAATTGTTGGTTTAGTTTATGCATGGCGAAGGGAGCATTGGAATGGTCTTAGCTCTTGACTATTCAGACAATAAAAAGAAAAGGAAAAAAAGAGGAAAAGTTATGAATTCCATCGAAGTTTCCTTTACTCGATCGAATAAATTAAAATTCCGTTATTTCAACTACATTAAACGATCTTTCTAATTGGTCAAGACTCTAGTTTATGGCCCTTCTTTATGGTACAAGTTGTTGTTTTATTGAATTTGTTTCACTAATAGGATCACGATTCGACTTTGATCGTTATGGACTAGTACCAAGATCGAGTCCTAGACAAGCGGATCTTATTTTAACAAATTTAACGAATAATGAAAATGGCCCCTCCTTAGTGAGATTATATGAGCAAATGCCCAACCAAAATATGTTATTGCTATGGGAGCCTGTATAATTACAGGAGGTATGTTCAAGACAGATTCTTATAGTAATCGCTCGAGGGGTCGATAAGCTAATTCCGTGGATGTCTATTTGCCGTTGTCCCCTAAACCGAAGCGCTTATAGATGCTATAACAAAACTTCGTAAGAAAATATCTCGAGAAATTTATGAAGATAGAATTAGACCTCAATAAACAAATCGGTGTTTTACAACCAATCACAAGTTTCATATCGACGCAATCAATATCGAAATTTTGATCAAAGATTCCTCTACCAACCGCCATCTACTCCCGAGATCCCGATCAACCCTTTTTCCAATATAAAAGTTCATTATCTTCTCACGAAGTTAGCAAATTAGGTAGGACCTCTTTACCGTATGTAATTAACGAATAATAATTTTGGGGTCCATCTTCCTAAATTGGATCGAGAATGAGAAATATTCTAAATAAAAAAATGCGGAGATAAAAGAGATGCAGGTCGCTTGTCCGCTAGTCAAGCATGGGATAATTCATAGATCTTTGGGCTTTGATTATCAAGGAATAGAGACTTTACAAATAAAGTTCGAGGATTGGCATTCCATTGCCGTCATTTTATATGTATATGGCTACAATTATCTACGCTCCCAATGTGCCTATGATCTAGCACCATGGACTCTTAGCTAGTGTGTATCATCTTACTGTAATCGAATCTGTGGATCAACCGTAAGAGGTATGTATAAAAATATTTGTTTCAAGGAGGAACTCAATTCGGCCCATTTTCGGGTTTGGAAAAGCGCGGATTTTCAAGAACGAGAATCTTATGATGTGTTGGGAATCTCTTATGATAATCATCCGCTTAAAACGAGTATTAATGCCGTAAAGTCGATAGGATGGCCTTTGGAAAGATTATATTGCTCCTAATTTTATGAAATACAAGATGCTCATTGAATGATAAGAAAGGAATTTACACTTATCCAAAGAGATTTAAGGATTGTACTTTCTATTCTAGATTAATAATAAAGAGATCTCATTTGTATTATGTATTAGGCGTATATATGGATTATAGATAGGCTAACAATCGAATTAGGAATTGCTGGGATTCTTACCGCTTTTTTTTTTTCATAGAGCCGAACCATCAAACGAAGTTCTGCATCATGAACTTCAGATCGGGCCTATTTCTTAGATTTGCTTAGATCGGTTCGATAAAGTCATATCGAAGGAATTGGGAGATTGAATAGGAAATAACATTTTTGAACGAAGAGGGAAGCTTTCTTAAATTTCATTTTAGAATATTTGGTTTAGAATAATAATAATATTTTAAAATGAAATTTAAGAAACTCTACCCATCTATAAATATCAAATAGATGGGGTATTTCTCGAATATAGAAAAGTATAGAATTATGATCCATATTCAAATGAATATGGATCTTGCTTCCTATCAATTACTTTCTAAAAGGTCTTATACAACTAAACCCAGATCCGGAACCAGATTTGAACTGGTGACACGAGGATTTTCAGTCCGCTTCACCGATCGAGCTATCCAGATCATTTCCAATGGAACATTCCATCCTCATTTTAGGAGAGGACTGTCTATGTCAATTAAAGGTACAGGGGAATTACAAAGTTTTCCCCAAGTCCTGATGTAATTTATTAGGTCTTTAAAAGACGACTTTGCAAGTTGTAAGTTTCGTATGAGTAATGCTATTGATTGTGAATCATTCAATTAGGGATTCCTTTCTAAATTTAGATGTATTCTATATCACATGTGATAAGAGAAAGTCATTTACGCTCTACACGTTGAAAAAAAAATGAGAAAAGGGAATTGGGAACCGCCAAAGAAAAAGAAAAAGGGGTAGGATAGATAGAAAATAAGCTTTTGGGGATAGAGGGACTTGAACCTCACGATTTTAAAAGTCGACGGATTTTCCTATTACTATAAATTTCATTGCTTCGGTATTGACATGTAGAACGGACTCTATCTTTATTCTCGCCCAATTAATTAATCATTTAAAAAAGACTAAAACTATCGACTACGGAGTGGGGTGATTTGATGAATGAATATTCGATTCTTTCTTGAATGTGGAATCAATTCCCACCAATTCTTCTATTTTTCATCTAAAAATACGTATGCAGACTCGCCGCCATTCCTTTTTTTTTAGATATTTTAGTATTCAATAGATCCGCTTATCCTTCATCTTTTCTCAAGTTTCATGAAAAGATTCATCTACCAACGCAGTCAACTCCATTTGTTTTAGAACAGCTTCCATCGAAGTCTCGCACCTATCCCTTTTCGCTTTATGAACCTTTATTTTGAGAAGACAGGATTTGGCTCAGATTGCCCATTTTTTTTAATTCGGGTTTCTCAATTTGAAAGTTATCACCTAGTAGGTTTCATACCAAGGCTCAATCCAATTAAGTCCGTAGCGCCCACCGATTTCGCCATATCCCTTCCCTTTGTTTTGAGATTAGGATCTCATTATGAGATCATTTTTTTTTTCATTTCTCAGAACCTTTGCATTTTTAGGTTTAGGTATCGATTACCATCTCTAAAAAGATTTTCTTTCTAAACCTGTATTTGCTCCAATCAAATTGATTTTATCCTTGGTATATCGGCAATTCAATATAGATTGACATATACCCTTTCTATATGTTTTATTATCGCAACTTTTCCCCCGTAAGTTGGTATACTTGAAGGATCGATTCTTTTTTTTTTCTTAATTGCCTTTACTTAACGAAAGCCGAGGAATGTCCGATTAGTTATAATTATAACTAAGTAAATAATTCAACTTCTTCGAAAAAATAGAAAAAAGAGTAGAATTATTATAATATAACTAAAGAGGTGTAATAAAAGAATTTCCAATGGAATAAAAAATCCAATTTGACTATACTACAAACAAATATTTAAGATTGACTATCAAATCAAATAGAATCCAATTTCTATTTAGAGATAAAGAACTAGAAGTTCTATATCGCTATATGAATCATTATGTTCTATAATATTCACTATTTATTTTATTCCAAAATTCTAGATTTTACGATTTTTCTACTATATTTCTATAGACAGACACTATACACTAATACTATAAGTGTATTGAATTCCTATGCATAGAAAATTTTTATTATTTTTATTATGTGGGCCCGCTTAGCTCAGAGGTTAGAGCATCGCATTTGTAATGCGATGGTCGCTTGTTCGATTCCGATAGCGGCTTTTCCCTATTTTTTTCCTTTTTATTCCATTCCATTAAAGACTATTGAAAAAGTTTCTTCCTTAATCCATTTATTAACTTATAAGATAGGAACTCCCAACTAGGCTGTGAAAAGGATTTTATATATAACAATAGTAATAGAAAGTCCACTATTTATCCCATTTTTCATTCTTCTTTACTCTTCTTTATAAGACAACCACTACTACTTCAAGAAACTTCAGGTAGTTCAGTTTTCGCTTAGGTTTATTCTGTAAAATACAACTTTAAAAAAGGAGTCTTTATGTCGCTACCGAGGACCTCGCAAAAAAATACGCCGTCTGGGGCTTTACCAGACTAACTAATAAAAGTCCTAAAGCTGTAAGTGATCTTAGAAATCAATCGCGTTCGGGAAAAAATCTCAATATCAGATTCGCTCAGAAGAAAAGCAAAATTATGCTTTCATTATGGTCTTACAGAATCGACAATTACTTAAATACGCTCAGACGCCGAAAAGCCAAGGGTTCAACAGTCAAGTTTTACTACAATTACTTGAAATGCGCTTGATAACATCCTTTTCGATTGGGTATGGCTTCGACTATTCCCGCTACCGCCAATTGGTTAACCATAGACATATTTTAGTGAATGGGCGATAGTAGATATACCAAGCTACCGCTGCAAACCCCAAGATCTTATTACGCGAAGGATGAACAAAAATCCAACTCGATTCAAAATTCTCTCAACTCATCCCTCATAAGGATAAGGAAGTTTCACACTTTTCACCTTTCAACCATCCCAATATAAAGGATTAGTGAATCAAATAATAGATAGTAAATGGGTAGGTTTGCAAATAAATGAATTGTTAGTCGAGAGTATTATTCTCGCCAGATTTAAACCTAAACTCAAGAAAATAGCAATGGTTCGGGTTCCTTTTATCAAATTATCAAATTACCCTAAGGTTACGAAGAAAATAGGATCCCCGGTTTTATCGATTTATGGATTAGAACCAAATAGCCAAAAGGGCTATTTTTATATTCTTTCCAAAGATTCTTCCTAGTTTAGGTGTCACGTCAATTCAAAGAGAGAATCTATCTCAATCAAAGGTGTAACTATTGGAATAAAGGTTTCCATTGCTATTTGTACGGTGTTGTTAATCAACCGAGTTAACAAAATTAAGTGAAAGTACGGAAAGAGAGGGATTCAACCTCGTAAACAAAAGCCTACATAGCAGCCCAATGCTACGCCTTGAACCACTCGCCATCTCTCCTACATAATGATTATGAACAAAAACCCGAGTGAATAGCGAAGTTCTTCCAATTCCATTATAAAATTCCCATTATTGGATAGGTACGACTAGGACCAATCCATTTGAACTATCTATTCCAAATAAATATAGAAGGCCTATCATTTTGTTTTCAAATCAACTGCTTTTATGTTATTTCGCGCATACAATTCTTTTCTTGTGGGATGATTTTCCCATGAGTCGGATGAGAAGAATTATAGAATGGATTGCTATTTATGTCTAGATCATGGACAAATGGAAATTTTATTGATAAGACCTTTTCAATTGTAGCCAATATCTTATTGCAAATAATTCCGACAACTTCAGGAGAAAAGGAGGCATTTACCTATTACAGAGATGGTGTGATTTGATTCTTTTTCATCTCTCTCAGAGGAGAAAGACGCGCAATTCGGGAAAATTAAAGAAATCTACGCTTGTTGAAGGTGAAGTTTTGAAATAGAACAATCCTTCCGTCAGGTATCCTCGACATGCAACCTCAGTACTATGTTTCCATTTTTGATTCTAGTATTGAGCTTAAAGGTTACACCTAGAGGTTGTGTATTATGAGTCAATCCTACTTCACTAGTACCAATAGGCAGCATAAGGGAAGAATCACTACACCTAGGAATCAACAACAGAAAACCTTGTTCAAATTACCCCTTCCTTCTCGCTCGGCCTAAAAGAATGGTTGGACAACAAACATCCATCTCGCTCACTTTGATACCCATACAACCATCAAGGCTGTTGAAGTGACTAATTCCTCTAAATTAAGAGGCGTTGAAAACAAAGAAATTGCTGGAGTTCTCATTTCTATCTAATCTAGTCCCAACATGTTTCATGTTAAAAAGATCTCTTGGGAAGGTTGGCTAGCGATTTCTTGTAAAAACACTAGCCCTGCCACCCATAATGAGAATATTTTCACCCTACTTTCTTTTATTTCATGTAGTAAATTCTCCTTATGCACATAAGGGAGGAGTCAGATGAGATGAAAATCTCACGACGGTTCTCGAACGGAGATTCTTTTAATTGAATGGCACCGTAACGGATGTCACCAATCCAAGGAAATTATGCGAAGCTTTACGTAATTATTATGAAGCTATGCGACTAGAAATTGATCCCTATGATCAAGTTATATACTCTATAATATAGGTCTTATCCATACAAGTAATGGAGAACATACGAAAGCTTTGGAATATTATTTTCGAGCACTAGAACGAAACCCCTTCTTACCGCAAGCTTTTAATAATATGGCCGTGATCTGTCATTACGCATGCACTATCTCCACTATAGAAATAAAAAATCCAAAGAAAAAGAAAATATAGGCTTTCTACATATGCATCGCCTAAACTCACGATTTTTATCACCGAAAGTAAAGAAAGAAACTTCATAGAAGTCTAAATAGGAAGAAATAGATATTCTTTTTCTATGGATAAAAAAAGGATCTAATTGTTAGAGGAAGCACCGTAAAGATCAATTAGCGAGGTTTAAATATACAACAATACTAATCATGCATTTATGTCATGATGGTAGATAGACTTACTTCATTCATGGTGTGAGATAAAAATTAGAATCCACTTATGTAATAGAGTCGATCCACTAAAGTCTTGAGCAATGTGTAGGATCGATCCCAAAGATAGTAAGTCTTTTCTTTCTTAGGGAGAAAAGTCTTTTCAAAGATTCTATAAAATAGAAATTTCTATATGAAACCTAGATAGTTACCTTCAGAAAATTCTAATGATAAGGGAAATTTTTTCTTTGGAAGGTGGGAAAAAGATAAAACGAACTAAAACGGATTAGTAATCCAAATTTCAGTTTTAAACTCATGGAATGAACCTCTTTGGTTAACCCTAAAATGGCATAGATCAATGAGAAATCTTATTTCTTAGGTATGGAACAGGCACCAAAAATGGATGAGCCGTATGAGTTAGGAAACTCAAGCACGGTTCTAAGGGAAGGGTTTAATCAACCTATTCCGACTGGGAGAACAGGCCGCTCATGAGGGAGATTCAAATTATGGAGGCTTGGTTTGATCAAGTCACGAGTATTGAAACAAAGCTATAGCGCTTACTCCTCGTAATTATATTGAAGCACATAATTGGTTGAAGATCACAAGGCTTTAATAAAAAGCATCCTTTTGATTTCTATTTATTTGATTTGTTAGAATTTTCTAATTCTAATTTAAGGGCTCATCAACAATATAATATAACAATGGATCATTCCTTTGCTTTGTGTAAAGAGCCAATCAAAGCAAAGAATTTCATTATATTCCTTTTAAGCATTCTATTTGATCGGATATTTCGTAGTTTAAAATAAGGGATATCATACAAAATAGATTTCTTTCGCTTTATACCGGATGTTTCATAGCAATGGCTGCACGTAATTTGGAATTTTGAATAGAGTATTCATATCACTAGGTTATACAAAAAGATCATTTTTGCACCAACCAAAAGCTACAAAAAGGTTTTATGGTATTCAAAAGGTCCGCTGAGCGCCTCATGGCTATGTCATAATAGATCCAACACTTGCCCTGCATCGACTTCCAGATCATAATTGCTCTAGTAAAGAACTAAAGAAAGTAGATAAATAGGAGATCAAAAGAGAAAGAAACGAATTCTATTATAGAAATCTCTTTCAAAGATTTACTAATTATTCGACTGTCATGTGTCTCTTTGTATGTGTTGTCCTGAAAGAGGAGGACTCAATGATTATTCGTCACGGAGCCGTAAGTGAAAATTTTGGTGGATAAGGATCCCGTGAAAACTTCTTTCAAGAATGGGCCAAACCGGTCATTTCTCAAGAACAATAGCTAAAGGACCTGATATTACCACTGATCTCGAACCTACATGCCGATGCTCACGATTTCGATAGCCATACCAACATTTGGAGGAGATTTCTAAAGTATTTAGTGCTCATTTCGTCAACTCTCCATCATCTTTCTTTCGCTGAGCGCATGTATTTCCATGGTGCTCGCTTTTCCAATTATGAAGCGGCTGGCGATCCAACTCACATCGGGCCAAGTGCCCTGTGGTTTCGCCAATAGTGGGTCAAGAAATATTGAATGGTGATGTGGGGGTTTCGAGGAATACAAATAACCTCCGGTTTTTTTCGATTTGGCAGCATCCGAATAACTAGTGAATTACAACTCTATTGTACCGCAATCGGCGCTGGTCTTTTCGCCTTAATGCTTTTTGCAAGTTGGTTTCATTATCATAAAGCAGCCCCAAAATTGTCTTGGTTTCAAGATGTAGAATCTATGTTGAATCACCATTTAGCGGGCTACTAGACTGGGTCTCTCTCAAGGTGGCATCAAGTACACGATTCACCGATTAACCAATTTTTAAACGCCGGAGTAGATCCTAAAGAGATACCCTTCCTCATGAATTTATTTTAAATCGTGATCTTTCGCTCAACTTTATCCAAGTTTTGCCGAGGGAGCAACCCCATTTTTCACCTTGAATTGGTCAAAATATGCGGAATTTCGACTTTTCGTGGAGGATTAGATCCAAAGAATCGGGGTCCGTGGTTGACCGATATTGCACACCATCATTTAGCTATTGCGCCTGCTCCTCGATAGCGTGTCACATGTATAGGACCAACTGGGCATTGGTCATGGCCTAAAAGACATTTTAGAAGCTCATAAAGGTCCGCTTACAGGTCGTATAAAGGCCTATATGAGATCCTAACAACGCCATGGCATGCTCAATTATCTCTTAACCTAGCGATGTTAGGCTCTTAACGATTGTTGTAGCTCATCATATGTATTCCATGCCCCTTATCCATATCTAGCTACCGACCACGGTACAACTGCCATTGTTCACACATCACATGTGGATTGGTGGATTTCTATAGTTGGTGCCAAGATGCAGCCCATTTTTATGGTAAGAGACTATGATCCAACTATTTGATACAACGATCTATTAGATCGTGTCCTTAGCATCGTGGATGCAATCATATCCCATCTCAACTGGCGGTATCTTTTGGGCTTTCATAGTTTTGGTTTGTATATTCATAATGATACCATGAGCCTTAGGCGCCCTCAAGATATGTTTTCAGATACCGCTATACAATTACAACCTGTTTTTGCTCAATGGATCCAAAACACCCATGTTTTAGCCCCTGCAACGGCTCCTAGTGCAACGGCAAGCACCGCTTAACTTGGGGTGGCGATTTAGTAGCAAGGTGGAAAGTGGCTTTGTTACCTATTCCACTAGGAATCGCCGACTTTTGGTACATCATATCCATGCATTTACGATTCATGTCACGGTATTGATACTCCGAAAGGAGTTCTATTTGCTCGTAGCTCCTGCTTGATACCGGATAAAGCAAATCTTGGTTTTCGCTTTCCTTGTGATGGACCTGAAGAGGGGGTACATGTCAAGTATCAACTTGGGATCATGTCTTCAGACTATTCTCGATGTACAATTCCATTTCCGTAGTAATATTCCATTTCATTGGAAAATGCAATGATGTTTGGGGCGATAAGTGATCGGGTGGTAACTCATATCACGGAGGAAACTTCAGTAGTTCTATTACTATTAATGGGTGGTTTTAGATTTCTTATGGGCACAGCATCCTGTAATTCAAATTTATGGTTCTTCATTATCTGATATGGCCTCTTTTTCCTAGGCGCCATTTTGTATGGGCTTTTAGTTTAATGTTTCTATTCAAAGGACGTGGTTATTGGCAAGAACTTATTGAATCCATCGTTTGGGCTCATAATAAATTAAAAGTTGCTCGCTACTCACCGAGAGCCTTGAGCATTGTACAAGGACGTGTAGGAGTAACCCATTACCTTCTGGTGGAATTGCCACAACATGGGCGTTCTTCTTAGCAAGAATTATTGCGTAGGATAATGGCTAGAGGATTTGAAAGGCATTATGGCATTAAGATTTCCAAGGTTTAGCCAAGGCTTAGCTCAGACCCCACAACTCGTCAGATTTGGTTTGGTATTATACCGCATGACTTCGAAAGTCATGATGATATTACGGAGGAACGCCTTTATCGTAATATTTTTGCTTCTCACTTCGTCAATTAGCAATAATTTTCTGGACTTCCGAAAACTGCTTCACGAAGCTTGGCAAGGAAATTTTGAATCGTGGGTACAGGACCCTTTACATGTAAGACCTATTGCTCATGCAATTTGGGATCCTCATTTTGGTCAACCGCCGTGGAAGCTTTTACCGGGAGGTGCTCGTCTTGAATATCGCTTATTCGTGTTTATCGCTGGTGGTATACAATCGGTTTACGACTAATGAAGATCTTTATAATCGAGCTCTTTTCTACTATTTCTTTCTCGCCATATCCTTACTAGGGGTCTACACTTACAACCAAAATGGAAACCAAGTGTTTCATGGTTCAAAATGCCAATCTCGTCTCAATCATCATTTGTCGACTCTTTGAAGTTCCTCGGCTTGGACAGACATTTAGTCCATGTGGCTATTCCCGCATCCAGGCTTAATACGACGGTGGAATAATTTCTTAGATGTTTTACCGCATCCCCAAGGGTTAGGGCCCACTTGACTGTGTCAAGGAATCTTTATGCTCAAAACCCCGATTCAAGTAGTCATTTATTCGACCTCCCAAGGAGCAGAACTGCCATTCTAACCCTTCTGGGGATTTCATCCACAAACACAAAGTTTACGGTCAATCGATATGGCTCATCATCATTTAGCTATTGCATTTCTTTTTCTTGTTTCGTCATATGTATAGAACTAATTTCGCATTGGGCATGATCAAGGATCTTTTAGATGCACATATTCTCCTGGAGGTAGGTTGGGACGTGACATAAGGGTCTTTATGACACAATCAATAATTCGCTTCATTTTCAATTAGGCCTTGCTCTAGCTTCTTTAGGGTTATTACCTCCCGGTAGCTCAACACATGTACTCTTTACCGCTATGCATTCATAGCACAAGACTTTACTACTCAAGCCGCATTATATACTCATCACCAATATATCGCAGGATTCATCATGACAGAGCTTTTGCTCATGGAGCTATATTTTCATTAGAGATTACAACCCTAACAAAATGAAGATAATGTGTTGGCAAGAATGTTAGACCATAAGGAAGCTATCATATCTCATTTAAGTTGGGCTCTTTCTGGATTCCATACCCTTGGACTTTATGTTCATAATGATGTCATGCTTGCTTTTGGTACACCGAAAAGCAAATTTTGATCGAACCCATATTTGCTCAATGGATACAATCAGCTCATGGGAAAACTTCCTACGGGTTCGATGTCCTTTATCTTCAACGAGTGGCCCGCATTTAATGCCGGTCAAGCATCCGTTGCTCGTTGGTTAAATGCTATTAATGAAAGCACTAATTCATTATTCTTAACAATAGGTCCCGAGACTTTTCGTTCATCATGCTATTGCTCTTTACATACAACTACATTGATCTTAGTAAAAGGTGCGTTAGATGCACGCGTTCCAAGTTAATGCCCGATAAAAGGATTTCGTTATAGTTTTCTCATGGTCGGGCTGGGAGGTACTTGTGATATTTTCGCATGGGACGATTTTATTTGGCGTTTTGATGTTAAATACTATTGGATGGGTTACTTTTATTGGCATTGGAAACACATCACATTATGGCGTGGTAACGCTTCACGCTTTAATGAATCTTCCACTTATTTGATGGGTCTAAGAGGTTATTTATGGTTAAACTCTTCCCAACTTATCAATGGATATAACCCTTTGGGATGAATAGTTTATCACCGGGCATGGATGTTCTTATTTGGGCATCTTGTTTGGGCTATCGATTTATGTTCTTAATCTCCGGCGTGGATATTGGCAGAATTGATTGAAACTTTAGCATGGGCTCATGAACGCACACCTTGGCCAATTTGATTCGGTGGAGAGATAAACCTGGCTCTTTCCATTGTGCAAGCAAGATTGGTTCGATTAGCCCACTTTTCTCAGAGGTTATATATTCACTTACGCAGCTTTCTTGATTGCCTCTACATCGGGAAATTTGGCTAATTTTTGAATGGGACCCACAAGAATCTCATTCTTCGATGGAGAGAAGGCCCGCTTCTTATATTTCTACATCTAGGATTCACTTGTAGCATGAATACTAATAGGACCTGAACCACTATGGCAAAGAAAAGTTTGATTCAGAGGGAGAAGAAGAGACAAAATTGGAGTAAATATCATTTGATTCACGATCCTCAAAAAAGAAATAAGCAAAATTCCATCGTTGAGTGACAAATGGAAAATTTATGGAAAGTTACAATCTCCACCACGGAATAGTGCACCCACACGCCTTCAGCCGTTGTCTTTCAACCGAAGACCTAGAGCCAACTATCGAGATTTTGAACTATCCGACACATACTTCGTGAAATGGTTTATGCATGTTTATTGCCAGAGCAACAAGATCAAGTTGGTAAGGATTAACCTTTCATTTCATTTCGCTCATTTTATTTCTATGGTCGATGATCATAAAGCGCCTCTTTACCATTCTGTATAAATGTACTATTCTATTTGTACAGATAGGTAAAGGCACATTCAATACTTGTTTGTCTATTAGTTTTGACTTCTTCTCTTTCGCGGAGTAGAGCTTTGGTAGCTCGCAAGGCTCATAACCTTGAGGTCACGGGTTCAAATCCTGCCTCCGCAACATCTATAGAAATATAGAATCTATCTATAGAAATATAGAAAAGAGTCAAATTATCCAAAACAAAAATGGTGGGTTCGCTTCAATCTTAACTAGTAATAAGACCGAGGGGTGGTAGGAAGAGGGCTAGACTCACTAAACTATCCCAAACAACTAGACGCTTATCCTTACCACCTTACCATTTTAAATTAAAAAAACGCTATTTTGGGCGGATAGTGGGAATCGAACCCACATCTTCTCCTCGCAAAGAGAAATTTTACCACCAACTATATCCGCATTTTTTTCATGATACAAATTACACATATATGATACTATATACATGGATGCTATTTGTGCATTGTCGAGCCGTAGATTCCTTCCAAATGATTCCAATTATTTAATTAATCTAATTCATTCTATTCTTTTCATCCAAGAAGTTTGTCAAGTTTGACCCCCTCTCATTTTCTTTTTGGACGAATATTCAATTGCAACCTGCCTCACAACCGAGACATTTTTTGGGGGTCATTTCGCTTTTGGATATGGGACAAATAGGTTCAAGAGATGAGAGAATTAAGGATACCCACCGTAAAGACTAACCCAATCCATAATGATGTACCGAAAATACAACATTTTGTCACTTGACCAACCATCCGAGAAGCAAATACGACGGTACACTAATTAATAAAATTGATGAAGTAGCAATTAATGCAAAACAAATGCTTGGAAAACAAGAGTCATTCTTTAATCCTCCAGATAAGATACCAACAAACAAATTATACCATTTCATCCTCTATCACCCAAAAATGGTAATAAAATACATCATCAAGGGATTTTGTTTACCACAAATCAATTAGACTTATTATTACTACCTCTTTGACCACCCTATTCAGACATGGAGCAGGGAAATGGGGATTTGGTTTTTCACAATTTTAAATAGTATGCCGGATTCTATATACGGATAGATAAATTGGTAGATTCACACCACACCGCGATCTTTCTACAGATCCTCAGATAGGGGTGAGATCCACCCCTATGGTCATGTTCTATTCGAGGAATAAAATAAAAAGAGTCTTTCTGAGAGATGGTCGAGTGGTTGATAGCCCGGCCTTGAAAACCGTATAGTTTTGAACAAAGAACTATCGAGGGTTCAATCCCTCTCTCTCCTTTTTTGCTCATTGAATTGTTTCTATTGGTTTTACCTCATAAAATAAGGGGAATGGCTCGCTATCCCACCCAGCCAAGCCGTAAAAATACAAAATTCGATTAGATAGAAATGAGTTAAAAAAAGGAATAAAGTATAATAATACTAAACTAATATAGAATGGAATCAAAGTGATTCCTACTTTAATTCAAGCATTGATCTCCGCCTTATCTCAATTAAGAGGGGTCATGGAAAGAACAGTTCAAAATCACGATCAATTCCTTTTTCAAATCTCGCCGCAATGCACGAGCCCTTCATGCGGCTACAAATGACCTACTTAATAAGAAGAATCTTAGAACAAAATGAGAAGTAGCTAACCAACTTCTGAGAGACATAATTAATCAGATTATCTCGGTAGCTACGCCACCCACGTAATTTAAAGAACCTAAAGGGCGTGAGTCATATATTCTCGGAACGCCGTTCTTGCCAAGGTTGTATGTCTTTTTCAACCTACTCAAATCCAATCCATTTCGACCTCTTAGAGGTTCTAACCAAGGAGCACGCAAATCCCAAAAACGCATAGTTTCTCCTCCAAAATTACTTCTCCAAATGGGGAACGATTAGATATTTCCCTAAACCAAGAGGTCCTCAAGCAGATCCTACATTAGCCCCAAGGCTGTTTCTCAACTAGAAAAGTAAATGCTTGAGCTTGAGAAGCTTCGCCAAGAGGCCCATAAACTCGCTAGGATAAGCGGTATTATCGAACTGCATAAAACAACAAGCAATGAAACCAAAGACGGATAAAGCCGCTAAACTATAAGATAAGTAAGCCTCTCCGCACTATACAAGGGCACGCCGAGCCCACGTGAATGGTTTAGTTAAGATGTGCCGATTCCACCAAGTATACAAATGGCACCTAACCATACATGTCCTCCGATTACATCTTCTAAATCGCCCACACTAATAATCCACCTTCCCTCCAAAAGGGATTTTAGTAACAACCAATATAATATCAATGAGTCAAATTGGTAATTTTCCTCACATCGCCTCCCAAGTGCCCAAGTATCATATACGCCTCAAAATAAAGAGCCTTGAAGACTAGAAGAAAAGCACCTAGACCTAACAAGATTAAGTGAATACCTAAAATTGTGGTCATTTTATTTCTATCTTTCCATACATAACCAAGAATGGAAAAGATTCTTCCAAAGGTCTCGGTCCCAAAAGTGCATGATAAATACCGCCAAATCCCAATATCGCCGAGGAAATTAAATGAAGTACTCCAGACACAAAGTATGGAAAAGTATCTATAACTTCCTCCCAGCCCTATCCCCAACCTAGAGTAGCTAGATGGGAAGTAAAATGAATCCTTGTTCATACATAGCTTCTGCACGTAAATGGGCCACTTCAAATAAGTTCATCATACGCCCGTAATACAATTAATCCGCATGGGCTACATGAGCACCTAGTAATTTACGGATAAATTAATAAGTCGAGCATTTCCGCCCACCAAGCAAAACCAAGGTTTCTGGTCACGACCCACTACAGCTTAAAGTTCCATTAAAGAGCGCTTCCACGTGGTAGAACCTCCTCGTGGAATATAAGGTTTTCATGAGGCTGATCTTGAGCCGCCATCCAAGCACCTAATCCCTTCGCTTAATAGAATATTTTGGTGTAAATGTCTCAAATTCAGATCTTCACGCGCGAATTTCCGAGAAACGGTCATCACGTAGGTTCAAGGCCAAACCGACTACCCAAGAGCACTCATCCATAAACCGTTATCGTACAAATAATATAAAGAAATGTAACCAACGCTTATTGAAAAGCAACCCCAAAGATTTGGGACCAAAAGCGTTAGCGGTTACTATGGAATAGGTTTCTTCACTGAGTTAAAAGCGCTGAATGTATTTGCACCATCACCATCTTCAAATAAAGTATTTTCTACTAGCACCATGAATAGCATAGCAAGGCGCCAATGCACCAAAGAACTCCCATCATATGAAACGGTTCGTCATTCAATTATGAAATCCTTGAAAAAGAGGATGAATCAAATATAGTCGCTACACCAAAACTAAAGGCGCAAAGAACCAACCAGATCGCCTAGTGGATAAATCAGAATACCAAACAAAACAAAGAATCGGGCGAGAATGCGATTGCATTATAAGGTCGCATTGAATGTATCGAGCAAGCTCGAATCATGAATATATGTATACACTGCTTTATATCAAACATAGTCGAAAATAATTTGCATGGAACACATGTCAAAGTAATCACACTTCACATTTAGCTCGATCAAATATACACTATGGTCACACAAACCGTGGTGGCACATGTATGCCTTTCACATAACAAATCAACAAACAAAATAGTGGACACACAAAAAACACAGCGAGTACTCCAAAGCACGACAATCCCCCGAAACGGACACAAAAACCGTCGGCAAACAATCGGCTTAAATGAACACATAATCCATGCTTTCACAAAATAGCTTTCATAAATCGCACACACAACAAATATATTTTATGGGTACACATACTTGATCCTTTTCGAATAGACTATTATATCAAGTTCCATTCCTTGATATAATAACCATAAGGTATTTATCAATTCTTAAAACATACATATACATATAACGATAAAAATAGAAGCAAAAGTAAGAGTTCCCCTTACCACAAGGTCGATACGAATCCAACTTAGTAGCCAACCACAAAGCTCCAACTTGCAACTCAAATTCTCCAAAGTTACCTTGACCCTTAAATCCTCCAATAACACCACTTGCTAAGTCCACAAAGCCTCTACTCCAGTTTTAAAAGGTCGAAACTGAGAAAATAGGGTAACAAGGGCAAAACGGTAATTTCTGGATCTAGGAAAAATAGGAATAAATGGTGGAAAGGTACAATTGTAATTCTGCAATGTCTAGGGGTACAACAGTAATTTCCTGGGCACGAAAGGGGCTTAAAAATAAATATGGTCATGTCAAGGTTCGAACCTGTGCAGTTATACTAAACGCAATACATTTTCAGCTAAATGCAACACAAAATATTTGTAACTTTAACAAATTGCCCAACTCAAAAACAATCTTACAAACTTAACGAAAAATCGAAATAACTCTTATATGCAAGCACAAAAACATTAACATGCACGATCGAACACAAAATAACAACACTAAACATAAATCGGAAAATAATGAATGAAATTTTATTTCCGAAAAATATTTCGTTTATACAAAAGTTTCTAAAAATATAGAATTAATCAAATAAAATTAAAAAAAAATGAAAACTGGAAATATGATATAAAATCGGCCATATCATGATCTGGCTGGTTCGGCCAAATAGAGATATGGTCGTTTTAAAACCGGCCATATCTTCATTTTTTTCTTATTTTTTAAATAATTCTATATTGTTTTTTTGCTTTTTTTAAATTAATTCTATATTTTCAGTTTTTTATTTTTTTATTTTTTTAATTTGCAAATTGATTATATATATATATATATATATATATATATATATATATATATAGTTTTTTTTTTTTGTGCAAATTGAAAAGAAGTTACTTATAATTTTGCAAATTGAAAACTTTAATTTACTTTTGTCATTTATTTATTCAAAATGAAAAGTAAAAGTTAAATTTAACGAAAATTTGAGAAATTAAACGGCAAACGATTTCATTACAACATGAATTTTGACTCATTACACTATAAATACGCAACATAACATATTGAAAGCTTAAGCTTAATATGATTTCACTACAACGAAAACCATTGATGTAGCCGAACGGAATAATGTTGCATCCAATGCCTTGTTCTTTCCTCTGTTTGATGTTCCCAGGTCGGCCATAGTGGTGGAAGTGGACATTCACGGCCAACGCGCAGCCTAATGTAGTGATCGCCATTGACAAACCCGACTGTCCACTCTTCGTCTGCAAGTGGAGGATCCGGAGATGCTGACTCCATGTCTGTATGACATTCCAAGGTCAAGTATATGGTAGACCCATAGAAAATATATGTGGTGAACACCCGTTGATACGTCGTAGCTGTTAGTAGCCCCATACCTGGGAGTGTAAACCAATACGGTCACGATGGTCCGCAAACCACCTAAGTGCATTTGATATTTCCACGATCGCCTTTCCCCATCTCGATGTATAGATGTTCATTGTTGGTCATCTCATGAATAAGTTCATGTCCGACGCTGCACTCCACTCGCTTGGTCATTGTATTAGAGTTGTGCTATACATCTGTATCCACAATTCCCATCGGCCTGGACGTCACTCCAACCTTGAATGTATTGCAGACCTTGTGGTGGCATCTGACTTTTATATCCGAATGATCTACCAGTACTTGAATACATACCAGTGTTGTGAGTGTTGGGAGTCCTTTGACTGTGGTTCGGGTTGATCTTCCCAATCGGACGGGATCCTCGCCCCAGCTGTTTCAGGTCGCCTACCGCTTTTCTTCTCGATTGGTGGCTTCTCCAGGTACGTGTATGATGCATTTCCATCCAATTTAAAGTATGATATGAGTTCCTCCGTGGCGCATTTCACGGTCCCTCGTATCACCATCAAACCGTCCTGCATCGTCTGCTGCCTAGTCCGTATGGTTCTCCCATATGAAGAGTACCTGTAACTCGCTGATATCTCTAATGATGGACGCCCTCCTCCCTTGCCACACTTTTGTTGCATTTCACATGCGCATGATAGTCCCCAACCGGTACGCAATGCGTGTGTAGACACACAAAATGTGTCGAATAAATTATTAAAATCATTAAATTTGATTTATTGTATTTAATTGGAATTTTACCGAATTCTATTCCAAAATAGTTTCGTAAATTAATCGATTTTAATACACCCCATTTAAGGCCTATCAAATTGCGCCACGTACAAAAAATGGAGTAATTTCGATTACTTTGCATTAAAAACGATGTGAATACTCGGAAATGTTAAAACCGATCAAACGCCGCCACGTTGAAAAGATGATGTCAAAATGCACCCTTCCAATTAAATCAAGACATGGAGAAGAAGATAATTCGACCAATGGGACCGCGACACATCATGAATGTGATGTAATTATTCAAGAAAAGGAAAAAGCTTTTAAAAAATGGATTTCCATCCTTACCCCTCTGCAAAAAATGGATTTTCATCCTTACCCCTCTTCCACATCTATAAATAGAGGTCTTCCATCAAATTGGAGAGAGGAAGGGAAGAGGAGAAAAAGAAGTGAAGAAGAGAAGGAGAAGTGAAGAAGAGAAGAAGTGAAGAGCAAGTGCCCACAAATCCTCTCATCCTCTCAAGATCCGGCTTTGAAGTTCGAAGAAGCATTCAAGAAGTTCTTTCAAGCAATCAAGCAAAACCTTCGTTTGATCCAAGAAGAAGTCCTCGCACACTTGGAGAAACGATATTGGAAGATCAACCACCGTAAAGGAAGATCAAAATCCAAAAGTCCTGAAGAAGCCCGAACAGAGTTCTTGAAGTTCTTCATCAAATTCAAGCCAAAAGCAACGTTCGATCTAAGATCAAGCTGAGAAGCCCTTGAAGAAACGTTTCTGAAGGCCAAACTCCCTCTGTACGAAGATCAAAATTCAAAAGCCATGAAGAAGTCCGAATAGAGTTCTTGAAGTTCTTCATCAAATTCAAGCCAAAAGCGACGTTAGATTCAAGATCAAGCTGAAAAGCCCTGGAAGAAACGTTTCCCGGAGGCCAAACTTCCTCTGTAAGATCAAAGGCCAAATTCGTGACGATCTAGAAGCGCCTTCGTGGAGTTCATCCATCTTCAAGAAGTTCGCTATCGCTCGCTTCAAACACTTCCAATTTCGCGATTTGATTCGAGATTGCCACGAAGCTCTAATTATCGTTTCCTCGACCTTGAAGTCATAAAATCCTAAAGCGAAGACTTTGAAGATCCAAGTTCGCCGCATTAGAAGACTAGAATCAGAGGATTGTAATAGAGAATTGTACCCGCACTCATCAAATCAATAAAATTTCATTTGTGCAATTTTAGTTGCTACAGATTTTTGGCACGCCCAGTGGGACGTCTCTACCTCTCATCTCTAGTGAAGCACTATGCCTCCTAGGAAGACGATTAACTCTTCTGAAGCCTCAGATGAAGCTGTCCAAGGGTGTCAAGACCCAAACCTCACGACAAAGCCTTTGAAGCTCTAGGTGCAACTGCCACCAAAAGAGATTGAGAAGAAACATCCGATGATGACGGGTCTTTGCCATCATCTCCTAAGACAACAGAGGTCCCTCGTCAGCTCCCAACAATGAGTAATCCTTCACTCGACCAAATGGTGTTAGCTTTGACAAAATCCATGGAGTTCCTCATGAAGCATACTCAGGAACAAGACCTCAAGATTGCAAAGCTTATGGAACGAGAATTCACACCCGAGAATATTTTAAGCAAGGAAACAGCTGAAACTAGCAAGGCAGGAGGAAAGCGCCATGTGGTGTATGAAGAAACATCATACGCTAAGTCAATATCAAAACAAGGAGAAGTGTCAATCTCCCCAAAAGGGACAATCCCAGCTAATCAATTGAAAGAATTCATCATGGGTGCCCTGAAGGAGAGACTTGATGAAAACTCCAAATCATCTTTCACTTACAATAAGCCATACACACGGAGGATTGATAACTTGAGGATGCCCACATGATATCAACCACCCAAGTTTCAACAATTTGATGGAAAAGGGAGCCCAAAGCAACATGTGGCACATTTTGTTGAGACATGCAACAATGCTGGAACCTATGGTGACCATCTGGTAAAACAATTTATTCGCTCACTAAAGAACAATGCATTCGATTGGTATACTGACTTTGAGGCTGGATCCATAGATAGTTGGGATCAACTGGAGCAGGAATTCCTTAATCGCTTTATAGCACAAGAAGAATCATAGCATGATTGAGCTCACCAACACACGCCAAAGGGAAAGAAGAAGCCGTCATGGATTACATCAATCGATGGAGGAACTTGAGTCTCAATTGCAAAGATCGATTGTATGAGGCTTCAATAATCGAGATGTGCATCCAAGGAATGCAATGGGGTCTTCGATACATTCTTCAAGGAATCATGCACGCTCATTCGAAGAACTAGCGACTCGAGCCCATGACATGGAATTGAGTATGGCTTCAAGTGGAATTCAAGGTCCTCCTGCAAGAATTGCGAGGATTGACACCAAGAGAGGGGTAAGCCTCCATTCAAAGGTAAAGAACCAATGGCTACAAGCGCCACAAAGATCAAAGTATCAAGGGCATAAAGGACAAAGAAAAGGTGAACTATACACCAACAAACAACGATCCGCCAAAAGACGAACGAGCAAAGAATGTCGACTCAAGGAATTGATGGCAAAGCAAGATCCGCTCTCGATTCGGCGTCCCCGGATATTTGATGACTTGTTGAAGAATAGTTTGATCAAGTTGCCTGAAATGAAGAGACCTGAAGAAGAAGGTCGTTCGGACAACCCCAAGTACTGCAAGTACCATCGTCTCGTGAGTCAACAAGATTGTTTCGTCTTTAAGGAGAAGGTGATGAAATTGGCCCGAGGGAAGATTTTGCTAAATGTCAACACCATCTCGTCTGGAGAAAATCATGAGGAGAAAATTGACCAACCCTCACTAGAAGAACCCCCGAACAAAACATGTGTTTCCACCGAAGTGGCAAAACCCATTGATTGTATGACAACTATCTCCTTTAATGATGAAGATCTCTTACTTGGATCTAAGCCTCACAATGCACTATTGTTCGTGGTCCGCTTTACTCGTGGAGCACAAGGTGAAAAGGATACTCATTGATGGTGGTTTTGCCGTCAATATCTTGCCCCTGCATACCATGAGAGAAGTAGGAATACCTGTAGAAGACCTCGCTAGTGGTCGACTGATGATCCAAGGCTTCAACCAAGGAGGGCAAAGAGCCATGGGCATTGTGAGATTAGAGTTGATGATTGACAATATGTCATCAACGACGCTCTTCCATGTTATTGGTGCCAAGACGTCCTACAATTTACTTTTGGGAAGGCCATGGATACATGAAAATGGTGTAGTCCCCTCGACTTTACACCAATGCTTCCAATATTGCCAAAATGGAGTAGTGAGAAAGGTTCTTGCAGATGGCAAACCATTCACGAAATTCGAATCTTATTTTGCTGACTCCAAGTATTACAAGGAACATATGAAGGATGTAAATGAAGGGTCGAACTCGTTTGGCAGTGAGTCAAGAGATCAAGTGAAAAATCCTAACGAGGAAAAATTGCCTCCGCAGATCTGCCCCGGTGAGGTCTCACATGCGAAAGATGAAGGGATGAGTGGACTTACTCTACCATTGACAAAGCTTAGCCTCACTAGTATGGTCCAACCACCCTTGAGGGATTTTTTCGACCAGTCCACGAAGATTTGAATAAACATAAGACTTCATCACATAAAGCCGGACATAAACATTTTGGACCAAATGCTTTCAAGCTTTTGATAAAGGCAGGATATGATCCTAAGAATGGCTCTCCTTGAGATTAAATACATCAGATCTTCTAGCTCACAAAGTGGTGTAAAAACTCGAGAAGGTCTCGTTTTCAACGGCCTAACCCTTTCCAAGATCACCATAAAACGAGCCATAAGCAATTACGTGAGCGAAATGACAACTCATTCACCGAATGTGCTTCACCAAAATTGTGAGAAATCATCGACAAGTCCGTTTTGAAAGGTCAGCCAATTAGATACCGCACATCAAAGATCTGGGGTACAAATTCGCACATCAAAGACTGGGGGCAATTAGGAAACCTGCACGTCAAAGACTGGGGGCAGTTGAAAAGTCTGTGCATCAAAGGTTGGGACCAATGAAATCAGTAATCGCAGAACTAGCAAGTTAAGTAACTCAAAAATCAAGTCTAGTTCCATCACACATGATGCGCATCAAGATATCAAGGTGTCATACGGTGAAACCTCAAAAGGGTGACGATAATCCACACAAGAGTCCGAGATAATATTGAGGATGAAATGAAAGTGTTGAATCATCATACCACATCACCCTTAAGGATTGTGATGTCATTGAAGAAGAAGATGTCAAGTAGTACCCCTCAATTTGAAGAAGGGTAAATGCCACCATCGATGAATTAAAAGAGGTCAATCTTGGTGATTCAAATGATCCCCAACCTACGTACATAAACGCTTTGTTAAGTGCCGATGAAGAAATTGCTTACATTGCCCTGTTAAAGGATTTCATGGATGTGTTCGCTTGTACATACAAAGAAATGCCCGCCTCAATCCCAAGATAGTGCACCAACTCAGAAAGAATGGAGCTCGTCCCACAAGCAAGCTCAATGGAGATTTCGCCCCTCGCTAATTTTGCTAATCAAGTGGAAGTGAATAAGCTAATTGAAGGTGTTTCATCTGGAAGTCAAATACCCTACTTGGATTTCTAACATAGTCCCTAGAAGAAAGAAGAATGGACAAATTGAAAAGGAGATTTTAGAGACCTAAATTACGCATGCCCCAAGGATTACTTTCCGCTGCCCATACCGGAACTCATGATTGACGCCACTACAGGTCACGAAGCACTATCTTTCATGGACGGATCCTCAGGATACAATCAAATTCGCATGGATCCAAAGGAAGAAGAACTAATGGCTTTTCGCACTCCAAAAGGGATATATTGTTATAAAGTAATGCCGTTTGGTCTCAAGAATGTCAAGCGCCACCTATCAAAGAGCAATGCAAAAGATATTTGACTACATTCTACACAAGAACGTCGAATGCTATGTTGATGACTTGGTAGTAAAATCAAGGAGGCAAACAGATCACTTGCAAGACTTGAGGGAGGTCTTTGAGCGATTAAGAAAGTACCAACTGAGGATGAACCCTTTGAAGTGCGCATTTGGAGTTAGCTCTGGAAAGTTTCTGGGCTTTATTGTTCGATAACGAGGAATCGAAATCGAGCAAGCCAAAATTGACGCAATGATGAAGATGCCTGAGCCAAAAAAAATACATGAGCGTAGAAGCTTGCAAGGGAAGATAGCTTACCTCCGGAGATTCATATCCAACCTCGCAGGAAGGTGTCAACCATTTAGTCACCTCATGAGAAAAGATGTTCCATTTAATTGGGATCATGCTTGTAGGAATGCATTCGAATGCATCAAGTCATATCTTATGAAGCCGCCAGTGTTAGGAGCTCCGATACCAGGACGCCCTTTGATTCTATACATAGCTCCACAAGAACGTTCCATGAGAGCATTGTTGGCTCAAGAAAACAGCAATGGGAAAGAGAACGCACTTTACTATTTGAGCAGAACGATGATGCCAAATGAGCTAAAGTATTCCCCCATCGAAAAGCTTTGTTTGGCTCTCGTCTTCGTGATCCAAAAATTGAAGCATTACTTCCAAGCCCACACAATTCATCTTGTTTCAAGAGCTAATCCATTGAAGTATGTTATGTCAAAGCCGGTACTCTCAGATAGGCTTGCCAGGTGGTATTTGCAGATTCAGCAATTCAAAATCATATACGTGCCGTAAAAAGTCGTCAAAGGGCAAGTCTTAGCTGACTTCCTAGCTGATCATCCAATACCTGCGGAATGGGAGTTAACAGAAGATTTTCCTGACGAAGACGTTATGACAATCGAAGTAATCCCCCCATGAAAAATTTACTTCGACGGAGCCTCACACAGAGACGGGGCAGGAGCTGGAGTTGTGTTTCTCTCACCCAATGGGGAAGTTCTGCCATACTCATTCACTTTGACCCAAAATTGCTCAAATAATGTTGCAGAATATCAGGCGTTGATTCTCGGATTGGAGATGGCAGTCGATGCAAAAAGATCACATCTCAACATCTATGGAGACTCTAAACTAGTGGTCAACCAGGTTCTAGGAGATTATGATGTCAAGAAACCTGAACTGGCCCCATATGTTTGTTATGCTAGAAAATTGATCGGATGGTTAGAGGACGTGTCAATCGAACATGTTCCACGAGGAAATAATGGTTGAGTCGACGCTCTAGCAAAACTTGCTTCCACTCTTGTGATGCCTGAAAAGAGAGTCCATATCCCCGTTTGTCAAAATTGGATCGTTCCGCCTATGCTTGAAAATAGTGAAGGTGGTGAAGAAAACAATGTCGTGGAGGTCTATGAGATCGAGAAAGAAGACTGGCGACAACCTTTAGTTGATTACCTGAAATACGGCAAGTTGCCCCATGAACTACGCCATAGAGCAGAAATTAGACGTCGAAAGTACCGCTTCATATACTACAATGACACCTCTATAGACGCCATTCAATGAGGTATTTTATGATGTCTCTACGATGAAGAAGTTGTGCAAGCAATGGAGGAAGCACACTGCTTGTGGTGCTCACCAGTCGGGTCCGAAATTGCACTTTTGAATTAAGAGGATGGGATACTATTGGCCCACCATGGTCCGAGCTTGCATGGAATATGCACAAAGATGTCAACCTTGCCAATTTCATGCTAATTTCATCCATCAACCACCTGAACTGCTACACCCAACTGTCGCCTCATGGCCATTTGATGCTTGGGGGTTAGATGTGGTTGGCCCAATGACGAAATCTTCCGACTATTTCTATAAATGGGCGGAAGCAATACCACTTAAGGAAGTAAAGAAAGAGAACGTTGCTGACTTCATATGTTCCAACATTATCTTTCGACACGGCATTCCACGCTACATAATCACCGACAATGGAAAACATTCTGCAACACCGTGATTGATAAGTTGTGCCAACAATTCGAATTCAAGCAGAAGAAGTCTTCGATGTACTATGCGGCAGCCAATGGCCTCGCAGAAGCCTTCAATAAAACATTGTGCAACTTGTTGAAGAAAGTGGTAGCAAAGTCGAAAAGGGACTGGCACGAGAGAATCAGAGAAGCATTGTGGGCTTATAGGACGACACATCGAACTCCTACCCAGGCCACCCCTTACGCACTGGTTTCTGGAGTAGAGGTTGTCCTTCCCCTAGAACGACAGATTCCATCCCTGAGGATCGCAATCCAAGAAGGGCTCACTGAGGAAGAAAATGCTCGCCTATGACTGGAAGAGTTAGAATCACTATATGAGAAAAGGCTGGAAGCCCAACAAAGACTCGAATGCTATCAAGCTCGCATCTCTAGAGCATTCAACAAGAGAGTTCGTCCTCGCTCTTTCCAAGTGGGAGATCTTGTTCTCGCTGTAAGAAGACCAATCATCATGACCCACAAGGCTGGGAATAAGTTCACGTCAAAGTGGGATGGGCCATACGTCATCAAAGAAGCATACACAAACGGCTCGTACAAACTTAGAGCTGATGATGAATTGACAATTGGCCCCATCAACGGGAAATTCTTAAAGCGATACTACCCGTAAAAAAAAAGACAAAAAAAAAATGCAGAAGCCCTTAAAACAAAGCAGGGGGTGCTTAGATTAGTTCGCTCCTGACCCGCATGAGCATAAACTGTGTACGGTGACCACCAATGGTAGTACACGTGGCTAAACTGTTAATCTACCTCACTAAAGGCATTTTATAGTGGTTAAACTTCAAATACCTCACCTGGTCTAAGGTGGTTAAGCAATAGATACTCCTGGCCCGCACGAGTATAAACTGTGCACGGCACACCCCCCTTCCAATCACAAAGACATCTTTGAACTACGTTTTGACTTGATCCTCTCTTATGGAGGTACGTAGGCAGCTTAGAAATTTCTAAGTTCAGTCAAAATATGTAAAAGCGGTTTGTTTGTTCCAACGAAACAAAAGAATAAATCAAAGCAGCTACTTATGGAACCATCATTGACTCGTCATCGTTGAGCGAATCTGCAGGTGGATCACCAATCTAGTATACCCAGGCTAAACTTCAATCTCCAGGTTGATCAATATGCCCAAGCTACGCTTCAAAGTCGAGGTTGATTAGTATGCCCAAGTTGTGCCTCAATGTTCAGGTTGATCCGATGTTGGATAGCCTTGCCTCAAGTGGATGGTTCTATGCCTCTTCATGTGGTGGCCTTGATCCGATGTTGAGTAGACATGTCTCGAAGTTGATGGTACGCCTTCATGTGGTGGCCTTGATCCGATGTCGAGTAGCCATGTCTCAAGTTGGTGCTACGCCTTCATGTGGTGGCCTTGATTCGTGTCGAGTAGCCATGTCTCGGTTGATGGTGCTACGCCTTCATGTGAAGGTATTGATCCGACGATGTGTGTCCACGCCTCAAGTGGATGGTGATGCGCTTTCATGTGGTAGTCTTGATCTGACGATGTGCGTATCGCATCCGAGTGGATAGTGTTCGCCTCTTCATAGGTGGTCTTGATCCGACGATGTGCGCCACGCTCCGAGTGGATGGTGCTTCTTCATATGCACTACAAAATTCCGTCTCAGAAGCGACGGATAGATCCATCTCTACAAAGTTACCTATCTGCCGCCGCCTCGGGCGACGGATAGAAAATCCGCCTCGGAGCCGTGGCGACGGATAACAATCCGTCCAATTCGACGGATTGACCAATTTATTTTTTTTAATTCTGAATATAGCGACGGATAGATTCTATCTGTCAAGAGATTTAGCGACGGATAGAATCTATCCGCCGCTAAATATTTTATCGACTAGTGACGAATTTGAAATTCGCCACCGTGAATTCCGCCACTAATTCGTCACTATTTATTTCATATTAATCCCTATTTTTCGTAGTTCACCTATTTAATCAATATAATGTTCGATAATAAATCAATAATACGGAAAATGTTTCAATGAATAAAAAGTAATATTCGAGTCGAGAAATTATCCAAACAAGTGTAAATATGAAAAGAAATCCAACATACAGATACATAACTAGCTATCGACGGGTGGGTGATGGCGAATCGACATGAATCGCCCATCTCAGAATCAAGGCGCCGTTTCCTCCTTCGCTTCGTCTGCCGCTTCCATCTCGCCCTTTGTTGCTCCATCTCGAAGTTAGCCGAGCAACCTGCTCTCGGACTCGCGATCGCATCTATTTCGAGACCTGGTCCTGTGTGTAAACCAGACGTCTGGATCATTGATGATGATGAGGAGCACCTGACCAGCCAGATGCAAACCGAGGCTCCCGAGTCCATATATTCGCCCTTTCTTGTCCGGTTTGTTGACCTCTAGAAGATGTTGTCAACTTGTTCATTGACAACACATCACCCGCTCATCCTCCCGCCGCCACCGAAAGCATCAACCTCACCAAATCGTAAATAGCGATATCATGATCGCCATCGCTTTTTAAAAAGTAGCTTGTAATAGTGTACAAATATGAACTTTAAGCAACATAAACATACCGCAATAGACGAGGCCCCAATGGTCCATACCGCCTTCCGCTGGCCTTCTTGAAGATGACATACTGGATGTCACCTCCCCGTACACCTGAATCAAACCAGATCTAGTCAACAATTTATCATCTACAAGTAATAGAGCAAGCAGAGACTTCATACATACACGTAATGCTAGATTGCAAAACACATATATACGCACCGATTGATAATAATCAGCGATGAGATCGCATCCAAGGTGGTGAACGGCCCTTCCCGCCAGACGATCGGGATGCTTGCTCGCTGGTCCAAGCAACATCTCGACATCGCCGGGCGCCAGAGGGCATCCCAAAGGGCCCACTCACGCATCAACTCAGGAGGGATTGGGCCACCGATCCCGAATGGCCTTCCACGACATTCATATCCTCAGATAGCTTGATCCCATAGCCTCGTAAACGCGCCAGATCTGTGGATCAACGCCGAAATGAAGTACCCTTCTACATTCCCAATTTCATACAACATCCAAAGTCAATACATGTCCTAACAACATAATGTATATGGTGACTAACATATCACCCAAATAAAGTGGCTAACATACCACTCACATATAGTGGCTAACATACCACCACATTGTCCTAAAATTTACTAACACAATGGTGACTAACATATCACCCAAATAAAGTGGCTAACATACCACTCACATATAGTGGCTAACACACCACCACATTGTCCTAAAATTTACTAACACAATGGTGACTAACATATCACCCAAATAAAGTGGCTAACATACCACTCACATACAAGCTAACATACCACTCACATTTTCCTAAAATTTACTAACACAATGGTGACTAACATATCACCCAAATAAAGTGGCTAACATACCACTCACATACAAAGGGCTAACATACCACCACATTGTCCTAAAATTTACTAACACAATGGTGACTAACATATCACCCAAATAAAGTGGCTAACATACCACTCACATACAAAGGGCTAACATACCACTTATATTAAAACGATTATAATTACAAACAAATGAATGTCATATTTTAACTTACCTCACCATCAAGTACTCGCCCTCATGCGCCCGAGATGTGGCTCCAACACTCACCACCCCGCCTGGGTTTTCTCTCCGCCCTAAGATGTCACCTAGTTTGTTGTGCACCTCCCGAGGCCATAAGTCATTGTCAATGTATAAGATACAAGAAACGTAATATATATTACTTTAGTACAACAATTTATACTTGTCAACTATCATTATCGCTATGTTTTACATATTTAAGAAGAATGTATAATACTTACTTGGCAGACCAATAGGGAAAATCACAGCAAACCGGCCCCACGGACGCTGGGATGGTTTCGATCAAACATGAGGTAGGGACAATCGTGGTCGCCCTCCAAAGATGTGTCCGGCTGACTGGTAGAGCCACGGCTGCTCTCTCGCCTGGGAGTCTCAGAATCCGAGACCCGTCCCGATCTTCGAGCCTCCTCAAGAAATCGACTCGCCCCCACCCACCACTATCATGCGGCCGCGTGGGGGACGATAGTGGACGGCCTCGTCATGCATCTGCAAAAAAATGTAATAAATACAATAAAATTGGGTTAGTACGAGCCGGCCTTGCTGTCTTCGTAGGGACGGGTTCATCAAAGTAATAAGAGCGTAGGTTGCGCTTCCTCTCAATGTAGGCATTGGCAATCGAACCTTCAGTTTACCTTTGTTGTCGACATACTTCTTCAATTTCCCAGTACCTCTCGAATGGATACATCCATCGATACTAAACCGTCCAAAGAAGTCTCGCTTCATGAGGAAGGTGAACCGACAAGTGCTCCATAGAATCAAACCATTTGTGGAAAGATATGCTCGAGCCAGATAGAATCAATGGTATGTTCCTTTCAAGATTTTCCAACACTTTATCATGAACCACCCTTGTGCCTAAATTTTTGAAAAATAAGCTCAACTCGGTGATAGCATTCATACGTGTTTCAGAAGCTCTCGAATGCTACCGATAAGCCTCTCCATGAACACATGACAATGTGGCTCTTCATCCCATAAACCTCTTCTTCAAATCCACACCTCTCTAAATTTGAGGCATAATTATCCGGGAAACTCAATGCCCTCACCCAATCAAACAAAATTGACCTAGAAGCGTTGTCAATTGTGTAGCACGCCGCCACTTACCATTCTCATCCTTCTTTGTCAACTCAGCCTTTTACACCACGCCAACAACTCGGATCTAGACTTCGATGGTCCTTTGTTTTCCCTCAATGTTGCAAAGTGTATTGAATAAGTTCTAACACGCTCTTCTCAATGTGCATGAAATCTAAGTTGTGACGGATAAGAAGACCGCCCAGAAGGCAAGTCCCGTAAAATGCTTCTCTTCCTCCAACCACATTTTTACCAATTTTCTCGTTATGCTTCATCCACCCAAGTCCAGCCACCTTCATAAGACCCAATCTATCAATCTCCGCAAGAATTTGTGCACCAAGAAGTCTTGTCGGGCTTTTTGTTGACGACTTTATTTTTCAAGAATTGATCCTTGTTCTTCCCGAACGGATGGTCACTTTCTAGCAACCTACGGCGACAATCAAACCAACAAAATTTTCCACTACCCTTCACCTAAATGCATCCGTATCCTCCAAGCAATGTGATGCATATTTCCGCAGCTTCTTCCGTATAGCATGGAGTACGCAGGAAGTCACCACGGTCCAAAGAAGAGCCGCCTCAAGGTGAAGTTCTTTTTTTCGACACATCATATGCAGGATACCATCCGCCCACAACTCGATCTCCTTGATTAGGGGTTGCAAGAAAACATCCAACGCCACCAGGATCTTTCGCCTGTGCACCAATGCAATAAACATGAATGGCTCCTTCATGCACTCACCGGGGGCGATTGTACGGTGTGAGCATAATCGCCAACAAGAGTATTTACGCTCACTAACGAATCCGTTAAAACCATCCGCATAAAGTCCCAAACGACATTTCTAGATTCGCCGCAAACTCGGATATCTCTTGTCAAACGATTTCGCGGGTGAGTCTCATTGATGGTCCATTCTACCACCTTCTGATTATCCGAGATTACTCGCCCTTGTGCCACCGCATTTTATCCGCAGTAACACTTGAAGCATACAATCTTTTCAAACGAGGTGCTAGAGGGAAGTACCACATTTTCTTATGTGAGAGATTTTTCTTTGTCGCTTTTTGGCCCTCCTTGTAACGCTTTGTACTGCTCCTTACCACGTAACTTGCATTCTATTAGATCCGCATCCTCCTCCCAATATATCATGCACATTTTCGACAATACCTATGGTTACCACAAATTTCTAATCCCGTGATCTTTTTCTTCGCTTGGTAAAAGTCAGGAACTAGGTTTTCTTCGTGACAAAGGTCCAACATTACGCCAACCCATTCATTGAAGCTCGTTTTATTGTCGCCATTAGCCTTACAACTCATTAGCCGAGCTAACAAAGACAACTCAAGAGCTTAACCCCGGTAAACCGCTTCCTTGATGATTCTAACAAGTCAAAGAAGAACCGATCCTCGGATTCGTGGTTCCTCCACCTCCACCTCGGTTTCAGTGTTGGTTGTGTCCTCGAACTCCGCCGCAAAGATCGTGACACCATTTGTTCGACTCGAGCTCAATAGCATCGCCTTCAGATGTACTTTGTTCCCCGACTTGTTCATTGTTTCTTCCTTCCACGCCGTCGTCATTGGTCATATGTATTGATTGCGTCGCTTCTCACCATGATGATTCCATACCGATACGCAGCAGAATCCATTTTTCCTCAAGTCGACTACCACTTTAGGAGTCACGATGCTTGTTTCAGACCGCTTCATTGCACAAGGACACTTTATCAACCCATCCTTTACACAAGCCGGATTTGACATTGCAAATGCAATGAAACCTTCAACCCCTTTCAGAAAACTCCATTGAACTCTGCCATTGAGAGTACGACAATACATCCATCCACGATCGGTATTCATTGTATACTTTATTTTTAACCTGAGACGTTCCAATTGATTAGATCGTATTTAATTTATTAGATCGATTCCAATTCGGATAAGAAGATTGTAGAGGTTAATTGTTAATTATTATATGTTGCTTATAAATTAATTATCAATTAAATGTTCGATATTTACAAAATTGGGCATATAATTTAACCATTTCAACCTCTTAGTACATATATTATATACTTAACATACATATCAAATTAACTAATTACTCTATACATATCGAATTACTACATATATTCATATCAAATTACATACTTAACATACAAATTTATCAAATCAAAACTACATACTTCTATACTTAACAAACATATCAAATTAACTAAACTAACTATATATACTTAACACACAAATCAAACTAACTACATACATTCATACATACCAAACTTAACATACTACATACATTCATATCATTAATTAAACTAACTATCAAATTGAACAAATTACATATAATTGATCAAATTAACTAAACTAACTACTACATATTTATCATATATACATATAATTGCTCAAATTAATCAAAATAAACAAAATCCCCAAATTTTAAAAAACTAGGGTTTTAGCCAAAATACCTTGATTAATCGGTAGAAATCAAATTGATCAAGAAACAAACTCCTCGTCCCACTAGCTTCGATTAGGCACCAAGATCGGCGGAATAACAATTCACGGAAACCAAGAGAGGAGAAGAAGAGAATGAGGAAGAAGAAGGGAGAAGATGAAGAAATGAGGCGTAGTCCGCCTCGTCTGGATTAGAAACTCGGCCGACGGACACGATCCGCCGCCCGTAGTCGATCCGTCATTATTTTTGGCCATTTGATAGGTATCCGTTATAAGGCTTACGGATAATCTATCCGTCAGCTTTTCAAAAAAAAAAATTATTTCTTTTTTTAATAAAGTTAACTGGGCGACGGATAAATATTATCCGTCGCCCAATTTAGCGATGGATAAGTTATCCGTCGCTAATAAGCTACGGATAACTATTATCCGTCGCCAAACGGGGCGACGGATAGATTCCGTCGCCCCAATTACCGATACGTCGTTATGTTTATCCGTCGCCCCATAACGTCGTTTTTTCCTGATTTTCTTGTAGTGATGGTGGTCTTGATCCGACGATGTGCAGTCACATCTCCAAGTGGATTGTGCTGCCGCCTCTTCATGTGGTGGTCTTGATCCGACGATGTACAGTCACGTCTCCGAGTGGATGGTGCTACGCCTCTTCATATGGTGGTCTTGATCCGACGATGTGCGCCACGCCTCCAATTCGATGGTGCTCCGCCTTCATGTGGTAGTCTTGATCCGACAAGCAGGTGCGCCACGCCTCCTAGTGGATGGTGCCGCTTCTTCATGTGGTAGTCTTGATCCGACAAAGCAGCGCCACGCCTCCTAGTGGATGGTGCTCTGCCTCTTCATGTGGTGGTCTTGATCCGACGATGTGCATTCACGTCTCCAATAGGATGGTGCTCCGCCTTCATGTGGTAGTCTTGATCCGACAATGTGCGCCACGCTGAGTGGATGGTGCTCCGCCTCTTCATGTGGTGGTCTTGATAATCCGAAGATGAGTGGTCATGTCTCCAAGTGGATAGTACTACACCTCTTCATATGGTGTCATTGATCCAATGTTGGATAGTTTTGTCTCAAAGTGGACGGTGCTACTCCTCTTCAATGTGGTGGTCCTCATCCAATGTTAGGCAGTCATGTCTCGAAGTGTATGGTGTTACGCCTTCCCGCCTTGATGCAACAAATCTTCATGTTATTGATCCCCGAAATGGCAATTCAATTTGACACCTCGCCCATTCTCGTTAACATGTGAAACTCGTGGTAGAGGAATCGGCACGAGCATGTGACAAACACATCCGTCTATACCGATAATTTTCAAAACACCAAGATTCACCTCGTCATATAGGTTACCAACATAGGTAACCCTGCGAACCGAGACAAATCCCATATAGTTATGAAAACCTCGGTAGATGACATATGAAGCGTGTTTGTCAATGTACACCAAGCCTCCAATGGGGAGCAAGGATGGTGTGAATGGAAGAAATTGGAAAGAGCAAATGGTGTGAATGGTATGCAAAAAAACAGGCTGCATTTTGGTACTACTTGTAGTGCAACATTCACACACCAAGGGGACAAGCAAAGGAGGCGTGAAAGGGCAAAGCTAAAGGTGGTTCAATTTGTCAGAATTGTAGGCATCATGAAGAAAGTCAAACAAAAAAAAAAAAAAGAAGCAAATTGTTTCCATTGTACATGTACTACAGCACACTCTACTACCCTCTACTAAAATTGTAATGATTTTAGCTAAATAGGATGAGGCTCATGTTTACCAGTTTAAACATTAGAATGATAAATTTACAAGTTGTTTTAGTTCAAAAATTCAACTCCTCAAGCACAAATGAAGTGATGATACGACGTATACAATACCGAACAATTTTCGCACGTACAAAATTTGTGTAAGCAAATTTGATTGTGTCGTGACTTATTCACTCTATTTCGCATTTCCACGATGTCATTCGTGAACCGTCACGAGGGGGCAATTTGTAGACACGCAAAATGTGTCAAATAAATTATTAAAATCATTAAATTTGATTTACTGTATTTAATTGGAATTTTACCAAATTCTATTCCAAAATAGTATGGTAAATTAATCGATTTTAATACGCTCCATTTATGGCCTATCAAATTGCGCCACGTACAAAATATGGAGTATTTTCGATTACTTTGCATTAATAATGATGTGAATACTCGGAAATGTTAAAACCGATCAAACGCCGCCACGTTGAAAGGATGATGTCAAAATGCACCCTTCCAATTAAATCAAGACATGGAAAAGAAGATAATTCGGCCAATGGGACCGCGACACATCATAAATGTGATGTAATTATTCAAGAAAAGGAAAAAGCTTTAAAAAAATGGATTTTCATCCTTACACCTCTTCAAAAAATGGATTTTCATCCTTACCCCTCTTCCACATCTATAAATAGAGGTCTTCCATCAAATTGGAGAGAGGAAGGGAAGAAGAGAAAAAGAAGTGAAGAAGAGAAGGAGGAGTGAAGAAGAGAAGAAGTGAAGAGCAAGTGCCCACAAATCCTTTCATCCTCTCAAGATCCGGATTTGAAGTTCGAAGAAGCATTCAAGAAGTTCTTCCAAGAATCAAGCAAAACCTTCGTTTGATCCAAGAAGAAGTCCTCGCACACTTGGAGAAACGATATTGGAAGATCAACCGCTGCAAAGGAAGATCAAAATCCAAAAGTCCTGAAGAAGCCCGAACAGAGTTCTTGAAGTTCTTTATCAAATTCAAGCCAAAAGCAACGTTCGATCCAAGATCAAGCTGAGAAGCCCTTGAAGAAACGTTTCCAAAGGCCAAACTCCCTCTATACGAAGATCAAAATCCAAAAGCCATGAAGAAGTCCGAACAAAGTTCTTGAAGTTCTTCATCAAATTCAAGCCAAAAGCGACGTTAGATTCAAGATCAAGCTGAAAAGCCCTTGAAGAAACGTTTCCCGAAGGACAAACTTCCTCTACAGAAGATCAAAGGCCGAATTCTATGACGATCTAGAAGCGTTCTTCATGGAGTTCATCCATCCTTCAAGAAGTTCGTTATCGTTCGCTTCAAACACTTCCAAGTTCGCGATTTGATTCGAGATTAAGCCAAGAAGCTCCCGAATTATCGTTTCCTCGACCTTGAAGTCATAAAATCCTAAAGCGAAGACTTTGAAGATCCAAGTTCGCCGCATTAGAAGACTAGAATCAGAGGATTGTAATAGAGAATTGTACCCGCACTCATCAAATCAATAAAATTTCATTTGTGCAATTTTAGTTGCTACAGCGTGATCGCATTCGCCAGGATCCACGTTGGATCTTTCATGGAGTATTTTCTTAATAGCAAGATGTGAAACCACACCTCCTTGCCTGCGTAAGATTCCACGGGTTGTGACATGAGGATGCTTCGTCGACGCTTTCTCAAACTCAAAGCGGATTGCATCATAATGCATTTCAAGTAGGTGATGCAGCTTGGGGAATTTTATGTGAAACTTTGAGTTTGCAGTTCCCAACCAATACTTGTACCTGGAGTGCGCACTTTTGACTCTGCAACCAATTTACATTGTTGAATGTCAGTTTGGGCACAACTCTAATTACATGATAGTAGTGAATTACGAAATAAATTTAATTACGAAATTGAATTACATGTTCGCCGTGTCAGCTCCAAAGTGCAGGGTGTGTTTCGTCCACGCGTGTACAAATCGGTCATGGTATGGGTCCAACCAATATCTCTTTGGGTACACCATGAACCTAGGTTGACGTATCCAGGCCTCTGCCATTTCTGCAACAGCCTGCTTATATAGTTCCGGAGTATTTGCGTTCACGATCTTTTGCCATCTTAGCTTCATTGAACTTTCATACTTATTGGTACCCCCCATCATGGCACGTACACATTTCTGCACATCCTTAGATATATGCCTCCGACACAGTAGGTGTGCTACTTCTGGAAATACCTCCATTATGGCACGCATTGCAGCTAACTCTCTATCCGTAACAAATACCCCCAGTAAGACACCACATTCTGTAAACAACCCGCAGTCGTGTAAGCCCCCACACATAACTTGACGTCTTCTCGTCCGAGACGAAAATGAAAGCTATGTGGTAGGTTTGCACAGTGGGTAAAATGCCAATCACTTCAACCAATGGCATATCGTACAAATTTGTATTGTACGTAGCATCCATGAGGACAACATGAGAGAAAAACGGATCATTGACTTCATATTAGGATGAGCTAAGAAAAATCCAGCCAATATGTCAGTTCCCGGATGTTTGACCACATAATATATGTAGCTATGTCGTTGCAACAAATCGATAAAATATTCAATCGACTCCATCTCGCCCATCTCCATCCGTTGATCAATCTGGTCAACATTGTATACGTGTCGTAGCGTACTGCAGTTGTGCACAAATTCATTTTGGAGTTGAACAAGCGTTGCTATAGGAGTCATTCTGGCATGCAACATTTTCACTACTCGCACGCTTTTCATCAATGAACGCCCCGCGACGCAGCCAATGGGGGTATTTCCAGTCGATGATTGTGTCGGTGATCGCTTTCAAAACAACTTCCACTCGTCCGTAACCTCTCATGTAGCTTGACTTGAAATGGGCAAGAATGTTTTTTACTCCGCTGAATTTATGGATTTTGCCTCGGTTCATGGAGTCGTGACTTATGGTCACCAAAGACACTCACAACCCATGTACACGCTTCTTGGTCTCGAATGCGGATCGCGAAAAACATATTATTTTCGACCAATAACACGAACCTGTGCTTCGCTCGCACAAGTATTGAAAATCTCTTGGGTTATGAACAAGTCCGTCCAGTCTGGGAATTCTTCAGACGCTGTGGACGAATCACTTATGTAACTCATATTATACGTATGGGAATGGAAGTGTTTGGGAATGGAAGTGTTCGGGAATAGAAGTGTTTGAAGTGTTGGAAGTGTTGTGGATTTTAAGTGTTCGGGAATGGAATTGTTTTAAGTGTTTGAAGTGTTGTGGATTTTAAATGTTCGGAAATGGAAGTGTTTGAAGTGTTTCGGGAATGAAAGTGTTTGAAGTGTGGAATGGATTTGAAGTGTGGTGAAATGTATCCCATCTCCCTCTCATTATATAGAAGTGTTCGCAGAAGATGAGTTATTCGGATCGGGTAGAAGATGGGTTAGGGCCGGATCAGGCCTGGGGCGGACCCATTAACTACACATGTCACCGACGTCCCCTTTTTCTCGACTGTCGAACTGACCGTCAAACCCGTAGTCGACCGATCAACCGGCTCAATCGGTCGAACCCGATTTTCATTTTCCGAATTCTATAAATAGGAGGGTTTGGGACTCATTTTCACACCACCAACTTCATTTTCCTACTCTAATCAACTTCATCTTCACACAACCAACTTCATTTTCACACTTCAATATTATTAGCAATCCTCTCGGTGTTTAGCAACCATGTGGAAGGTAGTTTATACGAAAATATTAATAAAACATTGTATATTTGATTTCTCACATACTTCAATATTATTAGAACTTCGTTGTATTCGTGATTTCTAACATGTCTCAATTTCCTACATAAATTAACTAAGGGCGGTGGATCCAAAGATGGTGGTGCCGAAGATAAAAGACGGGGCAAAAGGAACATAATGGATATTCCACAAGTACCAGTTGATCAGTATTGTGGACGCCTGCATGACATCGGTGGAAGGGTTAGAGGTCCCATACCTGCTTCAGCCAGAGTAAGAAGGGATAAAATGATGTACCCTTCAGAAAGTTCGGCAAGTTCTGAAGAAACACCGCCGGCGAGACAAGACTCGTACTAGACACCTGGCTCTATCGGCACAAAGTCAAATTTAAGAATTGAAAGTGAAATGCCCTTTGATGAAGACTTCACCATAGATTCTATGCGTTCAGGGCCGAGGACGGTGCCATTTGAACGCAACATTCATGGTTCTTCCGCCAGGGGTGGCCATAGTAGAAGCGGAGACAGTGGACAGGCTTTCCATTTCAGTAATGAGGAAGAGCCTAATGATGAGGGTGGAAGCGGAGAACGTGGACAGGCAGAGCCTAATTATGCTACTAATGAGGCGTGGAGAGAGCTAACAACCGGTATTGATGGAGGCCTCAGAACCGGGTTACTCACAGGATTTCTAGGCCACATCGCTCACTCCATATGGATAGGAAATGTAAGTCACTTCAATGTTTACTATTGTTAAGTCATGTTCTTTGAAATCTGACGATTCTTATTTACTATATTTTAATCCGCAGGACCGCGAGATTCTAGAGGAATTTCACAAACCCCGGTCTTTAATCCGTTTTAAAGACTATTTAAACGATGGTGTCAACCATATTGTCAACAACACCCATTTCTCACGCTTGCCGAACTGTATGCACCCGAAGATCAACATGCCTTTGATTCGTGCATTTGTTGAACAGTGGTATCGCAAAACTAATACCTTTCACATGCCATTTGGTGAGATGACAATAACCCTGCATGATGTCCACTATTTGCTCGGCGTTCCTGTTCATGGTCGTGCTGTCAAGACGACAATGCAACCAGATGCGCCTAAGGTGGCATTAGCAATTCATATGCAAATGACTAAAGCACCGGTGAAATCCAACTTCAAAAGTGCTGGTTTCAAGCGTAGCACCATCGAGGCATCTTTAAAAGCACGAGTTCTTCCACCGGAATCACATGCTATCATGTACTTGTTATGGTTGTTAGGAACTTCTCTATTTGTCGACAAAAGTGGACATCGAAGTTCGCATCAAGTTCCCGCTGGTTTCTACAGCCCTACTTACCGTGAATGAGTTTAACACATACGCATGGGGAGCTGCTGCACTTGCCAATCAGTATAGACAATTGGGAGTTGCAACCCGTATCAACTGCAGACAAATAGATGGATGTCTTTCGCTTCTGCAGGTTTGCCCGCTTTATATTATATATACATTTTTACATAACTTTAAAAATGATCATTTTCTATCAAGTATTTATACTATTTCAGGCGTGGATATACTCGTATTTTCCTCGTTTTCAATCATGGAACTTGGGAACCACCGATAAGGATGAGACTGATATGCATCTTATATATATAAGTGCAACTAGACAATGTTGCACCGAATGAAGTATGTTATTCAATATAACACGCTTGTCTTCATTACGTTTAAGTCTTTTTTTTAATTATATACTTATGTTACATGCCTCTCGTGTAATAGGTGAGTTGGACACCGTTTGGACTCGTGGCAGAGGAAGCAGTCCCTATTTCTCAATATAGGGGAATTATTCATTGTCTAAAGGTTACGGAGGCTTACATGCCAGACCGCGTTATGCAGAAGTTCGGATACCCCCAGTACATTCCTACAGAACCGATAAAACCAGTGCTTGTACAAAGGCCACCACAACCCTCACTCTATCGATGTTCTCATGCTGTTCGAGACTCATTCGAGGACTTTCACACCTGTCGATGTAATTTTCATCAACAAATAATTCGAGTGCATTTTGGACATGAAACAATTTCGACGTACCCAGACTGGTTTCGACAACGTACGCATATGCAAGTAACCCGCCAAGAATTATTTACTCCAAGGCAACAATTCCAACCGACCGATATGGATCCTAGCGTGGTATGTTTCCTAGACATTCAATATATATACATACACGACGTTTGTTCGAAATCTCAAAATCCTTATTTGTGTGTGTTTTTACTTTGTGGAGGCTACGATTGATCGCTGCTATGATGGGACGATCACCACCAAATGACATTATATGGAGACGAATGACATATTCGCTGTTGTTGATGAAGTTTGTGAACACTTACAAGATTTAATTCCAAATTAAGTATCCAGATTTATTATGTTAAGCATGTATATTTTCCGATTCAAGTTTGTATCCGTGTTAAAATTATAATATTTTATTGGTAAGCATTTAATTTAATATATTTAGTTATTCGTGTGCCGTTTAATTTCTCGAATTTCCGTTAAATAGAGTATTTAACTTTTACTTTTCATTTTGAATAAATAAATGACAAAAGTAAATTAAAGTTTTCAATTTGCAAAATTATAAGTAACTTTTCAATTTGCAAAAAAAAAAAAAAAAAATACAAAACTATATATAATCAATTTTTAAATTTAAAAAAATGGAAATCAAGATATGGCCGGTTTTAAAATCGGCCATATCATGATTTCCAGTTTTCGTTATTTTTTTCATATTTTCCAATTTTTTTTTTTTTTTTTGCTTTTTTAATTAATTCCAGATTTATTATGTTAAGCATGTATATTTTCCGATTCAAGTTCGTATCCGTGTTAAAATTGTAACGTTTTATTGGTAAGCATTTAATTTAATATATGTAGTTATTCGTGTGGCGTTTAATTTCTCGAATTTCCGTTAAATAGATTATTTAACTTTTACTTTTCATTTTGAATAAATAAATGACAAAAGTAAATTAAAGTTTTCAATTATAAGTAACTTTTCAATTTGCAAAAATAAAAAAAATTACAAAACTATGTATAATCAATTTTTAAATTTAAACAAATGGAAATCAAGATATGGCCGGTTTTAAAATCGGCCATATCATGATTTTCAGTTTTCGTTTTTTTTTTCATATTTCCAATTTTTTTTTTTTTGCTTTTTTAATTAATTCTATATATTTTAGAAACTTTTGTATAAACGAAATATTTTTTGGAAAAAAAAAATTCATTCATTTTTTTCCGATTTATGTTTAGTATTGTTATTTTGTGTTCGATCGTGCATGTTAATGTTTTTGTGTTTGCATAAACGAGTTATTTCGATTTTTCGTTAACTTTTACTTTTCATTTTGAATAAATAAATGACAAAAGTAAATTAAAGTTTTCAATTATAAGTAACTTTCCAATTTGCAAAAATAAAAAAAATTACAAAACTATATATAATCAATTTTTAAATTTAAACAAATGGAAATCAAGATATGGCCGGTTTTAAAATCGGCCATATCATGATTTTCAGTTTTCGTTATTTTTTTCATATTTCCAATTTTTTTTTTTTTGATTTTTTAATTAATTCTATATATTTTAGAAACTTTTTTATAAACGAAATATTTTTCGGAAAAAAAAAATTCATTCATTTTTTTTCCGATTTATGTTTAGTATTGTTATTTTGTGTTCGATCGTGCATGTTAATGTTTTTGTGTTTGCATAAACGAGTTATTTCGATTTTTCGTTAAGTTTATAAGATTTTTTTTGAGTTAAGGTCATTTTGGTCAAGTTACAAATATTTTATGTTGCGTTTAGTCGAAAACGTGTTGCGTTTAATAGCACTCGAACCTGTGACCTGCAGATTCACAATCAAACACTAAATCAACTGGGCTAGGCACGAAGTTGTTTATAATTTGACAGGCAGTTCCCTATAACATAGCGATGGCAGATTCTGTATATTATGCGAAAGATCAGGGGCAAAATAGGCATGTTACGGGTCTGGGCCAAAACTGAAATATCTAAAACTTGTCAAATTGCTCGGCAGATCCCTGCCACCTTCAAATTCCAAAAAACAAGGGTTTTAACTTTTCAAAAACTTCGAATCAGTCCCTGTTAATTACGAAAACTTCTAAACTCCATCAAACCCGATCAGACCAACACAAGATTAACACCAATCGATTCCTTAACCATCCCTCTACTACAATCGATCAAAAACAGGTCCAAAACAACACGAATCGTTCCAATAAATCACGAAATCGATCTCATGTTTCTTGCTTCTATTTCCGTTTCAAATACCTCCCAAAAATTTTGATCTCGTCAGGAACATGGGATTCCTCCTTAATCTGTACATACTAGCAGCTGAATCACCTGACGTTCAAAATTCCAAGAACTCACTCGATTCTCGAGTTGACGGCAAATAATCATGGTCTCAAAACTAGCAAAGCCAAAGGAGTATTTCTAACCTAAAATAATGAAGTAATTAGACTCCAAGTGGAACTCGTCTAGCACTTAGGCCTAGTCCTGGCAAACGGATGGTTCGGATCGGATTCGGATCGGATCAATTCGGATCGGATTGTTCGGATGTGTAATTATTTCGGATCGAGTTCGGATCGGATCGGATCGGATCGGATTTGGATGTTGTTCGGATTCGGATCTTATTCGGATACGGATCATGTTCGGATGATAAAACTTTATGTTATTTCGGATCGGACCTATTTCGGATCGGATCAATTCGGTTCAATTGTTGTTCGGATTTGGGACTTATTCGGATTCCAATACTTCATACTATTTCGGATCGGATTAATTCGGATTCGGATGAACTCGGATTGAGTGCTTTTCTTATTTTCAACATGTAGCTTGTAATGTAATGATAGTTTGCTCTTCATGTTATACCTTGAATTCTCATTGTATTTATACCTTGCTCTTCATGTTATAACATAACAGGTGATAAATTGTGGGAATTGCTTCTGATTAATTCTATATCATCCAGTGAATTTGGCCTAAGCTTTTTCAATTGGAATTGATTTTTAACAGTGACTTGTAATTGACATTATTGTAACTTTGGCTAAAGAATGATTGATTATATTTCTTCTTATGGATATGAGATATAAATAGTAACCAGCAGACAATTGGCCTTGGAGCTAATGTATCCTTATTTCAGGAACAAGTAGCAACAGATTATTAATGAATTAAATACACTGATAAATTGACATCAATGATTCATTAGTGTGCTCCAGTTTTTCTTACTTCATTTGTTGTAAAGCCAAATTTTTTTAATGTCCTTTCAAAATCAATAAGCTCCCAGCATTTTACTCATTTAATAAATTGGTTTCATTTCATCTCATATACTTTAAATATTCAAGGATTCAACACAATGGTATTCATAAAGCCAATGATATACCAAACAAATACGGAGTAGTACATTATATGGTTACGGATGGGAGTAAAAATCACTTGATACATGCTTTTGGGACCGTAGCACCACATTTCTTAGGCAAAGCCATGGCCTTGACTGGATCAAAGAATTTTGAAAATGTGCGGATATTTCAATGATTCGGATGATTTCGGATCGGATGATTTCGGATCGAATTTAATTCGGATCGGATGAGTTCGGATGAAATTTAATTCGGCCGCCTCGATCGGATGAGTTCGGGTCATTTTTATTCGGGTCACTTCGGATCGGATTTCGGATGACTATTTGGATGGTTGACCTCGTCAACTCGGATCAAATTCGGATTTCGGATCGGATAATTTCGGATCGGATTTCGGATTCGGATTAAGTTTGCCAGGACTACTTAGGCCCAACTTGTCGCTCCAAGCCCAATCCAATAAATTCGATAAATTTTTTCTTATTTATCGATCCGTAAAATAATGACTGGTAAAATCTCGTACATCAACTCATGTCCAAAATAAATTCTCGTCTGCAAATTAAATTCAAATGGATGATCCAAAAATAAATTCCGGAATTTTACACTAGTCCATTTCACTATACGAGTGATCTTCTACATCAGTTGCTACTCCTTTCTCATATATAACATGCCAAGGTACTCAACAAATGATTGTCCAAAAGAGCATTTAGACAATTTAGCATATAAAGTGTGAGCCTTTAGCACATCAAACACAGTTCTCAAGTGTATTACATGATCTTCAATGCTTGCAATGTAAATCAGAATATCATCAAAGAACACTAAAACATACTTTCTCATATAAGGGTCAAATATTGAGTTCATTAATGATTGAAAAGTAGCAGACGCATTAATCAAACCAAATGGCATAACAAGACATTCATAATGACCCTGGTGAATTCTAAATCCAGTAAAGTGAACATGCTCATCTGTCATCCTTATTTGATGATAACCAGATCTCAGATCAATTTTAGATAAGACCCTTGAACCATGTATAATTCATCAAGTAACTCATCAATAATTGGCATTGGATAAGCATGTTTATAGTGAGATCATTTAGATACCTGTAATCAACACACATGCGCCATGTACCATCTTTTTTCTTAACCAAGAATACTGGTGATGCAAAAGCACTTGTGTTGTTCTGTATAACTCCACTGTCCAACATATCCTTGATAATGGCTTCAATTTCATTTTTTAATGCGTGGAAGTATCTGTATGGATTTTGTCAGCTCCAGGTATCAACTCTATTTGATGCTAATTTGTCTCCTTGGTGGTAGCTCAGTAGGATCTACAAACACTTCTGGATATTGATCTATCACTTGTTGTATTGGTTCTAGTACAGGCTCCCTTTGTATAGCTGTGATAGGAAATAGATGTCACATAACTCCAATGCTCTCAACCTGTAACATATTATGAAATTCTCTGAGCACTGTTAGTAATAGCATCGATATAGAACTTTTTATTGTTCTTGTAAGAACGTAGGATCCCGGATTGGTACTTGGAACAAGATCAATAGACAATGTTGACAACAATGTTGTTCAACAATGTCTTCAACAAGAAACAAAAGGCAAGGATGAATATGAATGAAACTTTATTACCAAGCCAACATATATAAATATGTTGGCGCTACTTTAGGGAAAATATCTCGACAAGAAAAGTAGATCTAATCAACTAGGTTCTAATACAATCACGATGATTGATTAAACAACCAAAACTAGCCCTAGAAGAACTAACAGTAAAAGCTATTCTAGGTCAATGTTTGAAAGAGTTATTCCAACAATGAATACTCTTAGACAAACTCTAAAGCTAGCAGAAAACAAGAAGCCTAAACTCTTTAATAAAATCTTGATTGATCACAAAGAAAGGCGTCCTGATTGCACGGCTGAATCCTTTTATATATACTTGAGATATCGGCTACTACATCCAAGTCGAAAGGCAATAGGATCTCAGCAAATGCAATTTTCTTTTTCTTGTTTTCTTCAATATACGCATAGAAGGAATTTTCCATATTTTGATTCTTCATAAAATATATTCCTTCTTGCTTTCACCATAAGTTGTTCTTTTTCCTTAAATCGTCTCTTATTCGACTTGTAAATACTTCCAGTCCAAGTTTCCTGTCCAATGTGCTTTGTTCTTGATGCTGACTGGAATGTTATATCTTCAATGTTATGCCAGCATTGAATTCTATCCTGTCACAATGTTATTCAACATTGGTAGTCCTGCAGCTTCACAAACAACAACAACAAACACAAACTTGGAACTGATTAATGAATGACAAGATTATCAAAACACAAGTGCATACTGCACTTTCAATCTCCCCCTTAATCTTAGTCTTTCATCACAAAACAAAACAAGAGGTTAGTAGAAACATAACTAAGAACAACTTAGGAGCTAATCTCCCCCTTAATCAGACAGCTAAGATAAGTTCTAGAGTATTTAAAATATTATAGACCCAAAATGAATAGAAATTGTTCAGTACTAAAACAAATTTAAAAATTTCAAGTATCTATTCTCCCCCTTTTTGTGAGGAAAGAAAAGACACTAGAGTGCTTCTGAACTTCAGATTGTTGGAAATCGGCTCATCAAGTCCTTTGATTTGCTCTAGAATCAGCTTGTCCTGATCAGTTAGGGTACATGCAGAAAGAGTTTCAATGCTAGGGATCAATGTTGAGCCAACATGTAGGCCAACATTGGAGCGTTGAGCAGCAGCCACAGAACTTTCTGGTGCATCAGCATTGCCTATAAGAGGAGGAATATTCTCTTCCACATCCATGCCCACAGGAACTTCAGGATCCACCCATGGAAGATCACAGATCCTGTCATGTGTTTCCAGCAGTTGCTTGGTGACATTGATGGATTTGAAGCTGGAATGATAGACATCATTGGCTCTGACCTCAATACCCTGCAACGGAAGAACTGCAAAGATGGTGGATGGGAGAATCAAATGGCCTCTGATCCCTCTATTCTTGGAATTCTCTAGGTGCTTGAGAATTCTTTCTCCCAGATTGACATTGTAGCCCATTTTGATCCTCAGAGAGCAACATGGTCCTCTTAACCGAGCTTCTTGTTGTCGAAGATGGCAACCAACAGTACAAACAAATCCTAGCAAGAACAGAGACTAGAGAACAACAAGATTTCAAGTCCAAAGTCCCACTAGCCAAGATTGTAGTTTTCCGCAAATCCCTAGCAATCTCATCCATAGATACCTCTGGTGGGTTTCAACCTCATCCCTATTTCTATGCAAAGACAAGATTGAGATCCTTAGAATTTAAGAAAAATACATCACCCCTAAGATACACACAGTGATGTTTACCATGCCCTTCAACACCAAAATTCTCAGATAAGTGTGCATAGAATTCTTTGATGATTTCAGGAAAAAAAGCCTCATATTGGGTAACAGCATTGTTGGTCCAGATAACGGCAAAGTAAAAGACTCGAGGGGGGGGGGGGGTGAATAGTCTTTTAAAACTTTTGTCGATAAACACAGTTTCTAAGATATCTGTGAAGATATCTGATACTTAAATTCAGAGCGCGGAAGTAAGATAGATAAGAGAAGAAACAATAAGTGTGTGATTGCTATGCTCAAATGTAAATACAGAAAGGTAAAATACACAGCAAGTATAGTGGTATCCGGAGGTGTAATCCTCCAACTAATCCACTTCGGTCTTACAAAGACCTAGAATTCACTAGAATGTATAATTGAGGTCACCTTACAAAATCCTATTCTAAGATTCCTTAAACAAATGGTTCACAACCAAATGTTCCCCGAGTTATTCCCTGCCCATACCAAGTACTTCTCAGACTCGTAAACCTTTTGAGTGCTCCTAGCTTCCCAAGCTAAGTACTTCCTGTGCTCAATAACCTTGGAGTTATTCCTTAGTTTCCCAAATCAAGTACTTCCTCTACTACGTTAACCTTGGAGTTATTCCCTGATTTTCCAAACTAAGTACTTCCTGTACTCCACGCCAGTTATGGTGTTGGTTTCGATTTGTTTATCAGATGAGCTTCTTTAATAACTTATTCAGTTATTCAGATAGCTCTATGAATCAAGTATACTTAATACACTTTTCAATGTATGGTATCTTGTTCTTTTATCGACCAAGTCTATGATAATTGTTCAAGAGAATGAATCTCAGATACTTGATCTTTTAATTCAACTCTTTCACAAATAGCAGTGCTTGTTTAGGATCAGGACACTTAGAACTTCAGTGCTACTTAAAATCAAGAGCTTTGGTCGCAACAGAAAGCTTGAAGAGATAAGTAGTTTGCTTGAGAGAGTAAGATCTGTTCTGTGTTCAGTGTCTAGTGTATCTTCTCAAGCAGTCTAAGTGTTGATATTTATAGATAAATTTGAGTGCCGCTTGAATAGTGTCCGCAGTTTAAATCAAATTCAAACTATCGATATCTCGTATAGTATCAGAAGGTGTTTGTCTTCTTCTTCTTCTTCTTCATAAGTTACCGTTTTGTTCAGACATCTTTGTCCGCGCATTTAATGCATTGTACGATACTTTGTCCTGTAGTGCCAACGAAACTATGCATTGTATCAGAGACCTTCATTTAACAGATTTCTCTGAGGTTTTGCACGCTCTTCTTTTTCCACAACTTCAGATACCACTTTATTGAAACAATTAAGTTGCAATATATGTTTCTCTTTCAGAAACGTGGTTTAAGTCCAAGGTATCTGAGTGCAAATATCAGAGGCACTTTCCTTTTCGTAAGTTTTCAGCCTCGATATCTCTTGTAACACAGTTTATTTAAAACCATTTGTGTCTTCAAGATATCTGGACATAGGTATCTGGAAAACTATTTCAGTAATCTTGTGCAGTCTTCAAATCTTCAAAGTTGTTGAACTTGTTCTGCCGGATGTCTTCTTCTTGTTCTTCTCTTCATAAAATAAAAATTACATTTTGAGACCTAACATCCTATACAAGATTAGCTAGACTATCATACTTAGTGAGTTTCCTCTTTTACAATGTTCAAGTGAACCAAGAGTACTAATCACCTTTCTGAACTAAGATAAGTCATAAGGTTGCTGATCAAAATCTAAACAGATATTCCTAACAAATTTCTAACAAATTTTCTAACAAATTTTCCCCTTTTTGATCAGTCAACGATGACTATCTATCCTATTACAAATCTGGATGAGGAAACAATCCAACACTTAATCATTTCTTAAGATCTTTCAATTCATACAATTATGCGTAGTAAACATCAACCAAATCACAAGGTGTGATCTTTGCTGACAAGTTATCTTTTATAGAATGATATCTGAGAGTAGGTTCATCAGATATGCTACAGAGAAAGTTTACAGATAACTTTAGTACATAATACAATTTTAGCTCAGTCAGCAAGATACATCAAAAATACATAGTAAATTAGGACAACAGGAGTAACCAAGCTCCAAGTAAACATCCTAATAGACTAGTCTTCAAGTCTTCAACAACAGTTCTATGGATCAATCTGCAAATTTCCTATCACCAAACCTTTGATGTCATCGTAATAATCATAGAGAAGTGTTCGACAATCATCTCGTGTCTCTCGCAAAACCATGCACTTTGTAGGTTTTGCAGGATTTTCTTGACAAAATGCTTGACCCACAGATACTTCCCCCACTTCCAGGCATGCTCTATTCTGATATCTGATAGCTTGAAGTATTCATAGATAATCTTCAGATATCTGATGTCACCCTTGTATTGATCTCCAGTTAAGTAGAATGACTCGTAGGGTTCCACAACAAGTCTTGCTCTTGTTCGTTTCCTCGTGATATTCGTAATTTCGCACATCATCTGGCTTTCCATATGGACATTCATCAGAGAGGTCCTTTCTCATGGCTTCAATTCTCTTGATAACTTCAAAATCCAACCAAGCTTTAATATGATTGGTGTTGATCAAGATTGGCTTATCTTTCCCCCATGCCATGAGCTGTTTAATGATTGGATCTGGAAATCTTGAGTTTACCAGTAGATGCTTAAGTTCTAGAATCCAATAGCCATTTTTCTGATTGATGCACCTGTAGACAGAGGAATTGTTATCATTCTTCACATACTCAATTTTGGCTTCTTCTGGCCTGAGTGGAAGTTGACTTTGTCTTTGTTGAGCTCTCACCTGCCTTTTCTGTCTTGAATTCTCTTTAGGGTTGTTGCTTGAAGAACCACCCTGGATAGACTTGGTATTTCCAGAGGGTGTTTTAGCTGCTAGGGGCTTTGCAGCTATGGGCTCAGTTAGGCTTTCAATTTTCCTTTTTCTGTGAAGAGGAGCTTCATCTTCATCAGTCTCTTCATCATCATCAAGATAAAATCTGTGAGAGTTTTACAACCTTCTTCATTGCCCAGGGATTTGATTGACCTTTTTCTTCTTTTTCAGAAGATTCATCAATCCCTTTAACTTGTCTTCTCCTTGGAGCCTTGGTACTCCTTGGAGGTTTCTGTGCCATGGCCCTTGTTATCATTAAAGTACCTTCAGTAGGTTTCTGGGAAGTAGCTACTATTTGCAAAGCAGCTTGACTTGAGGAGGGCTCATTTATTCTGAGTGGTGGCTGGGAAGTTTTCTTGTTTCTTCTTCCTTTCTGAGCAACACCAGCTCCAGATTTCCTCTTATTTCTTTCTCCTTCTTCCCATTCCCCCTGACTTTGAGGTCCAGATTTGTACAATCCTTCCCCCTTAGTCATTGTTGGCTGACTAAGTCTCACAAAGGAATCTGAGAGAGACTCAAAATGTCCTTGTAAGCAGTTATAGGCAGTGACCAACTTCTGAAGTTCAGCTTTGAGCTCCTGATTTTGCTTGATAAGTCCATTTTCCTTATCAGTGAGCTCTGCCAATGGGCCGAGTATGGCATCCGCTTCCAAAGAGGTAACTTGCCTCTTGAAAAGCTTTTTCAGTTATAGACGCATCATTGTCCCTTATCATTCCCAGATCTTTCTGAGCAATGACCATGCTGGTTGTTCTCTGAGTGATGAGCTCAGTGAATTTCTTCAATTCTCAGGGGACGGAGGCAATTACTTCTTTGTTCTGTGAAGACAACTCCTTCTTAAGATGTGCCAGTACATGGTATCTATTCATGTATTCATGGGAGTGGACATTTGGCAGCTTGTTGAAAATTTCTGGAGCAAGTAGCTTCCTTTTCAGATGAGGAAACGCTAGGTGTTCGCTATGTGTTTTGCCAAAGTCTTGTCTTCTTCATCATCCGAGTAATCAGCCCAAAGGATCTTCATCCTCTCGACATTTTCATCTATTTTGTCTAGTCCAGCAACCATCTCAGAGATAGTTTTCTTTCCATTCTGTGAGGAGGATGGTACGTCTTTTGAAGATGATGCAGCCTTAGCATCATGCTTAGCTTCAGATACTTCTTCAGTATCGAGTTCTTTGGTGAGTATGGCATCTGCTTTTCCAGCAGTGTAACTTGCCTCTTGAAAAGATTTTTCAGCTATAGACGCATCATTGTCCCTTATCATTCCCAGATCTTTCTGAGCAATGACCATGCTGGTTGTTCTCTGAGTGATGAGCTCAGTGAATTTCTTCAATTCTGAGGGGACGAAGGCAATTACTTCTTTGTTCTGTGAAGACAACTCCTTCTTAAGATGTGCCAGTACATGGTATCTATTCATGTATTCATGGGAGTGGACATTTGGCAGCTTGTTGAAAATTTCAGGAGCAAGTAGCTTCCTTTTCAGATGAGGAAACGCTAGGTGTTCGTTGCGGTGTTTTGCCAAAGTCTTGTCTTCTTCATCATCTGAGTAATCACCCGGATCTTCATCCTCTTGGACATTTTCATCTATTTTGTCTAGTCCAGCAACCATCTCAGAGATAGGTTTCTTTCCTTTCTGTGAGGAGGATGGTACGTCATTTGAAGATGATGCAGCCTTAGCATCATGCTTAGCTTCATATACTTCTTCAGTATCGAGTTCTTTGGTGATTGCATTCACAGCATCCTGTAGCTCTTTAACCTCAGAGTAAGCAATCATTTCTTGTAAGTATTGATCTTGTAGTTGATCAAGCTTGTCTCTGGATTTAGCTATCTGCTTCCAGCTTGAAGATGGAGTCGTTCGTTCTTCTTCCAACAATTGTTCGAGTTGAGCCTGCTTGAGTATTTTGTATTTTCCGAGTTGTTTCTTCGTAATGCTCAACTACTGCAGACAGAGTAGCTTGTTGTTGGTAAGATGGATGAGTAGATTTTTGAGGAGATGGGGATGGAGATTTCTGTGATGTCCTCTCAGTGTGCTTTTCAGCAGATGAGGCATTACTTCTTGGTAAAATTCCTCCGTCCTCAAAAGTGCAGGGCATCGCCATCATCCTTTTGTCATTATCATCCTTGTGGTGATGGTCGGGAGGTTCATCAAAGTCATTTTCGCTTATTTCTTCCTCCTCATCATCTTCGATACAAGATTGATCACTTCAGAATAGTGATCTTCGCCCATTAACCTCTTCTTGTTCGTAAGGAATAAATTGCGTAGTCTCAGGTGGCGGGTTGAATGCCATCTGTAATCTTGTCGACCATCACTGCTCAAGGCTTGTATCAATCTGTGTGCCACTTCTCTGGAGAAATCCTTATGCAATAAAGTCGCAACTGTATATTGTTCAGTAGGGAACATTGCATGGATGTAAGTCTCCAGGTCAAGAGCTCGTGCTCGTCTTGTAGGTTGATCTGTGATTCTCAATATTTCAGAGAGATCATAGCACCTTAACTTCTGCCATTTCTTGAAGCATTGAATGTGCTTTGGCAAAGTTTGAGGCTTGAAGATGGGTAGTAGGTCCTTTTTCTCATCATCAGGAACCTTCTTGGCACTTGTTTGAGCCTGAAAGAAAGTGTTTTGAGTTAGATTCAAAACTTGTGTAGATATCTGAGTACAAGTGTAGTTTAGTTTCTGAGTTACCTGAGTAAGGACATCAGGCTCAGAGACTTGTACTACTGAGACAAGTGGTGTCTCAGATATCTCGTTGTGAGGTGGAGACTTGGAAGTCTGGTCCTCATCAACCTTTCTTTCTTGAAGCTGAGAATTAAAATTATCACAATACTTCGGAAATTTTATCAAGAAAACTTTAAGTGACAAATCGACATCCGAGAGGTCAATTACCTCCATGGGAGGCTCAGATATTTGTCTCTCGTAGACTTGTGGAGTCTCCGAATCTTTTCGTGATGAAGGCCTTGATGCCTCAACAATTTCCATAGGTGCAGGGGATGTCGCAACTCTGTCCCCTTGCACTTCTACTTCTGAGTGAGCCTGTGAGTAGAAAGCATTGAATAATTTAGAGAAGAAGTTTTAGTTAACCAAGGTGAAGAATATTTATCATTGATTTTCATATACCTTCATACTGGAAGGCTCAATGACATTTTCTTCAGAAACCTTGTCGGCCTCGGGTTTTCCGCATTTCTGCCTTATCTTCCTCTTTCTCAGTTGGAGCCTATTAGAAACATTCACTTAATTGGTTGAGTAAATTATCGTATAACTGAAAAATGACAACTTAAGAAACATTTTATTAACTGTAGAACAGGCTCGGATTTCTTAAGAGGTGAGGTTGATGAAACCTCTTTCGCTTCGAGGCAAGCTTTCCACTTCCTCTTGTCCTTGTGTTTCTAACTCACGTAATAAAGAAATTTTATAAGTAACAAGTCGTATAAGCATAAAATTTCACAAGGTGAGAGTTAAACCATTCAGCTACCTGAGCAGTGTCAGGCTGATTGGTCTCTGAAACTTGTGACCCTTATATACTTTGGTCTTCTTGTTCCAGTACAACTTCTTTGTTTGAAGTTTCAGGTACTTCACACCTTTCCTGAGTATGCAACTCAGTTGCCTCCCCTGGTTGATCATTCTGAGTAGATGTCTCGCTTGATCCCTCTCATCGAGTTGGGGAACCCGCTTTTGCAGGATTTTCTTCAAAGATATTGTATCGGTAAGTCGAAATGGAGTTCATTTACTATTTCATCAACCACTTGTGCTTTGTGGTTGTGGTTGTTGTGGTTGTCTCAAAGCGTAAGAATTATCATTAGAATGTTCTTCCGCATTCTTAGATGTGGCATTTGTTAGGAAATTTGTTTAGATATTTTATTAGAAATATCTGTTTAGATTTTGATCAGCAACATAATGACTTATCTTAGTCTCAGAAAGGTGATGAGTACTCTTGGTTCACTTGAACATTGTAAAAGAGGAAACCCACTAAGTATGATAGTTTAGTTAATCTTGTATAGGATGTTAGGTCTCAAAATGTAATTTTTATTTTATGAAGAGAAGACCAAGAAGAAGACATCCAAGCAGAACAAGTTCAACGACTTTGAAGACTTGAAGAAACTGCACAAGGTTACTGAAACAGTTTTCCAGATACCTTGGGCAGATATCTTGAAGACACGAATAGTTTTAGACAAACTGTGTCACAAGAGATATCTGAGAAATAGAAGGTCTATCTGAAAATAAGGAAAGTGTCCACAGATATCTATTCTCAGATACCTTGAGCTTTAACCACATTTCTGAAAGAGAAATATATATATTGCAAACAAAGGTGTTTCAATATAAGTGGTATCTGAAGATAAGGATAAGAACGTGCAAGGAATCAGAGAAATCTGAACAAGGTTGTCTCTGATACAAAGCATAGTTCCGTTGGCACTACAGGACAAAAGTATAGTACATTGCATTAAATGCACGGACAGAGATGTCTGAACAAAAGTAACGGTAACTTCTGAAGAAAAAGACAAACTCACATAAAGATTATACACAGATATCAATAGTTTGAATTTGATTTAAGCCTAACGGATACTATTCAACGGCATTCAAATTCATCTATAAATATCAACACTTAGACAGCTTGAAGAGATACCTTAGACACTGATCCTTAGACTCTGATACACATATCTTACTCTCTCAAGCAAACTACTTATCCTAAAGCTTACTGTTGCGACCTTAGCTTTTGATCTTAAGTAGCACTGAAGTTCTAAGTGTCCTGATCCTAAACAAGCACAGCTATCTGTGAAAGAGTTGAATCAAAAGATCAAGTATCTGAGATTCATTCTCTTGAACATTTATCTAAGACTTGGGTCAGTAAAAAGAACAAGATACTATACATTGCAAAGTGTATTAAGTATACTTGATTCACAGAGCTATCTGATTAACTGAAAAGTTATTAAAGAAGCTCATCTGACAACTCAAACCAAAACCAACACCATAACTGGCGTGGAGTACAGGAAGTACTTAGTTTGGAAAATCAGGGAATAACTCCAAGGTTATCGGAGTATAGGAAGTACTTGATTTGGGAAACTAAGGAATAACTCAAAGGTTATTGAGTATAGGAAGTACTTAGCTTGGGAAGCTAGGGAATAACTCAAAAAGGTTTCTCGAGAAGTACTGGGTCAGGAAAGCCGGGAACAACTCAGGGGGAACATTTGGTTGGGAACCATTTGTTTAAGGAATCTTAGAATAGGATTTTGTAAGGTGACCTCAATTATCTATTCTAGTGAATTCTAGGTCTCGAAGACCAAGTGGATTAGTTGGAGGATTACGCCACCTCCGTATACCACTATACTTGTTGTGTTATTTACTTTTCAGACTTACTTTTCAAAGAACACACACACACACTTTAACTGCTTTCGCACTTATCTATCTTAAGTCTTCCAAGGCTCGATTCTAAGTATCGATATCTACAGATATCTCGAGAAATAGTTTTATCGACAAAGTTTCAAAAGACTATTCACCCCTCCCCTCTAGTCTTTTGCTTTGCCGTTATCTCGACCAACAAGTGGTATCAGAGCAGAGGTTCACAAGCCTTCCGACCAACCTAGATCCCCAGATAAGTGAAGGAACTTTGTCCATTTTGAGGACTATTTAATTTGTGTGTTAAGTGTGCAGAATGTCTCGAGTGATGCACCTGCTCTCAAACCAGAGAACTACGAGAAATGGAAAATAACATGATGCTCCACCTTGAAGCCATACGTGATTTAAATGATCAAAGTGATAAAGAATGGCCCAATAGTCATTCAACAACTCAAACAAGTCATGGAGGTTTCTAATGGTAGACAGAGATCAATGCGAAGGATCTTCACAAACCGATGTGTCAACAATCGAGATCTACTACCAAGTTATTTACTAACCAAAGCTCAGAGAACTCGACATCTAAGATGCCAAGAGGAATCGCCCGATGGTCAAGCTCGTAATATCATCATCGACGACACTGAGCACACAAAGGTAAACTGGGTGCTAAACGGCGAAGTTGCTCGCAACCGATTGAAGAAATCGCTGAACCGAGAAAACCAAAGAAAACAAGTTCGAAAGTTCTCAAGTTGAAATTTCAAAATTTCAAACAAGGACCCACCAAACTCGAAGAACTTGATTTCAGATTTACCACTCTCATGAGTGATATGGCAGCACTTGGGAAAGAACAGATACTCCCAATGTAAAAGATTAAGACTATAGTCAAGTCTTAACCACAACCGGAGCATACCAAATTCTTTATTTTAACCAAGGAATGCCAAATATCACTCCAAAGGAACTCTTCTCACATCTTGCTACGGTTGATTATGAGACAACACAAAGAGAACAAACAACCTAAAAGTTGCGTAACATTGCTCTAGTTGCTCAAGGAACTTCAAAAGAAGAAAAGCAAGGAAGAGATCGAGGATGCTCATCGCAAAGCAAATGAGCAAATATGTCACCAAGAAATTGAGAGAAGAAAGCCAAAGAGATGTCAAAAGCATCTAGTTTCAAACTATCACCAAGACAAAATATGCAAAGCTCACGAACAAGCCACCGTAAAGCATCATGTACTGAGGAAGCAGAAATTGGAAACGATATCTGTTTCTATTGTCAGAAACCTGGCCACTTCAAGAAGGATTGTCCTGCCTTCAACAAACTTAGGACAGGTGACAAGAAAGATAGAAGAATCTTCAGAAGAAGCCAGAAAGCTTTGTTAACTGAAGAAAGAAAGAAAATCCAAACTCAATTGGATGCTCTAGACGTTGAGACAGATTCTGAAGATGACATTTCAGATGACTCAACTTTACCATCACCAGAATTATGTGGAGATACTCATGATATAATCGACTTCGGCCTCAAGAAGAATGAAATGTGTGGAGTTGCTGAAATTGACGGTCCAGACATCTCTAACATAGAAATCTGTCTTATGGCTGATACTTCTTGTTATACTTATGAAAGTGATGAAGAAGAAATAAAAGATCTAGAAAATCTCAGGAAAGAACTTGACATCTAAAAAAGAGAATTTCTAATGATCCGAGCTAGAGCCGAAAATCTTGAGGAAGAAAAGAATTCTCTTGCAAAGGAAAATTCTCAATTAGTTAAGATATCTGAGAAAAAGGATGCTGAAAACGCATTTCTCAAAGCTCAGATATCTGAGACTGAAAAGTCACATAAAGAAGCAATGGCTGAATTATGAAAGAAATATGAAGATCTTCTTTCTGAGAACAAGGAACTCAAGAAGAAAGAATTATCTTTTCAATCTTATGCCAAAGCTAGTGACACTCTTACTGAAGTACAATCTTACTTAAGAGATCCTTCAGAAAAGAAAGGACTTGGTCAATACATGCATAAATTGTTCTATCACTCAATAAGAGTAAGGAAAGAAGAACATTTGTAAGTACTCAAAGAAGATGGTTCCTATGCAATATATAGTATCGGTCAAGACGAAGATTGTAGATAAAGGAAAGGCAATATGACTAAACCTTTGTGGGAAAAACAAGTCAAAAACAAAACTGTTGGGCACGTCTCTGAAAAGAAACACCACACTGAAAAGTGTAAACACCCACAGTGCTATGTCTCTCAACAGGGTAGAATTGCAGGAACTGGAAAATTCTCCAATGTCACTTTTTCTGGAAAGATATTGGACCAACTAGAGACTAGTAAAGCTGTTGAGAAAAGATCTCAGATAGCTTCAAGTGCTCGAAACGGTATCGCTATAAAGGTATCGGGAAACGACTTGCTCATGAATACAAACAGAGCAAGAACGATGGTTAAAGGCTAGAATTGCTCAAAGCAATTATCGGCGGAAGTTGAATCAAGCCACTGAAAATCTGAATGCCAGAGCTAGAAGAAATCTGGCAAGGAAAGCTAAGTTTGCTGAAAAGCAAACTCAGAAACCAGACAGGTATCTGAAAGCACCAAATGGAGCACCTAGGAACACACCAAATGGAGCACCTAGAAACACACCTAAGGAAGAAAATAATTCTTAATAATGATAATCATTCTATTAGAATTCCTCCTTATGTTCCTATCAGACAAAAGAATGTTCCTAGGAAATTCATTCAAAAATGGATTCCTACTGGAAGATTGTTTAGTTCTGATGGTTCCAATTGTAAATTGAGAACCTAATCTCCTGCTTCTGCTAGTGCGTAATGCTTCCGGACTAAAGCACAATGGCTATTTGATAGTGGATGCGTAAAGCACATGACAGAGATAAAGCAAATCCGTCGATTACAAAGCTTGCAACACGTGACCAGATATCGATTTGGTTGAGGAGAATTAAATCCTCTCTCGATTTCGCAACGCCAAATGGGTTCATTAACAATCACCGACGACATAAGTTAAGGATTTGAAATATAATCTATTTAGCATGAGCCGCTTATGCATAAGGGTTTTACTATAAAATTCAAAGCAAAATCGCAAACTAATTGACAATGAGTCAAAGCATACCTTGGTTGCTCGGCGAAAGGCGCCTTTATGTTGCCGATTGGGCATCCGCCACAATCAAGAATGTCTCATGGTGAGTCAATCTGGTCACATGTAAGAGCACCGTTATGCCACAAAAGAATGAGTCACTTGAACTTCAAAACTCAACAAACTTGCCAAGAAGGAGTTAGTTGTTGGCCTTCCAACATCTTCGTAAAGGATGGTATCTGCTCGCCGATGGGGAAACAATCTAAGATCTCTTTCAAGTCCAAAATCGTACACTTAAGAGTTAGACCACCGCAACTATTACACATGGATCTTTTGAATCATCCGTAATTAGTTATGCAGAAAGAAGTATGGTCCGTTGTTGTAGATGACTTCTCAAGATTCACTGGGTTGTCTTTCCAAACACAACTGATGCTAGGATGGAGATACCAAACTTGGTCAAAAAGCTTGAAGTCATGAAAATGACAAGGTATTTGCAATCGTATCGCACTATGGTACCGAGTTTGTCAACCAAGACATAAAGGAGTTTTGTACCGCAAAGGTATACAACACCAACTTTCCTCCGTAAGAACACCTCAACAAAATGGTGTTGCGTAAAGGAAAACAACCCTTAAAGAAGTTGCAAGGACGATGCTAGATGACACCGAAATAAGTGAAGTTTATCGGGTTGAAGTCACAAATCACGCTACACTCGTAATGTATGTTTGATAAACAAACACCATGACAAGACTCCTTATGAAATCTTGGTTGGTAGACCCCCTAATATCAAACATCTGAGAGTATTTGGTTGTAGATGTTTTGTTCTAAACAATGGGAAAGATTATCTGAGAACATTTCAACCAAAGGCAGATGAAGGTGTATTTCTTGGTTATTCCACGAATAGCAAAGCTCATGTAATTTACAACAAAAGAACAAAGAAAATTGAAGAATCAGTTCATGTTGTATTCTATGAAGGAAGTAAGAAAACACCTCCTAATGATGAACTCTCATAAAGGTTCAAAGAACTAATACTGAGGGATTCTGAAGAAGAATCCTCAGAAAGGAGAAACATCATTATGGAAAGTGAGGATGACTCTGACGTAGAAAAGCTTGATATGCCTAGTAACAACAAGATGACTCACAAACATGATGAAGAATTTCCTAAGAAAATTCCAGAAATGGAACAGGTTGCTGAGAACCTTCATCATGAAGAGGTATCTGAAAATAAGACTGCTGAAATGCAAGTTCCAGATATCTCTAACACTTAAAAAGTGTCAGATATCAATGACATTTCCCATGTGTCAGATATCTCAGATACTGAAAAAGTATCAAATCAAAATCCTGGTGATTCACATTCAAATCACTTGGATATTGATCCTACTAGCACTAAACCTATGATGAGATGGATCAAAGATCATCCTGCAAAGGATGTAATTGGACCAATTAATCAAGGTGTTAGGACTAGGAGAGCAATAGCTGAAAATGCTAATTCTCTTTTTGGATGTTTCATCTCAAATATTGAACCGAAAAATATAGAAGAAGCATTAGGAGACCAAGACTGGATCTCTGCAATGCAAGAAGAGTTAGATCAATTTGAGAGAAACAAAGTCTGGAAACTAGTTCCATTTGTAGAAGGAATATCTGTGATTGGAACTAAATGGGTTTTCAGAAACAAGATGAATGAATCTGGTGAAATAACCAGAAACAAAGCAAGATTGGTTGCCAAGGATTTACCTGCATCAAGGCTTAGATTTTGATGAGTCATATGCACCAAGCCGATTGATGCAATAAGACTCTTTCTAGCCTTTGCAGCTCATAAAGATTTTAAAGTTTATCAGATGGATGTCAAAAGTGCATTCTTGAACGGTGAACTTGCAGAAGAAGTTTATGTTGAGCAACCACCTGGCTTTGAAGTTTCCTTAGAAAGTAGAATGGTCTATAAACTACAGAAAGCTCTGTATGGACTGAAATAGGCTCCAAGAGCATGGTATGACACTTTGGCCAAATACCTTCTGGAAAGTGGTTTCAAGAAAGGTGAAGTGGATAAAACTTTATTTACCTTAAATCATGATGGGAAACTACTCTTGGTTCAACTATATGTTGATGACATCATATTTGGATCTAAGGACAAGCAACTTTGTAATGACTTTGCAAATCTCATGAAAAGCAAGTTTGAGATGAGCATGATGGGAGAAATGAATTATTTTCTAGGATTGCAAGTCAAGCAACTCAATGATGGAATATTCATTAGTCAAACAAAGTATGCAAAAGATATGCTCACAAAATTCAATCTTAAGCCTTCTGAAAAGAATGGTAAGATACCTATGAGCATTGGAACCAAAATGACCTATACTGAATCAGATAAGAGTGTCAAGAACATAAGTATAGGAAATTGATAGTTCACTACTTTACCTCACCGCAAGTAGACTGATATTCAATACGCCGTTGGAGTATGTGCTAGATTTCAGACAAATCCGATGAAAACACACTACAATGTTGCTATGAAAATATTAAGGTATGTAAAAGGTACAGTAGATGTAGGATTGTGGTATCCTAAAGAAAGCGGATTGAGTTTAGCTGGGTACTCAGATGCTGATTATGCTGGATCACTGCTAGATAGGAAAAGCACCTCAGGAACATGTCAGTTTCTAGGTACTAGACTTATCTCATGGTTTAGCAAGAAGCAAAACTCAATTGCAACTTCTACCACAGAGGCTGAATATATTGCTGCATGCAACACAAATTCTGTGGATACAACAACAACTTAAAGACTATGGACTCGATGAGAAGAAAATTCCCATTTTCTGTGACAACACAAGTGCTATTGCGATTACACATAATCCTAAATTTCATGCCAGAACAAAGCATATTGATGTTAGACATCACTTTATCAGAGACCATGTTGAAAAAGGCAATATAGAGATACTCAAGATTGGCACTGAAGACCAACTTGCAGATATCTTCACTAAGCCACTGCAAGAAAGTAGATTCTTATTCTTAAGACACAGTCTTGGACTAATGGAACTACCAAAGAACTGAAAAAGTTCAGAAAGCTGGAACGGGCATCCAGAGCAGAGGTATCTGGAACGGGCATCCAGAAAAGAGTAAAGAGAAATCTGGAACGGGTATCCAGAAGTCAAAAAGGCTTAAAGAGCAAAAAGACAGCTTAAGATCTCTGAGACGGAAACTCAGATATCTGAATCAATCTATAAACGGGGAACACAAAGGAGAATAGTACAACTATCTGCAGTCAACTACTCTCTTGAAATTCGCATTGTTTCTATCTTGATGAAAAACTTGGAAAAATCCTAAGTATAAGACAGATTCAGATGCAAACAGTGTTCTTGGTCATACAAAGACGTGATTCAGATAGCTAATAGCCAAAATTCATTAATTGGGCACAATCACAATTGTCGACAGATCATTGTCAAGAAGCAATATTGACCCTTGATGAAATGAGCGCTTGATCTTAACGATTTAAATTAATTCTCCGTAAGTAGTGGATCGTCAAATTCGCATATGGCCCACTTTGCATTTAATGCCGAACTAGCTTTTGCTCACGCCTGCTTCCAAATCACAGATACTTACACACAAAATCAATTTGTATGTATTTGTCTGTTGAGATTCTATTGCTATATATATAGGATTTTGGCAAAAGAAATCACTTTCGCCTAATCCAACATTCCGACTTGCATAAAAATAGCAAAACCTTCTCTTGATTCTCTGCAAACCTTCTATAAACTCTGCAAATCAAGATTATGTTTTTCTGCAAAGAATTACTGAATCAAATCTCTTTCAAACACCAATCCAAATTCCTACACTATATAAAGAGATGGCCCCAAAGAATTCTTCCACACAGAAATCTCAATCCTCCACTGGTACTGCCGAAAAGCAAGCACCAGAGTTGGTTATTGTGAACAACCGACTGGTAGGAGATTTTAATCCTGACCATTGGACTTCAAATCACAGAATGATTTGGGGTGGTGCCATGGTTGAGGAATACCTCACGGCTGCAATAGAAAACCAAACTGACAGAAAACTGATTCTTGACATGCTTGAAAAGGCACAAATCAAGGGTTTTCTATCTGCTCGCCCAAGTGGAATTTCATCACTCGATGTGTTGGAATTTTACAACAACTCCAAGATAATTTCCTGTGTTTCTGAAGGCACTGAAATAGTGTTTGTCAAAACCTCAGTCCAAGGAAATGAAATCCTTCTGGACTTAACAACTTTCTGTAAGTTGTTTGAGGTTCAAAATCTTGGAAAGGATTTTGAAATAAACATCAAGGATGATGATCTCCTTGAAGGTGTTAAATAGACAGGACGGTGTGATCTTGAAAATCGATACACCCACCGAAGTTCAAGCTTGTCGACATCCCAACCGCATATCCGATGGTTCACTGGGATGTATTGGCTTGCATTCTTCACAGATGCTTTGATGGTCTACAAGGAGGTGCTGACCAGAGAAGCAAAGAACGATGGATCATGATGTTCTTGCTGAATCAACAAGACAAAAGGCTGGAAAACCCTTTCAACTGGGGAAAGTACGCCTTCATGAAATTCGTGAAGAAGATTCAAGGCTTCGAGCCTAAGATTGCCAAAGGACTAGCTGAGCCAAAGGCCACAGTAGGCTATGGTCTGAAGATATGCTACTTACTGGAGAAGCTCGGCATTGAGCTCAGAGAGACGGCTGAAATAGCCAACAGTAACCTACTCTATAAATATGAGTATACAAATTTGATGAAAAAGGCTACTGGGTCTCAGAAAGGTCCTAAGAAGAGAAAGTCTGAAAAGATATCTGAAGAAAAGGTTGCGACCATGAAGCCCAGAACTTCAAGAAAGAAGTCTGGCAAATCGTAAGACACACCCAAAGAGGTTGTCAATTTAGATATTCAAGCATAGCAGATGAACTCATAAATGCAGATGAACTCATCAATGCTGCAAAAGAGTTATCAACTACTGAACAAGTAGACTCAGCAAGAGAAAGTGCGTTTAGAAATGTTGCGACTAATACAGAACGCCTTGCTGATGAACTTGCTAATGCTGCCAATACAGGTAAAACGCACCAAGCCCTATCTGCAGAAATCGCAGGAGTAATGGACCAATCAGTTCCCAATGCTAATGAGAGCTCTGACGATGAGGATGATGAACTAGTCATCTCTCAAGTCCTAGAAAGAACACAGAGGGCTAAGGTTACTGAAATAGTAACTGGTGATAAGGTATCTGAAGAAGAACCTACACCACAGGTTGCTGAACCTATAGCAAAGGTTGTTGGTGTAAACACATCATCAGGGAATGTCTCCTATGCACAACTTCAAAAAGCCCTGATGAGTGGTATTTTAGTGCTGGCAGATGCTGATGGAAACACCACATCTAAAAATCTGGAAGAACACTCCACTGACCAATCTTCTGCTTCCAGACAACCACAACAACCACAACCACAACAGCCACAAGTGGTTGATGAAATGGTAAATGAATTCCATTTCGACTTACCAGCAATGCAGTATGCTGAAGAAAATCCTGCAAAAGAGCAGGTTCCCCAACTCACTGAGAGGGATCAAACCGAGACATCTACTCAGAATGATCAACCAGGGGAGGCAACTGAGTTGCATACTCAGGAAAGGTGTGAAGTACCAGAAACTTCAAACAAAGAAACTACACTGGGACAAGAAGACCAAAGTATAGAAAGGTCACAAGTTCCAGAGACTAATCAGCCTGAAATTGCTCAGGTAGCTGACTGGTTTAACTCTTATCTTGTGAAAATTTCTTATGCTTATATACCTTGTTACTCATAAAATTTCTTTGTTACAGGCTGAGTTAGAAACACAGAAACAAGAGGAAGCTGAAAAGCTTACCTCAGAAACTGAGAAGGAGGTTTCCTCAACCTCGCCTCTTAAGATATCTGAGCCTGTGCCACAGGCTACAACTGAGATGGAAGAAGATAAGGCAGAAATGCCAGAAACAAACCCAGAGACCAAGAATGTTTCTGAAGAACACATCACTGAGCCTTCTAGCATGAAGGTATATGACAAATCAAGTGATAAGTATTCTTCATCTTGGGTTATCTTATATCTCTTCTAAAAATATTCAATACTTTCTACTTACAGGATCAATCAGAAGTAGAAATGCACGGGGACAAAGTTGCGACATCCTCGATCAATGGAAATTGATGAAGCCCCCAAGGCAACATCACTCGAAAGAACACCAGAAACTGAAAAAGTTTCTGAGAAAAATGACTCTGAGCTTCCTTTTGAGGAAGTTCAAGAAAGAAAGGTTGATGAGGACCAGACTTCCAAGTCTCCACCTCACAACAAGATATCTAAGACACCAATTGTCTTAGTAGCACAATTCTCTGAGCCTGAAGTACTAACTCAGGTAACTCAGAAACTAAACTACACTTCTACTCAGATATCTACACAAGTTTTGAAGCTCACTCAAAACTCTTTCTTTCAGGCTCAAACAGATGCAAAGCAGGTTCCCATTGATGAGAAAATGGACCTACTTCCCTTCTTCAAAGCTCACACCCTGCCAAAGCATATTCAATGCTTCAAGAAATGGCAAAGGTTAAGGTGCTCTGATCTCTCTGAAATATTGAGAATCATAGATCAACCAAATGTATTTGAAAGCACGAGCTCGACTTGGAGACATATATCCATGCAATGTTCCCTACCGAAAAGACATAGCCATGTAATTCTATTGCATAAGGATTTCTCCAAAGAAGTGGCGATAGTTTGATACATGCCTTCAACAAAGTGCATGGTCGACAAGATTACAGATGGCATTCAAGCCACCCCGCCCTGCATCGCAATTTATACCTTCTGAACAAGAAGAGGTTAATGGGCAGAAGATCACTATCCCGGAAGTGATCAATCTTGTATCTGAAGATGATGAGGAGGAAGAGATAAACGAAAGTTACTTCGATAAACCTCCCACTGACCATCACCAAAAGGATGATAATGACAAAAAGGATGATGATGATGCCCCTGCACCAGGGACCGGAGGAATTTCACTAAGAAATAATGCCTCACTGCTGAAAAGCACACTGAGAAGACTTCACAGAAATCTCCGTCTCCATCTCCTCAGAAATCTACTCATCCATCTTCCCAACACGCAGTTATTATCAGAAGTAGTCGAGCTCAAGAAACCAATCGTAAAATATTAAACACTCAAACCAGAATCGCCAACTCGCATAACCGCTGGAAGAAGAACAATGCAACCATCTTCAACTGGAAGATCAAATAGCTAGATCCAGAGACAAGCTTGATCTACTACAAGATCAATATCTGCAAGAGATGATTGCTTACTCTGAGGTCAAAGAGCTACATGATGCCGTAAATACTATCACCAAAGAACTCGATACTGAAGAAGTATCTGAAGACAAGCATGATGCTAAGGCTGCATCACCTTCAAGAGAAGTACCATCCTCCTCACAGAAAGGAAAGAAACCAATCTCTGAGATGGTTGCTGGACTCGATACAATCGATGAGAATGTCCAAGAGGATGAAGATCACTGGGCTGATTACTCAGATGATGAAGAAGACAAGACTTTGGCAGAACACCGCAATGAACATTTAGCGGTTTCTCACTTGAAAAGGAAGTTGATTGCTCCTGCAATATTCAACAAACTGCCAAATGTCCACTCCCATGAATACATGAACAGATACCAAGTACTGGCTCATCTGAAAAAGGAGATGTCTTCACAGAACAAGGAAGTAATTGCCTCCGTCCCCTCTGAAATGAAAAAGTTCATCGAAATGATGACTCGTAGAACAACTAGCATAGTCATTGCTCGTAAAGATCCGGGAATGATAAGGACAATGATGCGCCTTTAGTCAAAAAGCTTTCCAAGAGGCAAATTACACCGGAAAAGCAGATGCCATCCTAGCCTATCAAGAGCTCACCGATAAGGACAAAGGACTTATCAAACAAAATCAGAGCTCAAAGTCAACTTCGGTTGGTCACCGCCATAATTATTTACAAGGGAATTTGACTCTCTCGATTCTTTTATGAGACCGAGTCACCAACAATGACTAAGGGGAAAGAGTATACAACCGACCTCAAAGTCAGGGGGAATAGGAAGAAGGAGAAGAAAATAAGAAGAAATCTGGAGCTGGTGCGGCTCAGAGAGGAAGAAGAAACATGAAAACTTCCCAGCCACTACTCAAAATCAATGAACCCTCCTCAAGCCAAGATGCTTTGCAAATAGTAGCTACTTCGTAAACCCATCAAGGAACCACAATGATAACAAGGTCCATGGCACAGAAACCTCCAAGGAGTACCAAGGCTCCAAGGAGAAGACAGGTTAAAGGGATTGATGAATCTTCTGAAGAAGAAGTAGAAGGTCAAATCAAGTCCCTGGGCAATGAAGAAGGTCAGAAACTCTCACAGATCTAATCTTGATGATGATGAGGAAACTGATGAAGATGAAGCCCTCTTCACAAGAAAAGGAAAATTGAAAGCCTAATCGAGCCCATAGTCGCAAAGCCCCTAGCGCCTAAAACACCCTCCGAAATACCAAGTCTATCCAGGTGGTTCTTCAAGCAACAACCCTAAAGAGAATTCAAGATGAGAAGGAACAGATCGAGAGTCGAGCAAAGACAAAGTCAACTTCCACTCGTGCCGTAGAAGCCAAAATAGAGTATGTGAAGCATGACAATGATTCCTCCGCTTCACAGTGCATCAATCGTAAAATGGCTATCGATTCGAACTTAAGCATCTACTGGTAAATTCATGATTTCCAGAACCAATCCATAAACAACTTATGGCATGGAGAAAAGATAAGCCAACCTTGATCAACACCAATCATATTAAAGCCTGGTTGGATTTTGAAGTTGTCAAGAGAATTGAAGCCATGAGAAAGGACCTCTCTGATGAATGTCCATATGGAAAGCCAGATGATGTGCATGTAATCAATATCACAGAACAGTACAAGAGCAAGACTCACTGGAACCCTATGAGTCGCTCTATCTAATCAAGATCAATACAGGTGACATCGATATCCAAGATTATCTACGAATATTTCAAGCTGTCAGATATCAGAATAGAGCATGCCTGGAAGTGGGGAAAGTATCTGTGGGTTAAGCATTTTGTCAAGAAAAATCCTACCAATACCTACAAAGAGGTCTGTGGATTTGCCAGAGACACTGAGATGCTCGTCATAACACTTCTCTATGATTATTCTGATGACATCAAAAGGTTTGGAGATAGGAAATTTGCAGACTGATCCATAGAAATACTGTTGAAGACTTGAAGAGTTGAAGACTTGAAGACTAGTCTTTTAGGATGTTTACTTGGAGCTTGGTTACTCCTATTATCCTAAATTACTATGTAGTTTTGATCAGATTCTTCATCGAGCTAAACTTGTTTTATGTATCAAGTTATCAGAACCTTCCTTTGTAACTTATCCAAGAACTTACTCTCGATAGTATTCTATAAAAGATAACTTGTCAAAGAAAGATCACACCTTGTGATTTCGTTGATGTTTACTTTCCGCAGCTTAATTGAATGAATTGAAAAATCTTAAGAAATGATTAAGTGGTGGATTGTTTCCTCATCCAGATTTGTAATAGGTCAGATAGTCATTGTTGACTGATCAAAAAGGGGGAAATTTGTTAGGAAATTTGTTTAGATATTTTGTTAGAAATATCTGTTTAGATTTTGATCAGCAACATAATGACTTATCTTAGTCTCGTAAAGGTGATTAGTACTCGTTCACTTGAACATTGTAAAAGAGGAAACCACTAAGTATGATAGTTTAGTTAATCTTGTATAGGATGTTAGGTCTCAAATGTAATTTTATTTTATGAAGAGAAGACCAAGAAGAAGACATCCAAGGTAACAAGTTCAATGACTTTGAAGACTTGAAGATCACAAGGTTATCAAAAGCTTTTCAGATATTTTGGCCGATATCTTGAAGACACTAGTTTTAGACAAACTGTCACAAGAGATATCTGAGAAATAGAAGGTCGATCTGAAAACAAGGAAAGTGTCCACGGATATCTATTCTCAGATACCTTGAGCTTTAACCACATTTCTGAAAGAGAAATATATATATTGCAAACAAAGGTGTTTCAATATAAGTGGTATCCAAGATAAGGATAAGAACGGCAAGGAATCGTAGAAATCAACAAGGTTGTCTAATAAGTATAGTTCATTGATGAAAGTACAGGCTATTCAAGATAATACATTCAAATTCATCTATAAATATCAACACTTGACAAATTTCAAGATACCTTGACCCATCCTCAGATTTCACATATTCTCAAGCAAACTACTTATCCTAAAGCATCGTCATGATTAGCTGATCTTAAATTTGATCAAACACATTATCAGTTGAATCAAAAGATCACACCCAGATCACTTAACATTAATTTGTCATTTTCAAGATACCATATTTGCTCTTCAAATCAAGATCCTCAAAGCTGATCTCAAATCAAAAGACTTTGCCATCAAAGATCAAATCAGCATGAAAAGATTATCTCAACCTGAGTATCAAATTTGTTTAACTAAGAATGCCAATTTTATTCCAAAGAATACTTTAACAGCTCAAGCTTTGTTAACTGAAGAAAGAAAGAAAATCTAAACTCAATTGGATGCTCTAGACGTTGAGACAGATTCTAAAGATGACATTTCAGATGACTCAACCTTACCATCACCAGAATTATGTGGAGTTACTCATGATATAATCGACTTCGGCCTCAAGAAGAATGAAATGTGTGGAGTTGCTGAAAGTCGATTATATCGTGAGTAACTCCACATAATTCTGGTGAAGGTAAGGTTGAGTCATCTGAATCGTCATCTTCAGAATCTGTCTCAATATCTAGAGTATCCAGTTGAGTTTGAATTTTCTTTCTTTCGCTTAGTAAAGCTCGCTTCTTCTGAAGATTCTTCTATCTTTCTTGTCACCTGTCTTTAGTTTGTCGAAGGCAGGACAATCCTTCTTGAAGTGACCAGGTTTCTGACAATAGAAACATATATCATTTCCAATTTCTGCTTCCTCAGTACTTGATGCTTTCTGAGCTGGCTTGTTCAACGAGCTTTGCATATTTTTGTACTGATGATAGTTTGAGCCTAGATGCTTTTTCAGCTTCTCTTTGGCTTTTCTTCTCAATTTCTCGACCGACATATTTGCTCATTTGCTTTAAAGAAGCGATCCTCGCCTCTTCCTTGCTTTTCTTCTTTTCGTAAGTTCCTCGAGTAATCAGAGCAACATTCGCAACTTTTCGCTTGTTTGTTCTTCTGAGTTGTTTCACAATCAACCGTAGCAAGGTGAGAGAAAAGTTCCACGAGTGATATTCGCATTCCTCGTTGAAATAAAAGAATTTAGTGCTCCTACAGGTTAAGACTTCGACAATAGTCTTAATCTTTTCCGACTGGAATATCTGCTGCTTTCACCAAGTGCAGCCATATCGCCATGAGAGTGGTAACAAATCAAGTTCTTCCAGAAGTTTCAAGGTCCTTGTTTGAAATTTTAAATTTCAACTTGAGAACTTCGAACTTGTTTTCTTTGGTTTTCTGCCCGCACGTATTTCTTCGATTAGTTGCCAGCAACTCGCCGCTTTAGCACCCTACGCCATAATCGTATGTGCTCGTGTCGATCCGATGAAGATATTACGAGCTTGACCATCTAGACGATTTCTCTCGCATCTTCCGGCTGTCCAGAGTTCTTTGGGCTTCGTCAGAATAACTCGACTAGTAGGTCTCCCACTAGTTGATGCATCCGCTTGTGAAGACCCATCGCTTGATCTCCGCTCTACCATTAGAAACCTCCATGACTTGCTTCGAGTTGTTGAATGACTATCGGGCCATTCTTTATCACGCCGATTATTTCATCACTTATTACGGCTTCTAGGTGGAGCATCATGTTATTTTTCCATTTCGTAGTTCTCTGTTTGAGAACGGTGCATCACCGTAGACATACCGCACACTTAAGACACAAATTAAATAGTCCTCAAGAGGACAAAGTTCCTTCACCTATTCTGGGATTCAGTTCAAGTATTGTGAACCTCCCGCCGATACCACTTGCTGGTCCAGATAACGGCAAACTAAAAGACTAGAGGGGGGGGGGGTGAATAGTCTTTTAAAACTTTTGTCGATAAACATAGTTTCTCAGATATCTGTGAAGATATCTGATACTTAAATTCAGAGCGCGGAAGACTTAAGATAGATAAGTGCAGAAACAATAAGTGTGTGTGTGCTTTGCTAAAATGTAAATACAGAAAGGTAAAATACACAGAAGTATAGTGGTATCCTCGGAGGTATGAATCCTCCAACTAATCCACTTCGATCTTCCAAAGAACTAGAATTCACTAGAATGTATAATCGAGGTCAACTTACAAAATCCTATTCTAAGATTCCTTAAACAAATGGTTCCAACCAAATGTTCCCGAAGTTATTCCCTCGCCCACAACCAAGTACTTCCCGCATCGTAAACCTTTTGAGTTGTTCCCAGCTTCCCAAGCTAAGTACTTCCTGCTCAATAACTCATGCTATTCCTTAGTTTCCCAAATCAAGTACTTCCTCTACTCCGTTTACCTTGGAGTTATTCCCTGATTTTCCAAACTAAGTACTTCCTGTACTCCACGCCAGTTATGGTGTTGGTTTCGATTTGTTTGTCAGATGAGTTTCTTTAATAACTTATTCAGTTATTCAGATAGCTCTATAAATCAAGTATACTTAATACACTTTTCAATGTATGGTATCTTGTTCTTTTTACTGACCCAAGTATATGATAATTGTTCAAGAGAATGAATCTCAAATACTTGATCTTTTAATTCAACTCTTTCACAAATAGCAGTGCTTGTTTAGGATCAGGACACTTAGAACTTCAGTGCTACTTAAAATCAAGAGCTTTGGTCGCAACAGAAAGCTTGAAGATAAGTAGTTTGCTTGAGAGAGTAAGATATGTTTTGTGTTCAGTGTCTAGTGTATCTTCTCAAGCAGTCTAAGTGTTGATATTTATAGATGAATTTGAGTGCCGTTTGAATAGTATCCGTTAGGCTTAAATCAAATTTAAACTATCGATATCTGTGTATAGTATCAGAAAGGTGTTTGTCTTCTTCTTCGGTTACCGCTTTGTTCGCATATCTCGTCTTCCAAGCATTTAATGCATTGTACTATACTTTGTCTTGTAGTGCCAATGGAACTATGCATTGTATCAGAGACCTTCATTTATCAGATTTCTCTGAGGTTTTGCACGCTCGTCTTTTCCCACAACTTCATATACCACTTTATTGAAACAATTAAGTTGCAATATATGTTTCTCTTCCACAAACGTGGTTTAAGTCCAAGGTATCCGAAAGATATCTCAGCACTTTCCTTGTTTTCGTGGTTTTCAGCCTCGATATCTCTCAGAATACGCTTTATTTAAAACCATTGTGTCTTCAAGATATCTGACATAGGTATCCGAAAACTATTTCAAGAATCTTGTGCGCCTTCAAATCTTCAAAGTTGTTGAACTTGTTCTCACGGATGTCTTCTTCTTCGTCTTCTTCATAAAATAAAAATTACATTTTGAGACCTAACATCCTATACAAGATTAGCTAGACTATCATACTTAGTGAGTTTCTTTACAATGTTCAAGTGAACCAAGAGTACTAATCACCTTTCTGAACTAAGATAAGTCATATGGTTGCTGATCAAAATCTAAACAGATATTCCTAACAAATTTCTAACAAGCATGATAGAGGTTCCTTTTCTTCAGATAAGCGCCTAAGTTATACTCTTCAAAAGATTCCTCTTGATCACCTTTTCAACATCCATTGCATTATCTTTGATTTTCTCATATTTTTCTAAATTTCTTGTCAAGATAGAATAAATGGGAGACATCATCTTCATCCCAATCGAACCATCTACATAAACAAAAGTGAGGGTAGATCATTAACCTCGTGGTCTTCAATTTGTTCTTCTCCAAGAATGACATCCTCATCATCAAGTGATTCATCTTTAGACTCTCCTCCGCTTCAAATTTCATAGTCTTCGTGAGTCATCCGAGCTTTCATCAAGATTGCTCGATCTTCTTCATCAATCATCGACTCATCCTCGAGTCATCTTCCGCTCGCTCATAATCCTCCAAGTCATTAGAACTGCCATCATTCACTTCATCGTTGTCATTATGAGCAACCGATGTTGAAACAACATCCTCATCTACATTCATAGGTCGCTTCTAGTTTTCTCCGAGTCATCCGACTTCCAATCTTCAACAACAATCGTTCAAGAGTAGCCTGCTTTGGGCTTCTCAACATGTTCAGAGTGCGTGTCCGGTTCTCATCACCATTTAGGCCATTAGTAGCCTTCTCCTCTTTATTGTCACCTTTGTGCACATCATCGCTCTCAACAGATGAAGGATTTTGGGGTTTTCCAAGATCGCATGTTGAACTTCAGCTTGTTCAACATCTTTCCTAGCATTCTCCATGGGAGTATCTTTCACACCCATTGGCTTTCATCATCATCCCTTAGATCCTTCGGGCAATCGTGCAGCCCCAAATTAACAAGGGTTTCTGTAGCAAATTGAGAGGGGTTTGAAGGAGAAGACTCGGTTTGGGGTTTTTCAGGTTGAGTAGGTGATGTTGGAGATGGAGACGGTGGTTTTGGTACTGGAGATGGGGATTTTTCAACAACCTCTTCCGATCCCTCACTTAGCTCAGAGTCCGAATCTCAAATCGGCCTGCTCGCACGGATGGGGAGAGGGTATGCTTGCTCCCCCTCAGGTGTTTGCAAAGAAAATCCGGGCAAGATAGGTTTTGTTGGAGAAGACATTGTCCAGATTAGTGAGTGCAGAGATGAAGGAGGGTGAGCGGGAGAGGAATTGTTTGAGAGTGACAGGTGAATAGTGTGTGGAAGGTGAAGAGTTTTTATTGTAACCAAGGCTTGGGAGTAGTAATGATTGTGGTTAGGTGGGCGGCAGTTTTGTTGAGTGGTGGAGAAGTGGGCTAATGAGAGAGAGCAAAATGGTTGAAGATTGAGTTTTGGTTTGGTTTGCTTCATAGATCATAAACATATATATCAAAGCACGTACTCAAGATCCGTACAATAATGTTAATATGAGATTAAGGAAAGCAAATGAAAACCGTATCAATTAGGTCAATCATGAAGAAGATTCTCAAAACTCAACTTAGGGAGGTACATTTTTGGTTTGGGAAACAAATCAAGATCAAGTATGAGTAAGAAACCTAACAGATTCCCAAAAAATGACGGATGTAAGAAACAAGTACTCCCCCTCAAACCCAACCCAAAAACACATTTAAAAAAAAAACATAGAGAGCACAAAAAGAATCACATCAAAAGAGCAAAAAGTACTTCAAGCACAATAAATGTTGACCTGAATGTTGACTCAACATTGATGACAACATCGGGAAATCAGACCACTCTTAATGTAATTCAGCCAGGACACCAAGTCTCAAGATGTGCAGATTCGATGAACACCACTGATACTGCAGGCAGAGACAGAAAGAGAAAGGAATACCAAAGAAACACACTCAACATTGCCTCAAAAAGTAAATTGAACAATTAGCATAAGTTTGAGTGGAGGTGACCATGAGACCTTGAACCATGTCAAATAATTGGAACACGTATGAATCCGCTCCAAAGCCAAGCTTATGCGAGTTAGGCAAACACACGCCTCATGGCATAAAAGCACTATTTGACCACATCAGTAATTTGGTCGTAGTGAACCAAAAGATTACGAGAATCGGCACTTTTGTGCGTGTTGCTTCAAAGACAGCCATCAACCCATATGACACATTGGCCACGTCGATATCTGGATAGTATTTGAAACCTGCCCAACACGATCCTCGACGGAAACACTTCAAGCCCTTTTTATCATAATTCATTAAATTTATTAAGCATAAAGGACAGGAGGCAACATCAAGTGTGAGTCAAGGTACGAGTAAAATAGCCAAAAGCAAGAAAAGTGGGTTTTACATAAAGCAAACACACAGAGACTCGATCCCTTTCAACCTTGGTTTCAAATAGCCTTTTCAAACCCTAAGCATCACCAACCGTAGCTACAAAACAGAACAACCATAGACTGCACAGAGCACGTAAACACAAGAGACCTAAAAGCTAAACGAAACAAAGATCACTTATCCTAATTTTCCAATGTTGATCGTGATGTCGAAGTCAACATTGGTACTCAACAATGAAAATCACAGAGAGCATACCGAGAGATCTCCAAGATCAAGAATCTCTCACTATCTAAGGGTTTGCAAAAATATCCAAAGTTGATTTGTTGTGTCGATGTGTTCTATGTCAATCACTTTCTTATCGACCAAGTCCTCAAGGAAATGATGCCTAATATCTATGTGCTTAGTGGAATGTCAATGTGATTCTTAGAAATATGTATGGCACTTAAGTTATCACAAAACATCAAAAGAGTGTCACTTTGGAACCCATATTCAAGCAGCATATTGTTCAACCAAATTAGTTGAGACACACAACTCCCAGCAGCTACATATTCAGATTCAGCAGTTGAGAGAGACACACAATTGTGTTTCTTACTATACCATGACACAAGATTTGGTCCAAGATAAAACAACCTCCACTAGTTGATTTTCGATCATCTAAGTCACCAACCAATCGTAATCACTAAATCCCAACAGATTAGTGTTTCGATCACATGCATACCATAATCCAAAATTAACAGCCTCGATATATATCTAATGATTCTTTTGACAGAAGCTAAGGAGGTGTTTTGGGTTTGATTGATATCCGCACATACACAAACAGAGAACATAATGTCGTGTCCGTGGAGAGATACATGAGACTTCCAATCATGGATCTATACAATGTCAATCAACATCGCCCCAACATCGCTTTATTGAAGTTTCAGAAAGCAAGAGCTATGGAGTGCCGCAAGGTTTGGCATTTTCCGCACTAAATTTTTGATAAGATTCTCGCATATTTCTCGAGAGATAAAGAGGCCATCCTGCTTCGTCAGATTCGAGCCCCAGAAGAAACCGAGTTCACCAATCATACTCATCTCAAAGGTTCCGCCATGGCTTGAACAAAATTTTCTAGCAAAGAGGGGTTAGTAGCAATCAAGACAATATCATCAACATAGATTTGAGCAATGCAAATTTCCTTTCCTTTTCTAAGGATAAAGAGTTTGATCTCCTCACCCTCTTAAACCCTAATCCAACTAAGAATTCACCAATCTAGCATACCAAGCACGGGGCTTGTTTCAAACCATACAATGCTTTTCTTAGTTTAAAACATGGTCGTGGTAAAGAGGATCTTCAAACCTCCAGTTGTTCAACATACACTTTGTCTATGTAGCCATTCAAGAAAGCTCCTTTATTAACATCCATTTGTTCGAAGTTTTATTGTAAGACAACATGCTATGGCTAAGAGCAAGCGAATGGATTCTAGTCTAGCAATGTGAGCGTAAGGTTTCATCAAAATCAATGCCTTCTACTTGAGTGTAACCTTGAGCAACTAATCTGGCTTTGTTCTTTACAACTACCCCTTTCTCATCACTCTTATTTTTGAAAATCCACTTGGTTTCTATGACATTTATGTTATGGGGCGGGGAACAAGAGTCCATAATTCATTTGTTTGGAATTGATGAAGTTCATCTTGCATTGCTTCTATCCAAAAATTATCAGTAAGGGCTTCTTTCACATTTTTAGGTTCAATTAAAGAAACAAAGCACGAGGAACTTACAGAGTGACAGATTTCAGCAAGTCTGAGCATCTCCTTGTAGTTTTTGCACGTGTTTCCTCGTTGTTCTCCTCCCGGATTTCCAATTACCCGTGAACCGGGATGATCTTGCGACTCGGGAGGAGGATCCTTACGTGAGTCGTTGAGGAGAACCGCGCATAGGTGCAGATAATGCCAGAGGGATTATCGATTCAAATTTCGCCTCACTGTGGGGATCAACTTGTTCTTCATCTTTAGGAGTGGAAATCTGGGATGTTGAACTGGATGTTGAGTCAACATTGCTCAGGGGGGATGTTGGCACAACATTGCTGTTAGATATTTTGTTAGAATATCTGCTAGATTTTGATCAAGAATATGATGACTTATCTTAGTTTCGTAAAGGTGATTAGTACTCTTCGTTCACTTGAACATTGTAAAAGAGGAAACCCACTTAGTATGATAGTCTAGCTAATCTTGTATAGGATGATAGGTCTCAAAATGTAATTTTTATTTTATGAAGAAGACCAAGAAGAAGACATCCAGCAGAACAAAGTTCAACGACATTGAAGAATTGAAGACTGCACAAGATTACTGAAATAGTTTTACAGATACCTTGGCCATATATCTTGAAGACACGAATGGTTTTAAACACACTATGTCACAAGAGATATCTGAGAAATCAAAAGGTCCATCCTAAAAACAAGGAAAGTGTCCATGATATCTACACACGATACCTTGAGCTTTAACCACATTTCTTAAAAAGAAATATATATATATTGCAAACAAAGTTGTTTCAATAAAAGTGGTATCAAGTTGAAGATAAGGACGCAAAAACTCGTAATCGATAAAGTTAGTCTCGATACAAAGCATAGTTCCGCTGGCACTACAGACAAAAGTATAGTACAAATGCATTAAATGCACTACAGAGGTGTTCGAATAAAAGCAACGGTAGCTTCAAGAAGAAGACAAACTCACATAAAGATTACACAGATATCAATAGTTTGAATTTGATTTAAGCCTAACGGATACTATTCAAACGGCACCCAAATTCATCTATAAATATCAACACTTAGACTGCTTGAGAATACACACTGAACACCTTAGATACAACTGAAATTACATTGAATAATCTCATACAAGCTCTCTCAAGAAAACTACTTACTCTCAAGTTTTCTCACATGTACTAAAGCTCTTGATCTTAAGTAGCACTAAAGTTCAAAGTGTCCCGATCCTAAACAAGCACAACTATCTCGTGAAAGAGTCAATCAAAAGATCAAGTATCTGAGATTCATTCTCTTGAACATTTATCTAAGACTTGGGTCAGTAAAAAGAACAAGATACCATACATTGAAAAGTGTATTAAGTATACTTGATTCACAGAGCTATCTGATTAACTGAAATGTTAACAAAGAAGCTGATCTGACAACTCAAACCGAAACCAACACCATAACTGGCGTGGAGTACAAGAAGTACTTAGTTTGGGAAACTAAGGAATAACTCCAAGTTTATTGAGCAAAGGAAGTACTTAGCTTGGAAGCTAGGGAATAGCTCAAAAAGGTTTCTCGAGTATGAAGTACTTCACGAGAAAGCCGGGAACAACTGGGGAACATTTGTCGGGAACCATTTGTTTAAGAATCTTAGAATAGGATTATTGTAAGGTGACCTCAATTATCTGTTTAGTGAATTCTAGGTCTTCGAAGACCAAGTGATTAGTTGGAGGATTACGCCACCTCCAGATACCACTATACTTGTTGTGTTATTTACTTCTCTCAGACTTACATTTCAAAGAACACACACACACTTTAATTGTTTCTCAGACTTATCTATCTTAAGTCTTCCGCGCTCAATCTAAGTATCGATATCTGCAGGTTTATCGACAAAAGTTTTAAAAGACTATTCACCCCCCTAGTCTTTTTACTTTACCGCTATCTGACCAACAAGTGGTATCGAGCAGAGGTTCACAAGCCTTCAGACCAACCTAGATCCCCAGATAGGTGAAGGAACTTTGTCCATTTTCGAGGACTATTTAATTTGTGTGTTATGTGCGTATGTCTCGTTGATGCACCCGCTCAAACCGTAGAACTACGAGAAATGGAAAATAACATGATGCTCCACCTTGAAGCCATAAGTGACGAATGATCAAGTGATAAAGAATGGCCCAATAGTCATTCAACAACTTAAACAAGTCATGGAGGTTTCTAATGGTAGACAGAGATCAAAGCCAAGGGTCTTCACAAATTGATGCGCCAACAAGTGGGAGATCTACCACCAAGTTATTTACTAACCAAAGCCAAGAGAACTATGGACAACGAAGATGCCAAGAGAAATCGTCGATGGTCAAGCTCGTAATATCATCATCGATCGACACCGAGCACATACAATAAAATGTGGGTGCCAAACGGCGAAGTTGCTCGCAACCGATTGAAGAAATCAGGCGAACCGAGAAAACCAAGGAAAACAAGTTCGAAGTTCTCAAGTTGAAATTTCAAAATTTCAAACAAGGACCCACCAAACTCGAAGAACTTGATTTCAGATTTACCACCTCATGAGCGATATGGCAAGACTTGGGAAAGAATGATACTCCCAATGAGAAGATTAAGACTATTGTTAGAAGTCTTAACCACAATCGGGAGCATACTAAATTCTTTTATTTTAACCAAGGAATGCTAAATATCACCCAAAGGAACTCTTCTCATCTTGCTACGGTTGATTATGAGACAACTCAAAGAGAACAAACAACCAAAAGTTGCGTAATGTTGCTCTAGTTACTCAAGGAACTTCAAAAGAAGAAAACAAGGAAGAGATCGAGGATGCTTTTGCAAAGCAAATGAGCAAATATGCCACGAGAAATTGAGAGAAGAAAAGCCAAAGAGAAGTCAAAAAGCATCTAGCTCAAACTATCACCAAGACAAAAGTATGCAAAGCTCACGAACAAGCCAAATTCCGTAAAGCATCATGTATCGAGGAAGCGTAAATTGAAACGACATCTGCTTCTATTGTCAAAAACCCGTCACTTCAAGAAGGATTGTCCTACCTTCAACAAACTAAGGACAAAGACAAGAAAGATAGAAAAATCTTCAAGAAGCCGTAAAGCTTTACTAATCAAGAAAGAAAGAAAATCCAAACTCAATCGATGCTCTAGAAGTTGAGATGATTCAAGATGAAAATTCGATGACTCAACTTTACCATCACCATTTATGTGGAGTTACTCACGATATAATCGATTTCGCCTCAAGAAGAATGAAATGTGGAGTTGCCGAGATCGACGGTCCGTACATCTCTAACATTGAAATTTGTCTTACGGCTGATGAGGTAACACATACTTTGCTATACTTATGAAAGTGATGAAGAAGAAATTAAAGATCTAGAAAATCTAAGAAAGGAACTTGATATCTATGAAAGAGAATTTCTAATGATTCGAGCTAGAGCCAAAATCTTGAAGAAGAAAAGAATTTTCGCAAAGGAAAATTTCAATTAGTTAAGATATCCGAGAAAAGGATGTCAAAAATGCATTTCTCAAAGCTCAGATATCTGAGACTGAAAAGTCACATAAAGAAGCAATGGCTGAACTGCTAAAGTAATATGAAGATCTTCTTTCAGAGAACAAGGAACTCAAAAAGAAAGAATTATCTTTTCAATCTTATGCCAAAGCTAGTGACACTTCATCAAGTACAATTCATCAAGAGATCCTTCGAAAAGAAAGGACTTGGGCTAAATACACGTATTAAATTGTTCTATTACTCAATAAGAGTAAGGAAAGAAGAACATTTGTAAGTACTCAGCAAGATGGTTCCCATGCAATATATAGTATCGGTCCGAAGACGAAGATTGTAGATAAAGGAAAGGCAGTTGCGACTAAACCTTTGTGGGAAAAACAAGTCAAAATTAAACTCAAGCATGTCTCAAAAGAAACACGACACTGAAAAGTGTAAACACCCACAATGCTATGTCTCTCAAAAATGTAGAATTGCAGGAGCTGGAAAATTCTCCCATGTCACATTTTCTGGAAAGAAAATAGACCAACCAGAGACTAGCAAAGCTGCTGAGAAAAGATCTCAGATAGCTTCAAGTGCTCGAAATGGTATCGCTATAAAGGCATCGGAAACAACATGCTCGTGAATACAAACCGAGCAAGAACGATGGTTAAAGGCTAGAATTGCTCAAAGCAATTATCGGCGAAGTTGAATCAAGCCATCGAAAATCAATGCCGTATAGAAGAAATGCAAGGAAAGCTAAGTTTGTTGAAAGCACGTAAACCCGACAGTATCTCGAAAGCACCAAATGCGTAACCTAGAAACACACCAAGGAAGAAAATAGTTCTTAATAATGATAGCAATCATTTAACTAGAATTCTCCTTATAGTTCATGACAAAAGAATTCTTCAAAGAAATTCATTCAAAATGGATTCCTACTAGAAGATTCTTTAGTCCTAATGGTTCCAAAGATTGATATGAGAACCTAATCTCCTGCTTTCCTCAGGTGCGTAACGCTTCGACTAAAGCACAATGGCTATTTGATAGTGGATGCGAAAGCACATGACAAGATAAAACAACTGTTGATTACAAAGCTTGCAACACAGACCAAATATCGTTTGGAGGAGAATTAAATCCTCTCTCGATTTGGCAACGCTAAATTGGGATCTTTAACAATCACCGACGACATATGTTAAGGATTTGAAATATAATCTATTTAGCATGAGCCAGCAGAGAAAGGTTTTATCAGAAATTCAAAGCAAAGTATTGCAAACTTATCGACAATGAGTCAAAGGCATACCTTTGGTTGCTCGGGCGGAAAGGAAGTCTTTATGTTGCCGATTGGCTTCGCCACAATCAAGAATGTCTCATGGTGAGTCAATCAGTCATGTAAGAGCACCGTTATGGCACAAAAGAATGAGTCACTTGAATTTCAAAACTCAACAAACTTGCCAAGAAAGAGTTAGTGGGCTTTCCAAAACATCTTTCAAAGGATGGTATATGTTCTCGCACGATGGGGAAACAATCCAAGATCTCTTTCAAGTCCAAACCGTACATTCTAGTGTTAATTAACGCAACTTTTACACATGGATCTTTTGAATCATCCGTAATTAGTTACTCAGAAAGAAGTATGGTCTAGTTGTTGTAGATGACTTCAAGATTCACTGGGTTGTTTTTCAAACACAAATCATGCTGTGGTGGAGATACCAAACTTGTCAAAAGCTTGAGGTCATGAAAATGACAAGGTATCTCAATCGTAATGCACTATGGTAATCGAGTTTGTCAACCAAGACATAAAGGAGTTTCAGACTGCAAAGGTATACAACACCAACTTTCCTCTCAGAAGAACACCTCAACAAAATGGTGTTGCGAAAGGAAAAATGTAACCCTTAAAGAAGCAAAGAAGGACAATGCTAGTATGACATCAAATAAGTGAAGTTTATCGGGTTGAAGCTCTAAACACACCGCTACACTCGTAATGTATGTTTGATAAACAAACACCATGACAAGACCCCTTATGAAATCTTGGTTGGTAGATTTTAATATTAAACATCCGAGAGTATTTCGTTGTAGATGTTTTGTTTTAACAATGGAAAAGATTACCTAAGGACATTTCAACCAAAGCATGAAGGTGTATTTCTTGGTTATTCCACTAATAGCAAAGCTACGTAATTTACAACAAAAGAACAAAGAAGATTGAAGAATCACCATGTTGTATTCTATGAAGAAAGTAAGAAAACACCTCATCGATGAACTCTCCGAAAGGTTCAAAGAACTAATGGTAAACGATTCAAGAAGAACTTAAAAGAAAAACATCATTATGAAAAGTGAGGACGACTCCACGAAGAAAAGCTTGAAATGCCTAGTAACAACGTATGACTCACGTACATGATGAAGAATTTCCATGAGACTTCCAAAATGGAAACTCAAGATATTCATCGAGAGCTATCTCGAAATGATCTCTCCGAAAGACATACCCGTAAAGCTAACACATCGAAAAGTGTCGCATATTAATTGCCCTTTCCGAGGAGCAAAATGTCTTAGATATCGAAAAGTATCAAATCAAAATCCTAGTGATTCACATTCAAATCACTTAGATATTGATCCTACTAGCACTAAACCTATGATGAGATGGATCAAGGATCATCCCGCAAAAGATGTGATCGACCAATTAATCAAGGTGTTAGACTAGAGAGCAATAGTCAAAACGCTAATCTCTCTTTCGATGTTTCATCTCAAATATTGAACCTAAAACTATAGAAGAAGCATTAGGAGACCAAGATCGATCTCTCGCAATGCAAGAAGAGTCGATCAATTTCGTAGAAACAATGTCCGGAAACTAGTTCCATTTGTAGAAGGAATATCCGTGATTGGAACTAAGTGGGTTTTCGTAAACAAAATGAATGAAACCGTGAAATAACCGTAAACAAAGCGTAGATTGGTTGCTAAGGGATTTACCCATCGATCAAGGTCTAGATTTTGATGAGTCATATGCACCAGCCAAGCGATTGATGCAATAAGACTCTTTCCGCCTTTGTTTCATAAAATTTCAAAGTTTATCGATGGATGTCAAGAGTGCATTCTTGAACGGTGAACTCGCGAGGAAGTCTATGTTGAGCAACCACCGGCTTTGAAGTTTCTAAAGTAGAATGGTTTATAAATTACGTAAAGCTCTATATGGATCTAAACAGCTCCAAGAGCGGTATGACACTTTGGCCAAATACCTTCCGAAAGTGGTCGCAAGAAAGGTGAAGTTGATAAAACTTTATTTACCTTAAATCATGATGGGAAACTACTCTTAGTTCAAGTATATGGATGACATTATATTTGGATCTAAGGACAAGCAACTTTGATGACTTTGCAAATCTCATGAAAACAAGTTTGAGATGAGCATGATGGGAGAAATGAATTATTTCCTAGATTGCAAGTCACAACTCAATGATGGAACATTCATCACCAAACGAACGGTATGCAAAAGATATGCTCACAAGTTCAATTTAAAGCCTTCAAAGAATACTAAGATACCTATGAGCATAGGAACCAAAATGACCTATACAATCGTATAAGAATGTTGAAGAACATAAGTATAGGAAATTGATAAGTTCACTACTTTACCATCGCAAGTAGACCTGAGATTCAATATGCGGTCGAGGTGTGCTAGATTTCGCAAATCCAATGCAATTACACTACAACATTGCTATGAAAATATTAAGGTATGTAAAAGGTACAGAGATGTAGGTCTGGTATCCTAAAGAAAGTGGATTGAGTTTAATGGTTACTCAGATGTCGATTATGCCGATCATCGCTGATAGGAAAAGCACCTCAGAACTTGTCGCTGGGTACTAGACTTATCTCATGGTTTAGCAAGAAGCAAAACTCAATTGCAACTTCTACCACGTAGGTTGAATGTATTGTCCGTTGTTGTCAGCAACACAAATTTCGTGGATTCAACAACAACTTAAAGACTATGGACTCAATGAATGTAAAACTCCCATTTTCTCGACAACACAAGTGCTATTGCAATTACGCAGTAATCCTAAGTTTCATGCCGTAACTAAGCACATTGATGTTAGACACCACTTCATTAGAGACCATGTGGAAAAGGCAATATAGAGATACTCAAGATTGGCATCAAGACCAACTTGCAGACATCTTCACTAAGCCACTACAAGAAAGTAGATTCTTAATTTTAAGACACAAAGGTCGACTATCGAACTACCTTCAACCTAATTTTATATCCGAACGGTATCCAGAAAGAGGTATCCGAACTGCATCCGTAAAAAGAAAAGAGAAAACTAGAACGGGTATCCAAAAGAGGTATCCGAACTGCATCCGTAAAAGAGAAAACTAGAGCGGTATCCGTAAGTCAAAAAAAAAAGGCTTAGGGCAAAGATCGCTAAGATCTCTAAGACAGAACTTAGATATCTCAATCACTGTAAACAGAGAACACTAAGGAGAATAGTACAACTATCCGCAACAAGTACTTCTATCTTTGTGAAAACTTGGACAAATTCTAAGTATAAGATGATTCAGATGCACACAAAGTTGTTCTTGGTCATACAAAAATGTGATACGAGAAGTTAATAGCCAAAATTCATTGAATGGGCACAATTACATTTGTTGATTGTGATCATTCAGAGAAGCAATAGAGACCATTGATGAAACAAAGCATTTGATCTCAGACGTATGAAATTAACTCGCAAGAATAGTGGATCAGAAAATTTCCGACAAAGCCCACTTTGCATTTAATGTCAATTCAGCTTTTGCTCACGCCGCTTGCAAATCATGATACGCATACACAAAATCAATTTGTATGTATATGTCTCTGAGATTTTATTGCTATATATATAGGATTTTAAAAGGAAATCACTTTTGCTTAATCCGAAAACTCATCTTGCACAAAATAGCAAATCCTTCTCGATTCTCTCGCAAACCTCTACAATCTTCGCAAATCAAGATTAAGTTTTCAAAAGAATCACCGAATCAAATCTCTTTCAAACACCAATTTCAAATCCCTACACTATATAAAGAGATGGCCCCAAGAACTCTTCTACGTAATCCATCCTCCACCGTATCACGAAAAGCAAGCACCGTAGTTGGTTATTATAAACAACCGATCGGTAGGAGATTTTAACTCGACTATTGACTTCAAATCACGTAATGATTTGGGTGGTGCCATGGTTGAGGAATACCTCACGGTCGTAATAGAAAACCGTCGACAGAAGCTAATTTCGATTCGCTTGAAAAGGCACAAATCAAGGGTTTCTATCCGCCGCCAAGTGGAATTTCATCACCGATGTGTTGGAATTCTACAACAACTGTGATTATTTCTTGTTTCAAGGCACCGTAATAGTGTATGTCAAAACCTCAGTCCAAGGAAAGGAAATACTTCTGGACTTAACAACTTTCTATAAGTTGTTTGAGGATCAAAATCATGGAAAGGATTTTGAAACAAATACCAAGGATGATGATCTCCTGAAGGTGTTAAACAACAGCTGGACGTGTGATCTTGAAAATCGACACACCCACCGAGTTCAAGTTGTCGACATCCCAACCGTATATCCGATGGTTCATCGATGTATCGCTTGCATTCTTCATATGCTTTGATGGTCTACAAGGAGGTGTCGACCAGATAAGCCAAGAACGATGGATCATGATGTTCTTGTCAATCAACAAGATGTATATGAAAACCTTTCAACTGGGGAAAGTACACCTTCATGAAATTCGTGAAGAAGATTCAAGGCTTCAAGCCTAAAATCGCCAAAGTATTAGTTGAGCCAAAGGCCACAAAGAACTATGGTCTGAAGATATGCTACTTGCTGGAGAAGCTTGGCATTGAGCTCAGAGAGACGGCTGAAATAGCCAACAGTAACCTACTCTACAAATATGAGTATACGAACATGATGAAAAAGGTTACTGGGTCTCAGGAAGGTTCTAAGAAGCGAAAGTCTGAAAAGATATCTGAAGAAAAGGTTATGCAAGAAGCCCGTAACTTCAAGAAAGAAGTCCGCCGGCAAAATGTAAGACACACCCATTGAGGTTGTTGATTCTCAGATATCTGCAGGCCTTGCCAATGAACTGATAAAGGCAGATGAACTCATCAATGCTGCAAAAGAGTTCACAGCTACTGAACAAGTAGACTCAGCAAGAGAAAGTGCATTCAGAAATGTCAAGACTATTACAGAATGCCTTGCTGATGAACTCATAAATGCTGCCAAATCAGGTGAAAAGCACCAAGCCCCATCCTCAGTAAATCGCATGAGTAATGGACCAACCGCCCTAATGTCGATGAGAGCTCGGCGATGAAGAAGATAAACTAGTCATCTCAAGTCCTACAAAGAACAAAAGGGCTAAGGTTATCGTAATAAAGAATCGGTGATAAGGTATTCAAGAAGAACCTACACCACAAAGCTGTCAACCTATAGCAAAGGTTGTTGGTGTAAACACATCATCGTGGAATGTTTCTATGCACAACTTCAAGAAGCCCCTGGCGAGTGGTAGTTTAGTACCGTTGATGATGATGAGAATGCTACGCCTAAAAGTCGGAAGAACGCCCACCGATCAATCTTCGCCTGCATAACCACAACAAATGCACAAGTGGTTGATGAAATGGTTAATGAACTCCATTTTGAATTACCAAAGATTACAACAAGTCAAGAAAATCCGCAAAAGAGCAGTTCCCAACTCACAGAGAGGAATCAAACCAGACAACTACTCGTAATGATCAACTGTGGAGGCAACTCGAAGTCAGTATACTGTGAAAGGTGTGAAGTACCGTAAACTTCAAGCAAAGAAACTGACCGGACAAGAAGACCAAAGTATAGAAAGGTCACAAGTTCGAGACCAATCACCAAACCAAACGCCTGTAGCTAACTGTTTAACTCTTATCTTGTGAAAATTTTTATGCTTATACATCTTGTTACTCATAAAATTTCTTTGTTACAGTCGAAAGTTAGAAACAGTAAACAAGAGGAATAAAAGCTACCTCGTAAACCGAGAAGGAGGTTCCTCAACCTCGCCTTAAGATATCTCGAGCTCGTGCCACGTGATAATTGATTCTTAAGATAACACTTCTTCGCTTATATGTTTATGTGCTTAATCATTTAAGATAAATGTTTCTAACAGCTCCAACCGAAAGAAGAAGAGAAGGCGAAATGCCGAGACAAACCCAAAGAACTCAACAAGGTTTCAAGAACACATCATCGAGCCTTTAACATGAAGGTATATGAAAAATCAAAGTGATAAGTATTCTTCATCTTGGGTTATTTCAAACTTCTTCTAAAATATTCAATACTATCTACTTACGTGCTCAAGTAGAAATGCAAGGGGACAAAGTTGCATTTCTCAAGATCAATGGAAATTGATGAAGCCCCCAAGGCAACATCACTGAAGAACACTAGAACCTAAAACGCTTCAGAAAATGAATCAGCTTCCTTTAAGGAAGTAAGTGGAAAACTCAACTCATTAAAGCATATTAATGCACAGCTTTTCAAAGTGATAAGTATTCTTCATCTTGGGTTATTTCAAACTTCTTCTAAAATATTCAATACTATTTAACGACAAAGCTCACTGTAGTAGAAATGCAAGGGGACAAAGTTACATTTCCTCGCATCAATGGAAATTGATGAAGCCCCAAGGCAACATCACTGAAGAACACCGTAACCGAAAACGCTTCGAGAAAAATGACTCAGCTTCCTTTAAGGAAGTAAGGGAAAACTCGTAACTCATTAAAGCATATTAATGCACTTTTTCAAACAATTTCCTAAAAGTATCAGACATTATTTTCATTCTCGTGTTCAAGAAAGAAAGGTCGATGAGGACTTTCAAAGTCTCCACCTCACAACAAGATATCCGAGAGACCCATTGTCTCAAGGGTTCAAGTATCCGAGTTCGATGTTCATAATCGTAACCCGTAAATTAAACTACAATTCTACCAGACATCTACAAAAGTTTTGGTTTCATGCCTCAACCAATAAAAGCAAATTGAGAGGAAAACACAGAAATCTCCAACACCATCTCCCCCAAAAGTCAACTCATCCATCTTCTCACCAACACCAAGTTACTACTGTACAAGTAGTTGAGCTTTCTGAAGAAACCAATCAGAAAATATTAAATACTCAATCCAGAACTGCTCAACTCAGACAACTGTTGGAAGAAGAACAACAGATCCATCTTCAACTGGAAGACCAGATAGCTCGATCCAGAGACAAGCTTGATCAACTACAAGATCAATATCTGCAAGAGATGATTGCTTACTCTGAAGTTAAAAAGCTATGTGATGTCAGAATGCTATCACCAAAGAACTCGATACTGAAGAAGTATCTGAAGTCAAGCATGATGCTAAGGCTACATCATCTTCAAAAGAAGTACCATCCTCCTCCCAGAAAGGGAAGAAACCAATCTCTGAGATGGTTGCTGGACTCGATACAATTGATGAGAATGTCCAAGAGGATGAAGATCACTGGGTTGATTACTCAGATGATGAAGAAGACAAGACTTTGGCAGAGCACCGCAATGAACATCTAGCGTTTCACACTTGAAAAGGAAGGAATCGATTGTTCTCAAACTTTCAAAGAACCGCCAAATGTCCACTCCATGAATAAATGAATGTATACCAAGTGTCAAGCTCATCTGAAAAGGAGTTGTCTTCACGTAACAAGGAAGCAATCGCCCGTCCCTCCGAATGAAAAAGTTCACCGAGCTAATCACAGAGAACAACTAGCATAGTCATTGCTCAAAGATCCGGGAATGATAAGGGACAATGATGCGCCTTTAGTAAAAGCTTCAAGAGGCAAGTTACATCACCGGAAAAGCAAAGCCATCCTAAAGCCCATCATGTAGCTCACCGATATGACAATGGACTTATCAAACAAAATCAGAGCTCAAAGTCAACTTCGGTTGGTCACCGCCTACAATTATTTACAAGGGCATTTTGACTCTCTCTCTTTCTTTTATGAGACCTGAGTCACCAACAATGACTAAGGGGGAAAGGTTGTACAACTGACCCAAAGTCAGGAATGGAAGGAGTAAATCAAGAAGAACTGAGCAAAGTGGCCAAGGAAGAAGAAACATGAAAACTTCCCACCACCACTGTAATAAATGAACCTCCTCAAGCCAAGTCGCTGGTAAATAGTAGCCGCCCCGTAAACCCACCAAGGAACTACAATGATAACAAGGGCAATGGCACGTAAACCTCCAAGGAGTACCAAGTGCTCCAAGGAGAAGACAAGTTAAAGGATTGATGAATCTTCAAGAAGAAGAAGAAGGTCAAACCAAGTCCCCGGCAAATGAAGAAGGTCAGAAACTCTCACAAGATTCAATCTTGATGATGATGAGGAATCTGGCGAAGATGAAGCCTCTTCATAGAAAAAAGGAAAATTGAAAGCCTAACCGAGCCTATAGTCAAAGCCACTAGCAGTAAAACACCCTCGAAATACCAAGTCTATCCAGGTGGTGGTTCTTCAAGCAACAACCCCAAAGAGAATTCAAGATGCAAAAGGAATGACCGAGAGCTGAATGTAGACAAAGTCAACTTCCACGTGCCTTAAGAAGCCAAAATCGAGTATGTGAAGCATGACAATAATTCCTCCGCTTCACAGTGCATCAATCAGAAGAATGGCTATCGATTCGGAACTTAAGCATCTACTAGTAAATTCAATATTTCCGTAACCAATCCATAAACAACTTATGGCATGGAGAAAAGATAAGCCAACCTTGATCAACACCAATCACATTAAAGCATGTCGATTTTGAAGTTGTCAAGAGAATCAAGCCATGAAGAAGGACCTCCTCGATGAATGTCCATATGGAAAGCCGATGATGTGCAATTCTCAATATCGAACAGTACAAGAGCAAGACTCATTGTGGAAACCTAATGAATCGCTCTATCTAATCAAGATCAATACAAGTGGTGACATAAGATATCCAAGATTATCTACGAATATTTCAAGCCAGACATCGAATAGAGCATGCCCGAAGTGGGGAAAGTATCCGTGGGTCAAGCATTTTGTCAAGAAAATCCTACCAAAACCTACAAAGAGGTCCGTGGATTTGCCAGAGACACGTAGATGCTCACGTAAGTCTTCTACGACTATTCTGATGACATCAAAAGGTTTGAGATAGGAAATTTGGCAGACCGATCCATAGAACTATTTGTTGAAGACTTGAAGACTAGTTCTTTAGGATGTTTACTTGAGCTGGTTACTCTCGTTGTCCCGATTTATTATGTAATTTTTTTTTTTTTCAGAATATGCAATCAACACCTAGATACAACTAAACTTACATCAATAATCTCATACAAGCTCTTCAAGCAAAACTACTTGCCTCAAGCTTTCTCATGCATCAAAGCTCTTTGATCTTAAGTAGCACTAAAGTTCTAAGTGTCCTGATCCCAAACAAGCACAATTTATCTCGTGAAAGAGTCGAATCAAAAGATCAAGTATCCCAGATTCATTCTGAACATTTATCTAAGACTGGGTCAAGAAATGAACAAGATACCATACATTGAAAAGTGTATTAAGTATACTGATTCACAAGAGCTATCTGATTAATCGAAAAGTTAACAAAGAAGCTCATCCGACAACTCAAACCAAAACCAACACCATAATCCAAGGCGGAGTACAGTGAAGTACTTAGTCGG